>CM061029.1:31582127-31589627 GCA_030763125.1 Hippophae gyantsensis | reverse complement strand
TGTCCTTCTCCTTCTTCTTCTCTTCCTTCTTCCTCCTTCTTCTTCTCATCCTCTTATTATCATCACTTTCTTCTTCTTCTTCTTCTTATAAATCTTCTTCTTCTTCTTCTTCTTCTTCTTCTTCTCCTTCTTCTTCTTCTTCTTCTTCTTTATCTTCTTCTTCTCCTTCTTCTTCTCCTTCTTCTTCTCCTTATTCTTCTTCTTCTTCTTCTTCTCCTTCTTATTATATCATTCTTATAACCTTCTTCTTCTTATTCTTCTTTATTACCTATTCTTCTTCTTCTTTATTAACTTCTTCTTCTTCTTCTTCCTTCTTCTTCTTCTTCTTCTTCTTCTCCTTCTTCTTCTTCTTCTTAACTTTCTTCTTCTTATTTATCTTCTTCTTCTATTCTTCTTCTTCTTCTTCTTCTTCTTCTTCTTCTTCTTCTTCTTCAACTGTTATTTCTTCTTCTTCTTCTTCTTCTTCTTCTTCTTCTCCTTCTTCTTCTCCTTCTTCTTCCTTCTTTATTATTTCTTCTTCTTCTTCTTTCTCTCTTCTTTCTTCTTCTTCTCCTTCTTCTTCTCATTATTTATTCTTCTTCTTCTTCTTCTTCTTCTTCTTCTTCTTCTTCTTCTTCTTTATCTCCTTCTTCTTATTCTTCTTTATTCTCCTCTCATATTATTCTTCTTCTATTCTTATTCTTCTTCTTCTTCTTCTTCTCCTTAACTGTTCTTCTTTATTCTTCTTCTTTCATTCTTAACTATTCTTCTTCTTCTTCTTTATTATTCTTCTTCTATTTCTTCTTCTCCTCCTTCTTCTCCTCCTTCTTCTCTTATTCTCCTCATTATTCTTACTCTTCTTCTTCTCCTTCATATAACTACCTTCTCATCTATTCTTCTCTTCTAAACTTACTCGCTTCTTCTTTCTCTATTCTTCTCATCGCTATTATAAACTGTGTCTTGCTCTCCTTCTTCTTCTTTCTCTCTTCTCCTTCTTCTCTCTTTCTTCTTCCTCCTTTATTCTTCTTCTTCTATTCTTCTCATCTTCTTCTTCTTCTTCTATTATTATCGTATTATTATTCTTCTTTATCTTCTTATTCTTCTGCTTCTTCTTCTATTCTTCAACTGTCTATTCTTCTTCTTATTATTCTTCTTCTTGTAGCTATTATTCTTCTTCTTCCTTCTTCTTCTTCTTCTTCCCGTAAACTATTATAGCTTTCATTCTTCTGCTCCTCCTTCTTCATTATATTATTATTTTATCATTATTTCTCCTCATTATTCTCCTCCCATATATGTACTCCTCATTGTATATTATAAACACAACTTATTATCGACTATTGTGTACTACGTCCTTGCAACTTCTTTATTAACTCATTATTCTCTGACATTTAATATGTCATTATTATACTTCTGTACCTCATTATTATCATAATACTCTGTATTATTATCATTAATATTATGAACATATTCTTCTCCATTATTCTTCTATCATGTATGTCGTCTTGTTCTTCTTCTTCTTCTTCTTCTAATATTCTTCTTCTTCTCCCTATTCTTCTCCTTCTTATTTATATTATTATTTATCTTCTTCTCCAAACTGTGTCATTATTAACTGTATTATTCTATTATATTATTATTATTTATTATCATGTTACATTACTATATTCTTATTACTTCATCATTTATTATTATTTACTATCAACTGTTATTATTTTCCTTCTATATTTATCATTTATTATTATAAACTATTATTCTTATTATTATATTATTCTTCTTTCGTGTTATAACCAGATATTATATTTATTAATATAAATATTCTTTATTTATTATTGTTCTTCTTATTATTAATATTAACCTGTGTATTTCTTATTCTTCTATTATTGTTATTATGTATTATTATGCTTTATTCTCACTTCATCCTCTTCTTTATTTATCATGTTATTATTATTCTTCTTCATTTTCTATTATAATATTATCGTATTATTAAGCTATTATATTCTTCTTATCATGTGTGCTCGTATTATTCTTCTGTTCTTCTTCTTATAAACGTGTGTCATAAACCTTCTTCCTCCTTTCTTCATTCTTCTAATTACTGTACCTCCTTATTCTTGTCCTTCTTCTTCTCCTTCTTATGGCCAACTTTATTGTCTCCTTATTTATTATCATGACTGTCACAGCTATTCTTCTCGTATTCTTCTCCTTGACATATTTATTATATCATTAGCTGTGTGCAACCTTTATTTATTCTTCTTCATTTTATTATTTCCTCATTGACTATTCATTATCGCTATTTATCATCATGGGTGTATTATATTATCATTATCGTGTCATCATTATTATTAATATCATGCTCATTATTATTGCCTTATGCATCATTGACTGTCTTCTCTGTTTATTGTCATCTATTGTTTTATTATATTTTATTGCTCTATTATTCATTATTATCGTATTATTACTCATTATTATTATCACTTGACACCTTCTTCAATATTCTTCTTCTATTATTCCTTCTTCTTCTTCTTCTATTCTTCTTCTTCCTCCTTCTTCTTATATTTTATTGTTACTCTGTTATCTCTTCAATATATATTCTTCTCTTCCTTCTTCTTCTTATAAGCCTTAGCCTTCTTCTTCTCTGCTTCTTCTTCTTCATTATTCTTCTTCTTCTTCTTCTTCTTCTTCTATTAACTTCTTTATTAACTTCCTTCACCTTCTTCCTCTTCGTATTATTCTTCTTCTTCAATATCACTTCCTTCTTCTCCTTCTTCATATTAACTGTCTTCTTCATATCGCTTACCTTCTTCTTCATATAACTGTCTCCTTCTTAAGCTATGTACCTTCTTAAACTATTCCTTTATTATACTTTCTTCTTCTTCTTCTTCTTCTTGCTCATTCTTCAACTATTATTATTCTTTTATATTCCTTCCTCCTCCTTCTTCTTCCTCCGCTATGCAGCTATTATATTCTTCTTCTTCTTCTTCTTCTCCGCTATTCTTCTCTGACCTATTATTTGCTTCTTCTCCTTCCTTCTCCTCTTCTTCTTCTCCTTCTTCCTTGTATAAGCTATTAGCCTTCTTCTTCTTCTTCTTATAATGACACATTTCTCTTCTTGTTCTCGTATTATATATTATTTATCGTGTGACTATTGTTCATTATTGACCTGTATTTCTATTGTTAATAACATTGTCATTATTCTTCTTATTCTTCATCATTATTATTGTAGCTATTGTTATTATCAAAGCTATTATTCTTTACGCGTCATAATTATTTTATTAAACTGTTAATATCATATTTCATTCTATCATACATGGCATCATAATATTGTTTATTATCATATATTATTATTCATATTTTTGTATAATAAATATTATCGTGTTGTTTATTATATTTTATTCTCTCCTTATTATTCTCATTGTTTAATGTTATTCTTATTCATTGTCATTGTTCGTGTTATTTATTATAAACTAATGTCGTGTCTATTGTTAACGCTCACCTTATTTATCATTATTATTCTTCTTATCGTTGTAATTATTATTGTCATTTATGTTATCATTGTTATTATTGTTGTTATCATATTCATTTGTTTATCTGCGACTGTTTATATCATTCTTCTTCTATTATATTATTTATTCTCATTATTATCCTCATCATCTCATTGTATGTCATTATATTGTTCATCATAAACTATTATAATATTATTATGCTCATTGTTATTTATTAATCTGTCCTTTATGGCACTCATTATTATTGTTGTTCACTCATGTAACTGTTATCATCTTTGTCATCTTCTTTCTCCTGCATCACTTCCTTCTCTCGTATTCACATCATATTTATTATATCATTTATTATTTGCTGTTCATGTATCATTCTTCAGGTATTTATTCTCCATTATTGTTATCATCATTATTTGTCATCATTATTTATTCCATCATTATTATTACTCTTGACTGTTGGCTATCGCTATTCTATCATGTTGCCTTCTCCTGTTATTAATATTCGTTCCAGCGTGCTGTTATTATGTTCATCATTGTATTATTTATCATTATTATTCTTATTTTAGCTATTATTTAATAATGACCTATTAACTTATCGCTTCCGTGTTATCAGCTATTATTCTTCTTCTTCTTTGTCGTGTGTTATTCTTATTATTATTATTCTTCTTTATTCATTTTATTCTTAATGACTGTGTTATTCTTCAGCTGACTGACTATTATTGACCTATGTATTATTATTATTTATTATTCTTATCATTCAATGACATGTTATTATTATTTATCGTATTAACATATTTATTCTGTCTCTATTATAGGCTATTATTATCATTTATTATTATCTTCTTCTCCATTATTGTCTGTGTTATTTTATTAACTATTACATTATTATTTATCATTATTTATTCTATTCATTATCGTATTTATGTTAATATAAACTATTATTCTTCGTTATTAACTGTTTATTCCTTCATTCTGTTATTATTATTATTATTATTATCCTTATTTATTTCATTCAATATTGTTATTATCGACTATTGTTGTTCCTCTCATTATATTCTTCTCAAGCTATTCTTCTTCTCATTATTTATTTATCATTATTCTTTTATTATTTATTATTCCTGTCTTCTGACAATATTGACTATTTATTATTCTTCTTATTCTCAACTATTTATTCTTCCTCATCATTTAATATAATATTCTTCTCCAATAATTATCCTTTGTTATCCAGCTGTATTTGTGCTGTCATTATTTATTATTATCATTCTTCTTCTCATTATTTATTTAATAAATTTATTATTATACATTATTGTTAATAAATATTATTAACTCATTATTGTGTATTATTCTTCTCCTTCTTCTTCATGTTCTTCTGTCATTATTGATCTGCTTATTCTCATTATTTATCATTATTTATTCTTCATGTTGTTAATATGATTTATTTATGTTCTCATTTATGACTTATTGTTAACTAATATTTTATTAACTATTATATTATTATCCTTTATTATTGTTGTCTGTGTATTTATTGTTTGTTCTGCATCATTGTTCTTTCTTCAGCTATTATTTGGCTTCAACAACATTATTAACTGTTATTATATTATCGTATGTTATGCATTGTTTATTATACGCTCCTTCTTCTTCTTCTCGATATTCTGCTCGCTTCTTCTTCATGTTATTGTTCTTCTATCATTATTTATTAATCATTATTTATTATCATTATTCTGTTATTTTTATTATTGTCATTATTATATTATTTATTTATCATTATTTCAATACCTTTATCATCTTCTCCTTATTTATTATATTATCGTACTTATTCTCATTCTTATTGCTTTCATTATTGTCTTCTCTGTGTATTTTATTATTCATTTATTGTATCTTCATGTATTACTGTGCTCATTATTCTTCTTCCGTATTTCTTCTTCATTATTACCTTTATTTAACATTTTATTGTGTCATTGTTCTTCGTCATATTTCTTTATTAACATATTATTATCACTATTATTATTCTTATTTATTCTTATTACCGTAACTGCTATTATCTGACTATTATTAATATTCTGTTCATTTAGCCTATTCTTCTCATTATTACTTCCTTCTTCTTCTTCTTAACTTCTCTCATATCGTATATGTACCTTCATTTATATTCTTATTATCCTTCTTCTTATGCTATCTTCATCACTTGTTATTATCCTCATTCTTATGTTACTTCTTCACTCGCCTAATATCATCCTTCTCATTATTATCGCTTATTATTCTGTTCAATTATTATATTTATTATCTATTGTCGACAATGACTGTCTATTAACCTTCTCATTACTTATCGTATGTGTAACTCGTGTTCTTCTTATTCTTATTCTTCATTATTCTTCTTCTTCTTCCTTCTTCTTCTCCTTATTCTTCAATACTCGTACTTATTGTACTTCTTCTCCTTCTTTCTCCTCCTCGACTATTTCCTTCTTCTCCTCCTTCTTCTCCTCCTTCTTCTCATTATTACTCCCTCGTATTCTCATTATTATAAACTATATTATTACTACATTATTGCTTCTCACATATTACACAACTTCTCTTCTTCTTCTCCTTCTTCTTCTTCTTCTTCTTCTTCTTCTTCTTCTTCTACCTTCTTCTCCTTCTTCTTCTTCTTCTTCTTAACTGCTTCTTCTTATCTATTAACTGTGCTTCTTCTTCTTCTTCTTCTTCTTCTTCTTCTTCTTCTTCTTCTTCTTCTTCTTCTTCTTCTTCTTCTTCTTCTTCTTAACTTATTCTTCTTCTTCTTCTTCTTCTTCTTCTTCTTCTTCTTCTTCTTCTTCTTCTTCTTCTTCTTCTTCTTCTTCTTAGTCTTCTTGGTCTTCTTCTTCTTCTTAAACTATAAAGCTATTAACTATTTATCATTATTCATTAACTTATTATTTATACTGTCATTATTGTCATTATTGTATCTCCTTATTGTTCCTCATTATTATCTTCCTCCTTCTATCTATCCTTATTCCTTCTAATCTATTATATAAGCCTTCTCTCCTTCTTCTCCTTCTTCTGCTCCTTCTTCTTCTCCTTCTTCTTCTTCTTCATGATTATTAACTTATCATTCTTCTTCTTCAATGATGACTGTCGTTTCTTCTTACTCCTTCTTCATCGTGTTCTTCTTCTTCTTCTTCGTGTTTAGCTATTCTTATGTGTTCTTGTTGTTCTTCTTATTCTCCTTAACTTCTTCTCATTTATTATTCTTCTTCTTCTTCTTCTCACTTCTTCTCCTTCTTCTTCTTCTCCTTATTTTTATTATATGTGCTTTACTGTATGTATTTTATTATTCTTCTTCTTCTTCTACATTATTCTTTATTATTAGCAACACCTTCTTCTTCTTCTTCCTTCTTCTTCTTCTTATTTATTTATTACTCTATGTAACTATTGTGTATATTATTTATTATTGTAAACTATTTTATACTGTTATTGTATATTCCTTCTTCTTCTTCTCATCATCTTCTTCTATGCGTATGTTAACTTCTTCTTATTCTTCTTCTTTATTATTTATTATTTATCATTTATTAAACCTTCTCGTATCATTATTATTATTGTACCATTATTCTTCTTCAGCTATTAATATTTGTCCTTCGCTATCATTATTCTCCTCATTATTATGTCATTAACTGTTAATATTCTTCTTCTCCTTCTTCAATGACTATTGCTCATCGTATTCTTCAATCATGCATTATTACTCACTCATATTGTCGCCATTTATTATTATAAACTCATCGTGTACCATCTTTATTACTGACATCGCTATTATTGTGTGTCATTATTTCATTTATTAACGCTCTTTATTAATATATCTTCTTCTCCATCATATTTAATATCGCTATGCAGCTATTCTCATGTATTTATCATTATTTGTATATTCCTTCGTACTCATTCTTATTTATTATTTCTCTTCTTCTTCTCATTATTTATTCTATTATCGTATTATTAACCTTCTTCTTCTATTATTATTATTATAAACTGTGTGTGTGTATAAATATTATTGTGTGTGTTATTATTT
>CM061029.1:31264627-31577127 GCA_030763125.1 Hippophae gyantsensis | reverse complement strand
CTTAGTGACTACCATAAAAAACCCAATGATGTTATCACATAGATAGGGTTTCTATGTGGATTTACTTCATTTTTCGTTTATTGTGCTAGTATAATTTGAATTTAAATCATGTATGTTACATTATACTAAAGTTTAAACTCTGATTATAACACTTTATTTTATCATTTCTTGCTTTTACTTGTCGAATAATATATATCTACCGATTATAATTATGTGACTGCTTGGGTATATTAATTATTGCTTCTATTGTATTTTGTTATTTGTTTATCTTTTTGTTTGTTATGAGTTAATAACAAGTCTTTAAAGAATCTTTATATTCTTACCTTGGTTGAGTATTGGGTCATTGACTCTTTAAAGTTAATATTAATAGGAGGAATACCTCTTAACATTTTAAATTTTTAAACAATGATAAGTTTATAAAAAATTAATATTAAGTTGTTTGTATATAATTTATTAATTTTAGAAACTTAGTCATAAATCCTAAGCTTTAAAAGAAAACTAAAAGCTTCAAATTAATTATTTTTTATTGATAATTATAACTTTTAAATTTATTACATATCGTAAATGTATTTTTTTAATATACATTTTAGTTAAAGGGATTGTTTTAAATTGGATTGATTAAAATGTATTTTAATTTTTAATTTTATAGTCAATTAATGATATTAATAAACTAATGACTATTAATAAAATTTTAAATTTATTGACACTCTTCAAATTACAATATTAACTTTAAAAACTTAATAACAAATCACAATCCTTTAAGACCAAATTAAAAGCTAAAAAATCATTAATATTAAACACTTAAGTTTCTAGACTTGAAATTGTGATTCGAGTAGTCTAAATATATTTAAGATTTATGTAGCATATATAAATACACAATTTAAAAAAATTAATTAATTTTTAAATAGATTTAATATTAATGACTTTGAAGCTTGTAATTTGCTTTTAAATGGTTACGGTTTGGTATCAACTTTTTAAACTTACTATTGGTATTTGATTAGTGTTAGTAAATTTAAGATTTAATTTACATATATAAATACACAATTTATTATTTATTAGTTTACTAAACTATAAAATTGAAAATTAAAATGATTGTTGGCATTTGGTATTAACATTATAACAATTATTGTTGCCATTTTGTTGGTGAAAAATGATGGGTAATTTAGTTATTCATTTTTCAAGCTCTAAAGTGATTTAATGGTAGGATTGTTCATCTATTAAAATGAGTGGTATTTTGGGGTTTTCATTGCGTAAAGTCAAACTGGCTATTTTATAGTAAATATAGATTATTTCATGTGTTACTAATATTGTGCATGTGAACAAAAGAGGTTAAAAAGATGAGAAAGTGACTTAAAATGTGACGTTATTTGTCAATATATTTATCACTTATCGATGATATATCAAAAATAAAATAAAAGATTTAAAGTTGATTGTCAATAGCACATGAAATGAAACACCAAATGGAACATGAAATATTGGAAACTTAATTGAGACTATGAAATTCATTTAAATTCAAATGATCATAACCATCAGATCGAGAAGATATTTAACATCCAACAAAACCTTAACCATGAGCTAGAAAGCACGCCAGTGCATCAAAAATTCATGTTGCAATACCTTAACCATGTTTTTTTTGTATAAAGTGCTGAAAGTTGCCCAATGTTGAGGTATTCAAAAATAAATGTCGTAACCCTTGTTCTTTTTCTTTCCAGAAACCCCGTTCGTGAAAAATTATGTTTTTTTCCAAAATTTCCTCATAAAACCTAACCTATAGATACCATCATAAATTATTCTTCAATGGAAGAGCTAAATTTAACCTTCTTTAGAGAAAAAAAATAGAGAGAGAACCTCTATTGTTGAGCTCTTCCAAGGTCTTGAACAAGAAGATCAACCAACTTCAAATGATTGAGTGTTAGGTGATCAAAAGGTTAATTTTTCTATTGTATCTTTCTATAGATTTTTACTATAGCCCGTGTAATTGAAATGATTATGATAGGCTAATTTTTTGTGTGAGATATTAGATTTGCTTCTATAAGTGGATTAACCTTTGAATGATTTTTTATTTTATTAAAATTGAATTATTTGTTGTTCATAACTTTTCTTACTTTACTTATGAATTATTATTGGCCATCTTAATATATGAACAAATTGACTACTTGAGAACTATACATTAAAAAATCATTTGTATTTAAGTTATGTAATTATGAATAAGAATCTAACTTAATATCATTGACTTTGTTTAAGCTAGATTGTTAAATTACCTCACCAAGGATGGTTAATTGACTAATTAAAACCCAATCAGAGAATTAATTAATTAATATATATTTTGGGGACTAACCATGATCATTGGGGGTTCTTCTAATTAAAAAGAAAATATTAATAATTTTAACTCGTAAAGTTCATTGTGAAAATCATTCAATATTTTCTATCTATGAGTGGTTAGCTGGCTAATCTCTCATACTTGTTCAATAATTTTAATTCACTATAAAAATTTATCCGCCTTATCTTAGTTTGCTTAAGCATTTAAAAATTCATAATAATTCTTTCAATCAAAATTGTTAAAGCATTTAGGATTATTTATTTAAACTAAGAGAACAAGTAAAAGGTTTAAAACCACTTTGATTTCTTAAGAGTTTGACCTCAAGGTATACATGGCCTTATCTATATATGATCCATGCATATGCGGGAAATTAAAATTTGTGCATTATATGCTAGGAAGTCCAATAGTTTTATATAAATACTACATCATTTGTAAAATAATTTCTTAATTAAGAAAAGTAGGGAAACTCTGTTGATTTAAAATCAAATTTTTAGATTGAAAAATTATTTTCTAAATTATAGATCATTAATATTTTTTGTATTTTGATATTAATGATTCGTGATTATTTTGAAAAACTATTTCGGATGTCAGGTTAATTAAAATAAAACTAACACATGAGTCTTAGATTACATATTAAGTTAATGTACATATATATACATTATCCTAGGATTCATCGTACTCACTGTCACTTACCACATCAAGGGGTGGTGAGGCTCTAGAGAAGAGCCAAATCAATAGTTATTGCGGAGACAACAAACAAGGGCCTTATAAGTGTAGCTAGGGAAGGTGTCCCAACTCGTAGAGGTATTTGTGTTTCTTTTATCGAGTTGTATGTTGTTAATTTAATTTAGTGAATTGTTTGTTTTCGAGTGGTTTCCATAAACAACCCTATAATATTACCATATAGATATAGTTTCTTTCCAAGTTTACCTTATAATATTGCTTTGTTCGTATGCTTGCATGTTGTGATTGTATAGTTAGCATTTTATCCAAATATGCTTGCGTATAAGAGGATTTCTATTTCCTTTCTACTATGCCAAGCTTTTTTCTTTACTGTCTATTGTAATATGCCATGCCTACATTAGATTAAACTATTAGTTAGATTGCTTAATGTTTCTTCTTGATGTTACCGCATTGTATGTCTATTCAATTATTTTCCTTGTTTGTTTATCTTTTTTTATGCTTGCGAGTTAGGGGTGAGTCCCAAGAAATTCATATTTTCTTATCCGTGTTTTTTGTCGAGTATAGGAATCTCTCGTTCGATCTCTCGTTCGATCAAAACTATTTACCCTAAGTAATTTTTTGATAGCTTATGTTCCTCTTTTTCAAAATCGAAATCTTGGCTTCATAACTTTTGATGCCCCATTTGATTGTTCAAATGCATGCCTACAAGGATCTCATATAATCATGCATTTATATTTCAAGTGAGATGGATAATAATTTTTGCAAGTGAGGGAGAATAATTTTTATTATTTCAATTGGTTTAAGACCCATAGTTTATGGATATGTGTTGTAGGAAACTTTTGATGAATATTTTGAAATGAAATATTATGTAATGGGAACATTTGTTTTCACTTTTATCCTTCAAGCCCCTAACTGTATCTTCTTCCTTTCTTCTCTAATTCTTTGCTTCTATTTCTTAATCTCCTTACATCAACTGTCTCATTAAAACCTTGCTAGGAATATCTAGTTGGATAAAACTTTAAGAAACAAAAGGATAAAGTTTGTGAGTGATCCAACCTTCCTGTTAATAAAAAAATTAATATATTAGTTATATATTAAAATGAATTTTTAATAACACACATTAAGTTTTAACGCATATTTCACGCCAATGCATTTTGAGTGTATGTGCACCAAGCCATGTTATGGAAACAATTTTATTTTTACACTTGAATAGCTAGTACCTAGCATTATCAGTGCTAGAAAAATATCTTCTACTAATTATATTGATTTTAAATGAAACTTTTTCAAGAGATATTGAGTTTTCTTTCTTAAAGCTTTGATAGCAGGAAACCTCATCCACATTTAAGTAATTTTAGTTGGTATTATTAACATTTTTTTGGACATTAAGCTGAAAGTTCAAACACTTTAATTTAACCATAATTTGAATAATAAATTATATGTTAGTTTCAATACTAATGCACCATGAGAATATATTGTATTTTGATTATCTAGAACAACCATCTAAAAACAAGAGAATTTGGAAGCAATTTCAACCTGAGATACATATTTTTATTAGGGTTAATTACTTTTATTACTCAAAACGTACGAGATTAATTGCAAATATACCTATAATATTGGACATTATCTTACCCATATGTTGTGAGTATAATTGTAATTTTAAATATATTCAACATTGGACATATTTTTATTATTATCCATACATCGTAGATGTAATTGCAATTTACAATTAAGTAAACATTATATGCATATTTGTAATTAACCTCATACGTTGTAGGCATATAACATAATTAATCATTTTTATTTATTTTACTGATTTTATACAAGTTTACAAGTTTAGCAAATATTTTAGAATTACTAGATAATTATATCTACTCCGCATTGAAAATATTCTTTTTCACTTGGTGTGACATATTGACTAACAAATTTTTTATAATTCATTTCAATATGATGTTTATTAACTTAATATGATATCTATAAGTATGATATATTTTTTCCTAGAGCCTGTTAATTTTGGTTTGGAAACTTTTGTAATATTTTAAAAAAACAAAATTAGGAAAGAAAACATTGAGTAATGAATATGACTTTATAAAAAAATAATTCCTTAAATTCAATCACGACAATTATTTGACAAAACCCTTCTTATTTTTATATTAATTTTTAATAGCATAATTATATTCATATATTTATTAGAAAATTATTATTGATGCCATTGATTTTTATAAAAATAACTCTAATGCTTTCGACTTTTATAGTTAAAATTACTAATGCCCTTAAATAGTTAACATTGTTAACTTTCTATTCAATGATGTTTTCTTCCTTATGAATCTGATACCAGAACAATTTAAGATAATTTTAATTTTTTGATTTAAGAATTTTGAACAAATAAATATTATTTTTAACAAATAAAATTTAGATTTGTGTTCAATCTTACCTTTTTTTTAATGAATATGGGTTCGTCTCCATCTTTTGCTACTTCTTGTCTGATCTTTAGTTGCCTTATTTGAAGCCTCACTTTTTAGATCGGAAGCAATGACTTCCTACCTTCAACCAATGATAGGATCCATACTTCTATTTAAGATACAAGAAAGATATTGGATTTTAGTGAAATAGAATTTTTATTCATTAAGGAAGTAAAATCATTGTAACCTTAGTTTCCAACTAATTTAATCCATAGGAGTTTGTTTATAGATTTTTTAAGAAAAGAGGGATGCTTGGGTTCTATGGTTAAAATTTGCTCTGCCCTTCTTCCTTATACAAGAGCCTTTTTATAGACATAAGAATAATTATTTTACATATCTAAACTAAAGATACGTGAAAGGATAAGAGTATATCTTATATTTATCTCTTACTTCCCCTTTCTAAAATAAAGACATATGAAAGGATAAGGGTTACATTTTATCATATCTCTTCCTTCCTTTTCAAAATTTTCTTTCGACACATTTATTAAAAATACTTTCCGACATACTTCTTCTTGATACTGAGATGTGATTTTATCTCTATCCTTTATACAATAAAGGCACTTGTGGTCCTTAGTTTTCTTTTTTGCGAGTTAGTAAAATACCTGTTTGGTTCCTTCAATAACCTCCAACTCATTGCAATTGAATGGTGCTTCATAATTGAAAATTTTCTTAATATCTTCTTGAATTATATTCAAGTTACTATGTCAAATCATTATGACCTTGTTTATGGAGTAATTTACCCTAATTTAAGAGGATGTTTCTATTTTTTTGGTTTCATGGTATATTTGACTCAATATTATTGCTCTTTTTAGTTAAGAGCTTCTTCATCAAACTTTCTAATGATAAAACCTTAGGCTAGTCTACTATTCTTGCTGAATATGTTATTCCTATTTTAATAAAATGATAGATACTAATAGGCTTTATGTTATGTCGATCCATTATTGAATTGAAAAATCATAAAAATACTAAACAATCATTTACTTTTACTCTTTTCCTAAAAACTTTAATGACTTTTTTAATTTTTTTAGGAGAATAAACTAATTCCATTAAAATCTTACTCTAGTAAATACTTTCAATTAACATATAATAAAATAATTGGCAAACAAGTTTTAGATATACTCCTTTATTAATGTTGAATCTGCTACATGTGTCTTCGTAGTTGATGACTTGCATAATTTGGCATAGTTCATCACTTCTCAACTTTAAACTTTAGTCTAACTTTATTTAATTTTTATTGATTTTAGACTTCATTGTTATTATTTAAATTTTATTGTAGATTTGAAGATAATGAAGATCCAAATTTTTAAAACATGTCATATAAAGACTCTCAAATTTAAATTAAATTTTATTTAAATCATATTTAAATTAATATATATATATATATATATATATAAACAAAATGGGGGATTAATAGAAGAGAGGGGAGAAAGTGGCCGGAAGAAAAGAAAAGGAGAAAAGTAACAGAGAGCGACAGAGAACTGAAAAAAAAAACAAAAGTAGATTGGAATGTAACATATTAACGTGAAAGAAGATTCTTTTTGCGAGTCATTTTTCTTTCAATTTCTCTCAGAAAATTATGGTGAATTCGTTTATGTTAAATTTAATTTTTAGTATGAACTAATTTTTCTTTATTCTAGGAAAAAGATGTAATTTAATTTTGAATTATGCTTTATTTTCTATGTTAATTTGAATTATTTCTCTTCATGTTTGTCTGATTTTTTCTGAATTTAATGCTTTTAATTAACTGGTCATTAATTAGATGATTTTAATATTGTGATTTACTATCAAAAGAGGACTATAT
The DNA here is from genome assembly GCA_030763125.1 of Hippophae gyantsensis. Lineage (NCBI taxonomy): Eukaryota > Viridiplantae > Streptophyta > Magnoliopsida > Rosales > Elaeagnaceae > Hippophae > Hippophae gyantsensis. Next base: position 31,569,863 of record CM061029.1, on the reverse strand, counting down.
AGGATAGATCTGGAATATTTCGACATAGGTAAATATAGAGATCGAAAGACTTGTATAAACCTGTGTAGTTTTAAAATCATCGGTCTTAACACTTTCTTGCTTTATTAAATTGCTTGTGTAAATTAATGAACAAGAATATTTTCAATTGACTATCAAAAGAGGTTTTTGGATATTTTTTAGATATTGCTAAGAAATAAAGAGAATTAAATTCAATTAACTAGATGAGTAAAGCATAATAAGGGATTAGGTGAATCAATTTTCTAAAAGTTTTCTTCCTATTAATTTGATCTTTGAACAATATTTTTATTTTCTTTTACACATTTTCTTTAAACTTATTTTATTTTAAATTCCAATTATAACAACCTTAGTTACTTCTCTAGATAAAATTGAGATTAGTATAATTTTGGTATTTGTCAAAAATAAGTTACCAAACCCTAAGGACGATACTCTTCTTATCACTTTACTATAAAACTAATTTACTATTCACTTGTAGTTTTACACTGTTCAATTTTTTGGTGCTGTTGTCGGTGATTTTTTTTTCTTATTTTTCCAATATCAATACAAATTAATCTTGGTTTTATTTTAAAATTATATTAATTTTATTTCATTTTTATTTTTCTCTAGGTGTGTTTTTGATGTTGGATGCACTATGCTATAACTCAAAACATTATTCTTTTTTATCCGTAGATTGAAAAAACCTTTAGATCACGAAGAAAGAAGAATGTACTATCCATGGTTGAAGGAGAACAGAATGCACCGCCACACACCTTGAAGGATTATGTAAGGCCAATTGTGAATGACAATTACTCAGGTGTAAGATGTGATAACTGTATTTTATATAGTTATTTTCACCTACTTTATTAATTATAATTACTATGTTCTTTCTATTTTTAGTTAATTTTAGTTAAATAAATTAGTATTTACTCTTTTTCATATATTTTTAGAAAATTAAATAATTTGTATCGAAAACGTACTTAATTGCAAATTTGTGTCCAAAAAATTAATTTCAAATAAATGAGTGCTTAATTACAATTTATAAAAGTCAAAAATATAATTTAAATTAAAATGGAGCTTAATTTTAATTATTAAAAGTTTAAAATTTAATTTAAATTAGAAATGGGCTTGATTGCAATTAAAGAAAGATTAAAATGTAATTTGAATTAAATTTGTGGGTCAAAATGCAATTAATAAAAATTTAATTTTCTGCACAGGAGAAGAATGCCACTCGCACCACTCACGACACCCATCACTCATCGTTCGATCATCCAATCAATGGTCCAGATTGGGCGAGTGCATTCCAAATGAGACAAGAGAGAGTACCCGGTTTATCTTTTGCACGCAGTTCGACACCCAGTGGAGCCCACCTACCGCGCAGGCCGGCGTGCAGTGTGGGACCCACATGTTGGCTGTGCAGAATTTCCCCGAGGCGTATCGCTCACCGTTGGATCGGTTGAACGGTCCAGATTGAAGCGAGTGGAACCAAGCTGTCGCGCACCGAACCGCTTGTCTAAATATCCTGTGCGACGCGGGTCATCCAAGAAACATGCACCCTCGAGTTTTACAGAATAAGAAGAAGCCACGTGTCCCCTAAATCTTCCAGCGAATAACCTGACGACACGTGGCATGAATTTAGTAAACCAAAACACACAGAAATGGCGCACGTTTCCAACCGCATCGTTGTCTGCCACATGTCCCCGCGCGCCTTGCTTTCGTTCGGCGCAGTTGCATCCACCCGTTTTGCTCTCACCAATTGAAGGCTACCACATGTCCCAATATATTTTTCCACAATTTTGTCCCCCACGCGTATTTTTAATTTAATTTCTCCATCATTAGTTGTCCCCCGCGTGTATTAAAAAAAATATTTTAAAATATATTTTTTTAGAAATTTGATGTTATAAATAGGGGATAGTATGAAGAGTTTAAGGAGTTTTTTTGGAGTTTTGGAATTTTAGTAATTTAGGGGTTGGTTGTGGAACATGCATAAGCCATTTTTGTCTTCTGTTGTGTTTTGCGTGTGTCATATATGCTCAAACATGTTTTAATTTTCTTTTTTTCTTTATCTCATTTTCCTAAACTGTTGTAATTTTAATTTCTAATTTATGAAGTAATTTAATTTTTCTAGGGTTGCATTTTATCTAAATTTATGAAGCTTTGATTTTAATTATTTTTAAAAGATTTATAAGACGTTCGATATGTTTATTTTATTCTGTGCTTAATGCTTTTTGATTATTTACGAATTTTATTAAATTGATCCGTGACACATAAATAAACTTGGAAGAGGCATTTTTGTGTATATTGCTCATGGATAGAATGATATGTATGATGAAGGATAGGAATATACCCTAATTGTATGTGTGGCCATTTAAGAACTTAGAACTTAATGAATCTTGGTAAATTTAATTCTCATAGGAATATAGTGAATTAATTTAACGAGGTGTGTCTATACGGAGCTCGGAAGAGATGTATGGATAAAATTAGAAGTTTTCAGTTGACAAATTAAATGTACTAAAAAATATAAATCAAGAGAAAATAATATGATAAGAGTGGATTAATTTGGTGAAAAATTGCAATCCTAGATTTCTTTTATTTTCTTATTAACTCTTTTCTTTACACTTTTTCCAAATCAACGATTGTTTTGAATAAAATTAGAGAGAAATAATTTTAGTACTCAACAAATTGTAGTAACAAATCTTCGTGGGAACGATACTTTACTTACAAATCTTATTACTTGTGACCGTGTATGCTTGCACGTTTTATGTTCTCCTAGAGAGACAACAAGTTTTTACACCCCCAAACTTAAGTTTTTGCTAGTCCTCGAGCAAAAGGAAAGAAATAAAACAAAGATAACTGCATTAAAATAGTGATTTTCAAAATATTTCTTTTTAGTATTTCCGAATTACATAACTCAAAGAAATAAGAGAATTTTATCTAAGTATTAAAATCAATTTAAAAATATATTACATTTTCACCAAGAATTATAGTGTGTGTGAAGTCTTTTCATATTTTATCACATGAAATCCGGATCAGTTTATGCAAATATAAAATCAAACAAATTTTCATGAAATCACAAATCTCATAGTTTATTTTTCATTTCTCTCTCCACTAATGTAGACAAACACAAAACACCAAATCAATAGGACTTTATTAAGCTTGTAATATATGGCTTAGGTAAAGGTAGGATAAAGGATAATATTTAGCTCTCAAGCATAACATTTTGGGATTGAAAAAGATAACTTCTATCATCACAATAATTACTTCCCAATTTGGGATTTATCATCACATACCATCCTCTCTTTTTTTTCTTTTTTTTTCATTCCTTTTTTTTTCTTTTTTTTTAGTATCCCTTTTTTTCCGATATATCTTTAAACATTTACTAACAATTGTCAAATGTTAGTGAGATAAGAAAAATAAATATATCCACACACACATATATATATTTTTTTTAAGGTAGGCTTTTGAAATGAGAAAAATATATATATAAACTTTGAAGCTCAAAAGGGGTATACTATGGATAATGCATGTGAAGGTAGATAGAAAGGCTCAAACAATCCAAAGATGGCCTAAATCATTTTCTTAGTTAAATGTTATCTATAATTTCGCCTCGAGAGAAAATCAAACAAATTCTAAAAATTGTGACACGACAAATATCAATCGAATTCCATACTCACATAAACCTTCTCTAAATTATCATAGCAACTCAAAAATCAAGACTAATGCTCATAAATATTTATCCTTGTAAAAATGAAACATACGTAAAAATTATTCATCACTTAGATAATATTCAAATTTTTCAAAGGGCTATGCATCATTTAAATCGAAGAAATAAAAATAAATCATTATTCATAGCAAAATATCTTCAATCAACCAAACAAACAAAAAACATTTCACAAGCAAGAAAATCCATAAAGTATTTCAATTACGCTCAATATATCTACCACCCCCAAACTTAATATACACATTGTCCTCAATGTGTGAAAGTTAAAGAACATATGAGATGGGTTTAAAGAAACTTCCTGGTTTGTTTGATTGGTTAAAATCCAAAATAGCTTCATTTCTTCCAATTTGCACCTACGAAAGAAAAAAAATAACATAACAAAATATAAAAAGGAATACATGCGAAAAATAAAATATATATATATAAAACACATGGGTTGCCTCCCAAGAAGCGCTTGATTTATAGTCGTCAGCTTGACTTCTCAATTTTTTTTTTGTAAGTTAAGATTTGTGTGTTAAACAAAATCTCAACTTACGAGAAAATTGAAAAATAAATTAAGCAAGCATAAATAACATTAATTTTTTTTGTTTTTTTTTCTTTTTGTGAGTTAAGATTTGTGTGTCAAACAAAATCTCAACCCACGAGAAAATTGAAAAATAAATTAAACAACCAACAATAAGAATAAATTTTTTTTCCTTTTTTTTCTTTATGTAAGTTAAGATTTGTGTGTCAAACAAAATCTCAACTTACGAGAAAATTGAAAAATAAATTAAAAAACAACAATAAGCAACATAAATTTTTTTGTTTTTTTTGAATTAAAATCAGATTGATTGGTATTAATATCAACAATGAAAATAGTAAACAAATCCCTGGCAACGGCGCCAAAAACTTGTTGTCTCTCTAAGAGAACATAAAACGTGCAAGCATACACGGTCACAAGTAATAAGATTTGTAAGTAAAGTATCGTTTCCAAGATTCCAAACCATTAATGCCAATAATTTTGAGCTCAAACCTACGTTGATCAACATGGTGCAAAAAGCCCAATTTAGCATATCGCCACTTGATGATCCCAATATTCATTTGGGATGTTTTTGGAGATTTGTGACATTATAAAGATGAATGGTGTTACTAAAGACACCATTAGACTGAGGTTGTTTCCTTTTTCATTGAGGGACAAGGCCAGAGGTTGGCTACAATATCTACAACCGAGAAGCATCACTAGTTAGCAAGACATGGCAGAAAAGTTTCTTGCTAAATTCTTTCCACTTGCAAAAACAACCCAACCCAAGAGTGAGATTACTCAATTCAATAAAAATTATTTTGAGACAATCTATGAAACATGAGAAAGATATACAGATATGATTCGATGTTACCCTCAACATGGATTGCCAGATCAGTTGCAAGTTCAGATGTTCTATAATGGGTTAAATGGGAAAACTAGAACTATAGTTGATGCTACTTTTGATGGAACTTTGATTTCAAAGATAGCTAAAGGTGTTATTTATCTTTTGGAAGAAATGGCCTCAAACAATTGTCAATGGCCAACAGAAAGATCTATGGCTAAGAAAGTTGCCGAGATTCATGAATTGGGGCCATTTTCTACCCTTTTAGCTCAAGTAGCTTCTCTATCTCATCAAATTTCAGTCTTGACAACCCAAAGAATACCACAAAGTGTAGAATGTGTTGCAGACCCAAGTATGATAGTTTCTATGAATGAAGCAAGTCAAGAATAGGTTCAATACATCAACAATTGGAACAACAATTATAGTGGAAATCCTATGAAAAATTACTACCATCTAGGGCTTCAAAATCATGAGAATTTTTCTTATGAAAACACAAATAATGTGTTACAACCTCCTCCAAGGTTTGATAGTCAACCAAGCAAGAAGAAGATGTCACTTAAGGATGCCATGGTTTCCTTTTTTGAGGAGACCAAAGCAAGGTTTAAAAAGAGTGATTCACGCTGGATAACATTGAGACTTATTGTAGCAATATGGGAGCCACTATGAAAAATCTTGAAGTGCAAATTGGGCAACTAGCCACAAACATTAATTCTTAACAAAGAGGAACGTTTCCTAGAAATATATAAGTGAATCCAAAGGAACAATTCAAGGCCATTACACTTAGGAGTGGAAGAGAAATTGAGAGGTCACCATCAAAGGAAATTAAGTCCACCCCTACAACTCCAAACAATGGCCAAAACAATCATAAAGTAGAAGAAGAGGATATTATTGATGATATACTAAGAGAGACTGACATGCCTCTATAAATTTCAATTCTTTACAATCCTCTTATTCTTCCTACTCCACTACCTTACCCTCAACGCTTTCAAAAACAAAAATCAGATAAGTAATTTTCTAAGTTTTTGGATATTTTAAAGAAAATTCACATAAATATTCCTTTTGTAGATGCCTTGGAATAGATTCCAAATTATGCCAAATTCTTGAAGGACATCATTTCCAAGAGAGAAGAATAGAGGAGTTCAAAATAGTGAAGTTTTCTAAAGAATGTAGTGCCATTCCCCAAAAGAAATTACCTCAAAAATTAAAAAAATCCAGGGAGTTTCACCTTTCCTTGCACTATTGGAATTTGTTTTTATAAAGTTTTATGTGATGTTGGTGCTAGCATTAATCTTATGCCACTTTCTATTTATAGGAAATTGGGACTTAGAGAGATGAAACAAACAATAATTTATTTGTAATTAACAGACCGATCCATCAAGTATCCACATGGAATCATAGAATATGTATTGGTAAAGGTGAATAAATTTATTTTTCTTGCTGACTTTGTGGTGTTAGATATGGATGAAGACCAAGATGTCTCACTAATTCTTGGCCAACCATTCTTAGCTATGGAAAGGGCTTTAATGGATGTTCCAAAGGGTAAGTTGACATTAAGAGTGAACAAGGAAGATGTTACATTCAACATCTATGAAGCCATGAGATTTTCAGTAGATACAAGCACTTACTTTTGGGTAGATGTAACTGAACAATGTGAAGTAGAAACCTTTCAAGAAGATATACCAGTCGATCACCTAGTACAATCTATCACCACTTAATCTTATGCTTATGATACAATAACTCTACCATTTGTGAATAGGATTTACCTTTTGTTAGTGAAGAATTTCTCCACTATGTATTTGCCTTGGAAGCATCGCAACAGGTTACATCATTTAACAAAGTAGTTCAGAGGCTGAAGCCAATGGTAAAAAAGATAGGTTTTGTAATCTCTATGGAAAAAGTACAACACGCTACAACTCCAGAGTTGAAGTGACTGCCTGAGCATCTTTGCTATGCGTTCTTGGGTTATAGTTACACATTTCTAGTGATTGTTGTGGCATCACTTACACCCGAAGAAGAGGAAAAGTTGCTACATGTGTTAAGGGAGCATAGAACAACATTAGAATAGACTATCTCTGACATAAAAGGTATAAGTCCATCCATTTTCATGCACAAGATTCTAATGAGGAACCTTACAAACCATCAATTGAGCCTCAAAGAAGATTAAATCCAGCAATGAAGGAAGTTGTGAGAGTTGAAATTTTGAAGCTTTTAATGCTGGAATTATTTATGTTATTTCAGACAGCTCATGGGTAAGTCCAGTACAGGTTGTATCAAAAAAGGGTGGAATGATGGTAATGAAAAATACCAACAATGAGCTTATTCTTACAAGAACAGTCACGGGTTGGCATAAATGTATAGATTACCACAAGTTTAACAAAGCAACAAGGAAGGATCATTTTCCACTACCATTCATTGATCAAATGTTAGATCGATTGACTAGATCTCCCTATTATTGCTTCTTAGATGGTTATTCAGGGTATAACAAGATTGCCATAGCGCCTGAAGATCAGTAGAAAACTACATTCGCATGCCCCTAGGGAAAATTTTCTTTTAGAAGGATTCCCTTTGGAATGTGCAATGCCCCAACAACATTTGAACATTCCATAATGGCTATCTTTTCTGATATGGTGGAAGATATAATGGAAATTTTCATGGATGACTTTTTGGTTGGAAAAGCATGTCATCTCCCTGTTAAGTTAGAGCATAAAGTTTATTGGGTTGTAAAGAAGTTTAATTTTGATTTGAAGGTAGCAGGGGAGAAGCGACTTCTTCAATTGAATGAAATGGATGAGTTCTGGAATGATGCATATGAAAATGCAAAAATTTACAAAGAAGTGGCATGACAAACAGATTCTTAGGAGGAAGTTTGCTTCAAGACAACATGTTTTTCTTTTCAATTCATGATTAAAACTCTTCCCAGGTAAGTTAAGATCAAGATGGATAGGTCCTTATACAATTAACAAAGTTTTTACTTTTGGAGCAATAGACTTGAATCACAATGCATGTAATATATTCATAGTTAATGGTCAGATATTGAAGCACTATTATGGAGAATAAGTGAAGAGAAATTGTGCATTTATTTCTCTTCAAAATCCTAATTGATGAAGATTGAAAAGTTTGGTTGTAGACTATAAAATAAGCGCTTATGAGAGGTAGTCCATAAAACTTTCTTTTGTTCTTTTATTTTATTTTATTTGAGTAATTTGAATTTTGATGCTAGTTTATTTTTGCAGAAATAAAAAGTTGAAAATTACAAAATAATGCAGATCCACCATAAAACCAGGGAAGTTCCTTTTATTTCTTCAATCTATCTCACTTTTAAATGACAATGAGGACATTGTTTAGTTTAAGTTTGGGGCTATCAACTCCTATAGTCTTGAGTTGTTGAATTCTCTTATTAAGTATGTATTTGAGTATGATTGAATACATTATGACTATGAAATTTGTGATTGAGGATGGTTTTGAGAATTTGTTTTAAAATATGCTATTATGTTAGTTAGATTTTTGTGGGTACTTTGCTTTACATCTTATTTCTTGAAAATAATTAGGTACATGGTAAATTTTTCTCTACTCCATTTTGCTAATGAAGAAAAGGAGTTGAATTAACTGGGTTAGGAAAATTCAATCTTGCTTTGCTCTAGAATCCGTTAATAGATCCTTAGGCAAAAACCTAGTTAATACCAAATATTATAGAAATGATGTAGGTAATTTTTTTGTCACAACCAAAAATATTTTCTAGCCATCACTACTAAAATACAAAAATACAGTCTCGGATATTTGGCCACGGTTATTAGAAAAATTGAGGCTATAGAGTTTTGGCCTCGGTTTTTCTAAAACTGAGGCCATAGACATACCCTATGACCTCAATTTTTATAAAACCGAGGCCATAGACATACTTTATTAATTTTCTCTCTTTAATTTACACCAAACACCAAATTTTTTTACCAATTTTTTCCCTTTCAATTTTCTCTCTTTTACACTAAACACCAATTTTTTTATTTTAATTTCCTCTTTTTTTCTTTCTTTTTTTCTTTCTTTTTTTCTTTCTTTTTTTCTTTCTTTTTTTTTATTTTTTCGCCGTATATATATAAATATCTCATATAATTTCCCTCTAATTGCTCGCACGAAACCCTAGCGTCGTGTATATTCTCTTCCCTGCTCAAAACCCTCGCGCCACGTTCCAGCCTCTGTTCCACTCTTGCCATAGTAGTTCCTTGGACCACTACTTGAATCTTTATGGTAACATCAACTCATCTTTTCCTTTATAAATGACTCTCAGTACCAAATCTCGATCGATACGTAGAGGTTATTTCTAGCTGCCTAAAGGCTTGCTTACATTGAGAAATTTGGATGCTGGATATTTCTTAGATGGGTTGTGAAAATTTTTGAGGAAGGTCGCTTGGTATGGTTTGTGGAACGTGTGGTCACCTGGTGCTTGGCTTGGTGCTGGTGCTAGTTCGTTGGGGGTGGTGCGCTGGTGCTTGGTGCTTGGCTTGGTGTTGGTGTTATGTTTGTTTCACCCTAGAATTTTTGTAATAATAAACAGAGAGGACCGAAAATAGTATTTTTAAAAATTTTTATATATATACTATTTGCCAATTATCTTGTAATGAGTAATTGTATATTTTCATGTTTCTATTGCAGAGCAGTTTCACCAGAGAAGTTTTAGCTGGCCACTATGGCTATTATGAATGTAATTTGAAAGGGCTTTGGATGATCAGAATTGAAAACATAAATGAACGTCTTAATTGAACAAAGGTTGAAAGCCTCAAATAAGAAGTTAATTCCATTTGGGTCAATGCTATTAAAATTTTAGATTGTCTATTTCTTTTATCAGTGTCTCCTTTTGCTATCTCACCATAGTTGTGCTTAATTAGCTTCATTAATGAGAGAACCACACAAGTTGTTACTGATAACAATTCATTTATGGTAATTTTTGCTTGAATTCCCTTGTTAGATTATTTCAATAGTTACACTACAAATTGTTGTTGCTATATTATTTTCTGATAAGTACCTATATACACTGTGTTTTGAGCATAATATTTATTTTTATCTATTTTGTTGCTGATTTCTTTTTCCTGGATCAGAATGTAGTGCATGGAGGTATCAAACCTGAAAATCTTTTGGTAACTCGAAATGACAATGTGAAGATTGCATATTTCAGTGTCAGCTAGGTTTTTGAGGTAATCATATTCATCAAACCTTTGCCACCATACAATAGCATTGTGTTGAGCTCCTTCGAGTGAATTTTTTTCTTCTAGAAAAATACATGTGTATTATTGATTTAGGTGTTTTTAGTTGTACCTTACTTTATTCTTGGTTTTCATTGTATTTTCTAATAATGCATGAAAATATTTTTGTCGCTTATTTTATTAACTTAAGTTTTTGATAAAGTTGATTTCCTAACATTTTTTTAACATTGTCTTACAGGAGGACGAGGACAAACTTAGGCGATCCCCAGAAACTCATGCATTCATTGCACATCTGTGCCTGAATGCTGTGTAGGTTTAAATTTAGCCTGAACTAGAAAATTGCCTCGAGTCCTATTGTTTAATACTTCCTTTGTTTATGTGGTGTTTCCCATATTTTCTTGGTAAGAAAGTCAATTGTTTCTATTATTTCAATTTTGTTAACTGAATGAAACTTTGTATTCATGCATTTGAACCAATTATGGTAAGATTAGTTTATGTTATGTTTATTAGGCATTTTCTATATAAAATAACAAATCATTTACAAAATACGTTGCCATGTGCCTATTTCCAGAGCCTTATATGCACCCTAAGCAATAGATAAAAATAAATGCCTATGTAAGTACCTATGTGCACTGTGCTTTGAGCCTCGAAATAGATAAAAATAAATACTATGCTCAAGTTATTTCTATAGTACACTATGTTTATAGTTCGTTCTTATTACTTGCTTGCATAGCCTTATAGGTACAGTAGGCACTAGGCACACCAGTACACCAGTACACCAACATAGTAGACATCAGCGTACCAGGCACCAGCTCATAAGCGCACCAGGCACCAGCATACCAGACATCAGGCACCAGGCGAATTGTGTTTTGAGTCTCAAAATAGATAAAAATAAATACTATGCTTAAGTTATTTCTATTGTACACTGTGTTTATTAATTTTTAGTGTATAATAAACTCAAGAATGTAATTATACTTTTAATTTTAATATAATATGATTTTTAATATTGTTTTTAATAAATTTATTGTAATTTATATTAATTTTTAATATTATAATTAATATATAATTGTATATTTTTTAATTTATGTATACCCTATGGCCTCGGTTATTAGAAAACCAAGGCCATCGAAGTACCTATAGCCTCGGTTAGCATAAAATCGAGGCTATAGGTACATCCTATGGCCTCGGTTAAAAAACTGAGGCCATAAGTCATTACCTATGATTTCTCTCACTTGGGCCTCGGTTCTTATAACCATGGCCATAGACCTACGGTCACAATTAAAAACTGAGGCCATATGTACTTTTTGTAGTAGTGCATCCTAATTATCACGCCATTATTTCATGGTGAATTCCTATAGTTAACCCCCTTGAGCCTTATTTTACATAAACCTTATTTTTTCTTTTAACTACATAAACCATTCCCATTATAAGCCTTAAAAATCAAGTTAGTTCAAATTAAATAATCTACATTATGTTTGCTCTATTTGATCAAAGTGTGAAAAAAATAAAATAAAATACAAGAATCGAAAAGGGGTTAAAGTGGTTGAAATTAGTAAAGACTATAAGTATCAAAGTAACCACATTAAAAAAAGGAAAAAAACACTATACTTATTAAGTATGACAACAATATTGTCATCAATATGAGAATATTGTCGAGAAAGAGCTATGGTATGAATCTTGTGAATAATTTTTTTATTGTTTCTTTCTACCAAGTATTTTCCTAGTTTGTTTTGATTTTTCATATCAATTTCTTTCTTAGCCTTCGCCTTATAGCCACTCATTACAAGCCTGCTTAAAGACCTTTTGATTTTTGATTTTCGTATTTGATTACATTAGTAGAGAGGATTTCTGAAAATTGGACTTATGGAGTTAAGTTTTGAAATAATTCGTATTATTTCAATTGTTCTATTTTCATCTGAATTTACTAGTGGTTTGGAGTTAAATTGACTATTTCACACACAAACTTAAGGATTTAGCTTTAGGTTGAAGTAAATACTTAACTCTTTCTTGACCAATTGCTAAATTTTTGATCAATTTTTTTGTTATCTTCAATGTAAAAGAGTAAGTTATTAGTGATGAAATCTAAATTCAGATCATGGCTTGGTGAGTGATGGTAGTGTTCTATAGGGTCTTGTTGATAATGTCTACAACTGCCTTTTATTTTATTTTTATTTTTATTTTTTTTTAGGACAAATAAAGTTTTAAGTTTGAGGGTGTTTGATAACTTGCATAAATTGACATAATTTATCACTTCTCATCTTTAAACTTTAGTCTAATTTTTTTTAATTTTTATTGATAAGACTTCATTGTTATTATTTAAATTTTATTACAGATTTGAAGATAATGAAGATCTAAAATTTTAGAAGTATATTATCTAAGGAGTCTAAAGTTTAAATTAAGCTTTATTTAAATAAGATTTAAATTAATATATATATATATATATACACATGTGATATAGGAAAGAGAGGAGGAGAGAAAGCTGCAGGAAGAAAAAAAAAAGAGAAAAAGTAACAAAGAGTGGCAGAGAACTAGAAAAACAAAAACAAAAGCATATTGAAGTGCAAGAGATTAACGCAAAAGAAGATTTTTTTGTGAGTCATTTTTCTTTCAATTCCTCTTAGAAAATTTTGGTGAATTTGTTTATGTTAAATTTAATTTTTAGTATAAACTAATTTTTCTTTATTTTAGGAAAAAGATGTAATTTAATTTTGAACTATGCTTAATTTTCTATGTTAATTTGAATTATTTCTCTTCATGTTTGTGTGATTTATTCTGAGTTTAATGCTTCTAATTAATTGGTCATTAATTAGATGATTTTCATCTTGTGATTTACTATCGAAAGAGGAAATTATAGGATAGATCTATAATATTTTGACAAAGGTAAATATAAAGATCGACATACTTGTATGAACCTGTATAGTTTTAAAATCATTGATCTTAATGCTTTATTACTTTATTAAATTACATACTCTTGTGTAAATTAATGAACAATAATATTTCCAATTAACACAAAAGAGGCTCTTGGATATTTTTTGGAGATTGCTAACAAACAAAGAGAATTAAATTCAATAAGTTAGATGAGTAAAGCATAGTAAGAGATTAGGTGAAATCGATTTCCTAGAAGTTTTCTTCCTATTAATTTGATCTTTGAATAATATTTTTATTTTATTTTGTGCATTTTCTTTAAATTTATTTTATTTTAAATTCTAATTATAACAACCTTAGTGACTTATCTAGATAAAATTGATATTAGTATAATTTTGGTATCTGTCAAAAATAAGTTACCAATCCCTGAGGATGATACTTTTCTTATCATTTTACTACAAAACTATGATATTGTGCCCTTGTAGTTTTGTACCGATCAGTAGTGTATGGACTATTTCTATTGTGAAAAAAATTCATACTTTCAAGTTGATCTTTTTATGATTTTCTTGCTAAATTATAAAATATTTTCCATTATTCTGGGTTTATCTTTCTTTATCTTTCCTTTTTTTCCTTAGGGATAAGAAATGTATCATTTATTACCCTAAATATTACTTATATTAGTATCTTTTCTAGCATTATCATCTTTCCTTTTATAGTTCTTTAGTTTTGGAGTGCTTGTGCATAGTTGATTTCTAAGCTGGCTACTACATCACTAGATTTGAGAAGCTTAAAGGTATTGAAATTAAAAAATATTCCTTCTACTTCAATCCTATTAGTGAATACTTTGTGTTTTACCAGAGAATCTAGTTATTGATCTATTTACTTATGGCAATGTCTTATATATTCCTAGAGCTGATCCGTTGTAAACAACATAATAATTTTTCTTTTTCTTCTTGATTCTTTTCTTTGAGCTCTTTCTCATCTTTGTTTTCAAACGATAAAGGTTTTGTGGAGTTATCCTTCTCTCTTTTGGTTAATTTTGAGGTTTTATCATCTTCATTTGAGGTTTTAATCTCTTTCTTTGTTAGAGAACTAAACTATTCCTCTTTTAAACATATGAGAGACTTTTTGAGATATAAAATCTCTAATTGATCTTTTAGAACTTTTATTTCCTTTTCTTTGATCTTGATTTCTATGATAAGATTGCCCATCTTTCCTACAATTGTAAAAATTGTTAGTGGGGATAATCTCTAGTTAAAGCATCATCTAACTATTCTTTTTTCCTATAGATATTTAACATCAAATTTGAAATGGTTAAATCGCTGCTGCCATCTGATCTTCCTTGTTTGTAATCTCGTACAATATTAATTCTCAAGAAATATCCAAAAAAATTATTGTCTGTTCTAATAATAAATCTTGAGGGTATTACATATATAGAAAGCTTTTTATTTCCATTTTTATAGCTAAATATTACTTTATATTACTATAGTAGTTTAGTTTAGTTCAGCTCGTTGAAAAGCTTTTGAAAGTACCTACACAAATATTTATTATTATCATCTACTCTTGCTTTTAATATGGCTATCCAATATTCATATGAAGCTTTTGTTTCTATTATTATTTTTTCATCTTGTCTTGGATGGTAAAATACTGGTAAAAGTTTTACCTCTGCTTTTACCTTTTTCATGTACCAAGTATGTTCATCAGCCCATTTATAGATATAATTTTTCTTAATTTTTGCTTGTAAAAGGTTTTCCCATTTATGTTAATTTTCTAATATATGCTTTTGGGTATGTCAAACATCCTAAAAGTCTTTATAATTGGTTTTTATCAATGGTAAAATTGGAAAATCCTTTTATATTATTTATTATATGAGATTGAAGGGGGTGTTTCTCGTCTTTTATTTAAAGTCCTAAATACTTGATCTTTTGTTGGGCTAATATTGTTTTTTTCAAACATTATTATTCTTTATTTCTTATATTTTGTTAAGATTTTTAATATATTAAGATAATTCTAGTTAATATTATCATTAAGGACAAATGTATCATCAATATAAACACAATAAAATGGGTGATATTTTTTTAAAAATGTTGTCCATATATTGTTGAAATATTTCTAGTGCCTATTTAATCTAAATAGTACAATAGTATATTGTAATTATCCTTGTGGATAGCTAAAGTTGTTAATAGTTGAGTTTCTTTATCTAATTTGATTTACCAAAATCCTTATTGCAATCAAAACTAGAAAAACATTTATTTCCTTTGATTAAGGCTAATAACTCTTCATTTTTAGGGATAAAGTATCCATCATCTATCATTTCCTTATATAGTGATTTAAAATTTATCATCATTCTTTTCATTTCTTATCTTTTCTTAGCTTCTTTTTTCTACTAAAAATATTGGGCTTGAGTGTGCACTCATACTTGTTTCAATTACTCTTAATTCCAAAAGTTCTTGAATGTGTTTACTGATTATTCTCGATCTTCTGGAGTGTAGACCATTACTCTTATAACCTTCTAGGATCTTTTAGTTTTATAGTTGCCACATATTCTAGCATATTAATATTTGGATCTAAAGGATTTTATGAGTTTACTATGATAAGCAATTTTCTTATTTCCAATAACCTCTTATCTTTTCCTGATTATTAAATTCTATATCATCTTCATCTACTAATTTTTCTTTCTGTGTAATATTTTTTAAGTGTGATTTTTGTTTTTGATACATCTTACAATGTTTTCGCTTTTTATGTTGTTCAATTAATTTTTCTAATGACACACTCTTGATAACTTGCTCTCTCTTCTATATTGGAATCAACTTCTTCTTCATCGAAGTCATGTCTTCTATGTGATTCAGAATTGGAAGAGGATTCTAAACATCCAACCTTGCATTCAGCCACTTAAATTGGTTATTAACAGCTATGATGAAGAATTTCAAGTCGATTACTTGTGGTTCTTCTCCTTCCTTACTCATGTTTTCAATTTGTAAAATAAAATGAGATAACTCATACACTCCCTCACATATTTGCTCCTACTCTTTTTTTTCACACGATTTTGGTTTTTTCACATTTTTGGATTTTTTTCACATTATATTAGCTTTTTATTCTCTTTTTTTTAAGAACAAAGATGGATTAGCCACATAAATAAAGAATAAGAAAAAGATACAAAGAATTCAAAGAGAACTTCAAAACGAAATCCAAATATGAAAACAATGACAATGAAATTAAAAGAAAACACAAGGCTTGAAGGACAAGATTTTTTTTGAAATCATGGACTCAAAGGAAATAACAAAACAAAATCCATAGATGATAACAATGAAAACAAAATTGAAAGAAAACTAAAAGACTTAAAGGACAGATTTTTTTGTTTTTGAAATCAACAACTCAAACAAAGATAGATGAAGATAGATAAAATGTTTTCAGCAACCGAGACTCTGATACCAAATGATGCATCCCATCTAGGCAAACAACCCTAGAAACCCACGAACTCAAAAGAATATGAAGGATTGCTTTGCTAAGAATTTCTTAAAATGATCATATTAGAACCTTAAGGAAACAAAGTCCTTAAAAACCTAACCTTGAGACACCACAAAGGATGATCACTCCCTTTGATAAGTTGAATTCAAGCATTCAATCAAGAACACAAGAAGGAAAAGAAATAAGATTTTTGAAATATATTTTATAAATAATATTAGGTCTACCTCCATTATATGAGTGCCCTAAATTCATTGTTGCATCCAACTTGATCTTCCAAATATATATCTTGCATAAAAAGGTAATAGACCATCCTTGGTGAAGCTTTGGAATCATCGAATTTATTTTTAGTATCTTCTAGCATAGCTTTTTTTATTGCACTTCCATGATCAAGCTTTGTAAAGCTTCCCTTATCCTCTTTGTCTTTTCCCTAGTCATTGGACCGCCAATTCTTTACAAAAGATTTTGAAAATATTTAGGAACAACAACTTGGTCAACACCTTGATTTCCATTACCTATGATAAAATATTTCCTTAAATTGTTGTTGTATTTTGGGTATCTTGTGGTAATATATTTCATATTCACATATGAAAGAATTTATGTAGCATATATCACATATTTTCATATTTATTAAATTATATTTAGCTTCATTTATTTCAATTTTACTTATTTTAGTAATATGGTTTCCTTTATCTTATCCTATGAATTCTTTATATATTTCATTTACTAATTTATCTAAATATTATTTTCTTGTTGCAAAATCTCCTTGCATCCTAAGATATATATAATCTAGTAGATTACTAAACCATACTATAACATTTTTAATCATTTTATGGTTTAACAATAATCTACGTATTAATGTATTTTTACTAGTAGTTTTAGATGTCTAGTTTTATACACTCATTGAACTGGCTCATTCATCTAATATCTTTTTTAAATTTAATACAATCTAAGTCTAGATAGTCAAATCATAAAGTTTGAATTCTAGTGGTATAGACCCTCTAGTATCCCAGTATAATCCTTCTTCCATTTTTGGTTGTTGCTTTCTCTTATATGAAGAATTAGGTTCATTTGAATTTTGTCTTTTCCTTTCATTTATGTGAAGATCAGAAGTTTTCTTCGTGAATTATAAAGGGAATTATTATGTTTCTTTCCATAGTAATTTTAGAACTTTATGGTTCATAATCTTTTTCACTAATTGTTATAATATTATCTTCTTCTTTATTAGAGAATATTTTTCTTTATAATGTTTTCTTGATTCCTCATCTATTAACATTGATAGATTTACTAATGTTTCTACATCTTTAATTTCAGGATTTATAAATTATTCTTCTAATTGTTTTCTATACTATATTAGGTTGGAACTATAGATTTGTTTTACATTATGAGAAATCTGCCATCAGATCTTCTTGGTGGTTCTTCTTTTAATCATTCTAATAGATCTCTATCTAATTGTAATATTTTATCACAACTTTTTTTCCTTATTTCTTTAATGATTTCTACTTAGATTTTATTTATATTTTATAAAGATTCTACTTTTTCCTCTAAACAAATTATGGCTTTCATCGTAGCTTTTTAGTTATTTGATATGCTTATTAAAATACTATTATTTTCTAATTCTATTCCTTGTAATCAATCTTTTGATATTTGTAAGAGATTTTTATTTTATAGTTTATCAATTTTCTTATTATTGACTTATTACTTCGTTGATAAGATTTTTGACTTCTTCAATTTCTTGTTTTTTAATTCTTTTATTTATTCTTCTTATTTTCGTTATTGTTTACTTATTTTGTTTGATCATTTGTAAATTAAATTCATGATATGCTACTTTTTGTTGCTGCTATCAAATGTTTTTTTAACATTTAAGTTACATTCTTTATGTATTTTAAAGTCTATTAATGTCTCTAGTTTTATTATTTGTTTAATTTTTTGATAAGTTTTATCTATTTTTATGAATTTTTTTTCTTCATATATTAAACTATTATGACTATTTTTTAATGAATATTCTACTATATAGTGTACTAAAAATAGATGATTTATTTCTTTTAATAAATAACCTCTTTCAAATTCGTAGGCTAAACCTAGGGGTATACTGTGAATTTTAATTTTTGGTATTCTAAGTTTTCACGATGATTCATAATAAAGCATATTTTTTATTTATTATTCTATTGTCTAGGAATGCTAATTTTATTGGTGCATCAAATCATTTTTTAAAATGTGCTTTTATTAATATTTTAATTCCTCCATTTGAGGATTTTTGATAGATTATCTATAATTGTTTCTTTTTCAATTAATGATATATTATACCTTCATTTTATATTTATAATATTAATACTCATTTCTTTATTACTTATTTCATAACAAATTATATATTTTCTTAGAAAAATTTTCCTTATTCTTGAGAATAATGAGTCTTTGAATCAATCTACTTTTTTAAGATTTAATATTTATTTTTGTGTTTCTTCAAATTTCTTTTTCCTAATTACCATTTCTTGTAAAAAATATTATGATGTCTTGTATTTATATTTCTATTATTTCTTGATTTTCTATTATTTTTGCTATTTTTTATATATAAAAGATTACTATTTATTTCTGTTGACTTTAACTTAATTTGATTAATACTTTTGATATTACTTTAAAATGTGGGGTTATTATTGATACTATCCTATATTTATTTACATTGAACAGGATTTAAACTTGCGTTCCATTTAAAATATATATTATTATATTATAAGACGAGTTTGGATGTTCTATGCAAAATTGTATGTCCCTTTTCTGTATGATGTGCACATTTTAAATGCTCACGAGTAGGTATGGATATAATAATCGAAAAACCAACTAACTCGATCTAAATTGAGTTGAACCAGATCTAGTTTTGTATTTTATGGATCCCAATAAGTTGGTTTTGGTTTTAAAAATATAAAAATTGACATATGTCAAGTCAGTTAAGGTTTTAAATTTTATAAACCGACATTTAACTGAATCGACATACATATTATTAATACACATATTTTTTTTAATTTATACATTAATAATATATATATCATATATATTTATAATTATCTAATTTTAGTTAAATTTTTATGTCATTTATGAATGTGAAACAAATTATATTATTCTTCTCTTATCTTCATTTTCAAAAAGCTATAACTAATAAAAAAATTAAATTATCTTTTGTTTTAAACAATTTACTTATTCTTAAGAGTTATTCTCTACTTAAAAATATAGAATTTTTTAATTAAATTGTTGATTAAATAATAAATATTATTTATTAATTTAACATTAATATAAAATGAAATTATTTAAATACGCTTGAAAAATAAGTAAGTTTAAACTACAAACTAAATCGATTAAACCAACATAAATAGATTGTAAAATGTTCTCTAACTTACATATGTATAGTTCGATTTTGATTTTTTAATTTAATAAACTGATATATATTAATTTAGTTAGCATTAGATCAAAACCTACTAAAAGTGAACTGTTTCCACCCTTACTCACAAGTGCGTAACTTACGAAGAACCTATGATAAGTTTAAGGTTGATATCTAGCATAAATGAAGTGATTTAAAATTCTTTATATATTTTCTCAAAAATAATATTAAGTAAATTAACTAAAATTAAATACTATAAATAAATTATTAAAAATTAAAAAATAAAATAACTAATTAAGCAATTAAATTTAAAAAATAGATTAGATAACTTGAATTAAAAAATAATGCAATTAATAAAAAACTTAACTTATTAACCAATCATATTTTGAATTATTTATGTTACTTTAATATTTATTCTTAAATTAAAATTATTCATTTTACAATTAAAATTTTAAAATCTCAATTAAGAAAATTTTTACTTACAATTAATTAGTTAATTTTTTAACGACAAAATTGTTTATTAATTGAAATAAATATTAGAAAATTACAAACCATTTAAACTAATATAATGATCATGTAATTACTTTAAATTTATATTTAAGATGAGATAATTAGGCATAAAAATGTCTAAAATCTTAATTAACAAAAATTCACTTAGATCATAAATTATAACTTATTAGATAATAATTTACAATTAAATATATGAAAATTAATGAATAGAAAATAATCTCAAATTTTTATTAAATAATAATTAATACATCAACTCAAAATAGTAACGATAGTACAATTAAAATCACATAAAAATTTTAGTCAATTATATTATACTTAAAATCATGAATGAAATTATTAAAAATATCATCTTTAAAAGAATTCTAAGAGTTCATCCATATGGGTTTGTGTACATTCACATTGGTCCTTTTTAGTGTTATGTTAGGTGTTGTTCAATCGATCTACTTTATTTCTTCATACATCCACTTATTATTTTATTTTATTTTATTTATTTTTTGACACGTTTTCTTAAATGAGTTCTATTATTTTTATAAATTAATAAAAAAATCAAAAAATTATTTGTGATTATAGAAAATTTCTCATAATTTTTGAAGTAAAATTCTTAAATAAAATTCAAATATATGACTAAAAATAATAAAATATTAAGATAAATATTACTTTATCATTGTCCTTTTGATTAAAAATAGTCACATGTATTACTTCTTAGGTCAATAAATCTACTTCTTTCCATCAACCCATTACATATTTCCGTCAACCTCAAACATTTATCAATTTAAAAATAATTACATGAAAAAATAGAGTTAGGGTGTAAATATTTAAATTTTATTTTTATAAATTTATTTATTTTTAATTAACAGATGCTCAATATTAAGAAAATGTGTAATAAATTGATGAGCAAATATAAAAACATAATACATATCATTTTTAATTATTAAAACTTATAATAAAAATAACATCCAATAATATTAAAGGGTGTCTAAATAGATGATATTTAACATTGAATGAATTTAAATAACCATAGTCTAATTTTAGCGACATCTATTTTGATGATGTTCAAAATAAAATGATATGCCAGATTTTTTTTAAAAGTAAAAATATATAAGTTGAACAAAAGATGTGTTATTTTTATAGTTATAAGATTTAAGTTGAACACTGTTAAAATTAAAATGATGTATTAGAGTTTTTTTATAAGTAAAAATATATAAATTAAATATAAGATATATTATTTTTGTAATTATACATTTTAATGATATTATTTTATTGTGTAATTATCATGAACCTTTTTTTGTTTTGTCTTTTATCAATAGCACAATCTAGGTTTTATTTTGCTTCAATTAGGTCCCATCTACTTTGAGTTAATATCACTAATGTTCTTAAATAGTTAACGACATTAGCTTTTCATCTAATGATATATTTTTCTCTCTTATGACTTTGATACCAAATTAAGGCTAGTTATTTTATTACGTTAATTGTTACTTCCTACAAAGTGTTCTTTAAAAGCAAAGCTTTGAGTTTGTTATCAAAATATTTTTTTTATTTTTATAATTTCCTTATTTTATGTTCATAAAGGCTTATAACTAATTTCTTTGTATTAATTTTCTTATTTATCAATTTTATAAATATTATAAAAAAATATTTAATAATTCAAGATCTTTAAATGACTTAGAATTATAATTATCATACTTGAATTTAATGGTTCTACCATGAAATTCCCTTCTATTATACATCTTCTTTTATTGCACTTAATATACCTCATATTGCTCAAATTTTAATACTCTTCTAGTAATTGTGAAACTTTTGCATTCGTACATAATATGGTGTCTAAATTAAACTTACTATAAAATATAAAAAAAGTAATTTCACTCCATTTTATTCATAATATTAATAAATATTATAATTCTAAAAGCCAAGAACCTTGAGCTCATAGTTTCTAGTAACATAGTTGCTAGATGAATGATTTTTTGAGTAGAGAGATGGTTATTGTTGAAGTTGTGTCCAACTAATGGAAATAAAAGTTTATTTTATAAGACTATCACTATTTTACCCTTACTTTAATAATTTACCTAACTTTTTTTCTTTTTGCTTTTGAATTTAAGCCTTTCATTTTGTTAGCATGATATGCCTATTGAAGATGTGGGTTCTATATCTTTTTTCCTCTTTATTATTTTCTATCGACGATCCTTTTGATGATGCAGAAAATGACACATATTTATCTTCTCAATCTCTAATGTAGTAAATGAATTTTTGATCATTAGTAGTTTTATTGGTATAAAAACAAAATACCTTTCTTGTTTCTTGAAAAAATTTCAAGTTATTACTCATAAAATTTGCCTCAAACTTATTGATTTTCTCATCGTCTTTTTCATTGAGGGCCATATTACTTTGTGAAGTGATTATGACTTCATTAGCCAAATAATTTACTTTAATTTTGAAAGAATTATCAATTTTTCTGAGTTCATGATAAATTTGTCCTAACATCTGTCCTCTTAATATATCGAATTCATCTATAATGAATTCCTTTTCTAGAGATTCCCTTGTAAAACCCAATAACTTTATTATAAATGAATTTGCAACTTCTATTTTTTTTCATTTCATTCTATTCAATATCTTTATGGGGAAATGGGGAAGAATTAAAATAAATTTTCATGAAAAAAGGCTAAAATGGTATAATCCCTCTGTCACCCCAAACCAAAAGGGGTAATCTCGTAGTTCTTGGTTTCATGGACATTGATAAGATCCTTCCATCTAGCAACATCTTAGGGGATGGCATAGCCTTAAAGTTAAGGGAAAGGTTGATATGTGGCCATGAAAGAGGAATTGAGTGGAATATAATTGACTAGGGTGGTAGAGTCATGGAAACTGATTAGATTGCTGATAAAATAGAATTTTGGGTCTTTGAAATTGGAGATTGAGTTTGGTTGCACATGTGTAAGGAACATTTTCGACTCAATAGAAATCCAAGCTGCTACCTTGAAAGGATAGACCTTTCCAAGTCTTGGAACAGGTCAACAACAATGCATACAAGTTAGATTTGCATGGTGAGTATAATGTAAGTGCTACCTTTAATGTTTTTGATTTGATTCCTTTTGTTGTAAGTGATGAGCTTGATTTGAGGACAAGTCCTTTTAAATAAAAGGGAAATGATAAGGATATGACTAACAAAAGAGCATGGAATGTAGACATGATTTAAGTTCCTATTAGTGTAGTTATAAGAACTCGTGCTAAGAAATTCCAAAATGTGTTAAATGGGCTTATTCAAGGGATTTGGGATCAAGTATACACATGGAGGCCCATTGATGGTGATGAACCAATTATCTAACCCTTAACAAACATGTTTCATATCCAAGAAAGCCATTAGGAAAAACTTATGAGATTTAGGTGCATGTTTTTAGGAGGAAAAATTAGATTTGTAGTGGCTTAAAAAGTCAAGTCATAGCTTTCTTTCCTTTTCTAGTTTTAGTTGATTATTTTTTTCAACTTTCCTTATTTTTTGGTTTTGGCAAGTTGCCTTAAGCATGTTTAATAATTAATGCAAAATCTTAGAGAATATTAAGGCTGATTTCTTAAACTTAGGGAATATTAGGGCTGAATACTCGTGATATTGAGTTTATAAATTGTACTTTTATCATTCAATAAAATCAGTTGATCATTCATAAGAAAAGTGTGAGCAATTTCTCTTTGATTCTTTTAGAGCTATATAAACTTATCAGATTTTCTCTATGGCATTCATCCCTTAACTTATCAATTGATTTTTCCATCCTTAATTATGGTGTCTTCCTTATAACAAGGTTCACATCTCTTATAGGTGTTGGGTCATGGTTTTCATCCGAATTTGAAAGCAAAACAGTCTTAGGTATTAATCTTGTAAAGGGTTTCATCACAAGTTGGTGAGGTTTGTATTAGCAAGCCTGCATGATATCTGATAGGAACAACCAGAAATCAATGATTATTTGATTTTGCTATATAACTCTTAGATACAAATTCTTTTTTACACTTATGTTACCCATTCTTTCACTTCTTTAACCTTTGTCTCATAGTTAAATCTTATAAACCTCTTTATTTCAAATTTTTCTCTTGGATTCTTTTTTTATATCTATTATGTTTGTAATAGCTCATTTCCTTAAGCATCATCTTGAAGGAAAATTGGATTAGACAAGTGTAATCCTATGAAAATTCTCCAAAAATGGATGTTGATGACGAAAAAAGCTTGACATGGTTACCAATAGTGAATAAATATTTGAATGCATTTTCTAAAGAATTACCTGGATCTTCTCTAGCTCAAGAGAAATTTTATAATTAAGATATATCTTGGAACTGATAACTATCTCTTTCTATCGAATGACACCAGTAGAGAAAAGAGTTAAGGAAGCAGTTGGATGAACTATTGGCAAAAGGATCATTTAGCCAAGATCGGCACCTTGTGAAACGACAGTAAAAAAAGGATATGAGTCTTAATTTGTACATTATCATGACAACATTAGAAGGATAATTCGACCAACTTAAGGATGCAAGGTTTCAAAGTTAAGACATCGACACTTACAAGTTAAGAGTATTGAGAGTATCAAGACTACCTTTAAAGATTAGAGCAATCACTCTAGAAGAATGAGGAACTTGTGAAAGCACTACTTTGAAGTAATCAAAGATTGATGATTTTATGTGAAAATTAAAAAAAAGGAAATTTAGAGACTATGATACCCTCTAACACATTTGATTCAAAAGAGCATCAATTGCTTACAAACAAAGAATATGAACATGGAGCAACCCCCTTTTCACACACATTTCCTCCCTCTTCTCTCCCTTTGCTACTAGAAATTTCTCTCTCTAAGATATTAAGGTTTTTTGTCACATTTTGGTGGGCAATTTGGGGATAAATATTAAGGAGTTCGGGTTTGAAAGCTCATCGATGGAATAACTTTACACATAGGTTTTTATTCTAACTTTTAAAATTCATACATTGTTTTTAATAAAATTATCATGCATTATATGTTATGATTGAAAGTGAAAAATTGATGCCATGATTTTATTAGCAATGTTATAATATTATAAATATTGTTTAAAAATAAGATACTCATTATAAATTTTTATTGTGTATACTGGAAACTTTTATATGAAATGGATATCAAATATTAATGTGAAATGAATATTGAGAATGTGATATGACATCTAAGAATTTTATATATGCATTATGAGAATGGTTTTGTACGTGAGGAGTATACTTGTATGTTGTCTTTTGGAGTATGGTACCTATAAGCTACTGGTTACAGCAAATTGTTTTCGAAGAACTACAAGTACACATATATCTTTGGAGATTTTCCATCTATGGTGTCTCATAACTGTATTTTATATAATTATTTTCATCTATTTTATTAATTATAATTGCTATGTTCTTGACATTTTTAGTTAATTTTAATTGAATAAACTAATATTTACTATTTATTTTTTAAGGAATATATTTTTAAGAAAATTAAAGAATTTGAATTGAAAAAGTACTTAATTGCAAGTATATGTCTGAAAATATAATTTAAATTAAAAGAGTGCTTAATTGCAATTAACAAAAGTCTAAAATATAATTTGAATTAAATAGGGCTTAATTGTAATTAACAAAAATTTAAAAGTTAATTTAAATTAGAAAATGGATTAATTACAATTAAAGAAAGTTTAAAAGTTAATTTGAATTAAATTGGAGGGCTAAACTGTAATTAAGAAAATTTACTTTCCTCGCAGGAAAAGGAGAACACTCGTGCCATCATTAAACGTGTAACACGCACCGTCCGATCAGGCAATCAACGGCTTGGATCAGTCACGTGGAGCCAAATGCGACAAACTCAAGTGGACCCAGGTTTTCAGGTGACACGTTACTCGGTGCTGAGTAGGGCTCACTTGTCGTGCAGGCTGGCATTCAGGGTGGGACCCACGTGTCTACTACGTAGGCAATTTCCCGTGTGATGCGGTCCATAGAAACTTTTTACACCCTAACCATCCAACGAATCATACAATGCCACGTGTCTTGAATATTCCTTCAGCTAATCCGAAGAAGACACGTGGTAAGTATTGGTTAAAACAAAAGCGCAAAATCAGCGTACGCGTTTGCAACTAAAGGGTGGGACCCACGTGTCTCGCGTGCTATGATCTCGTGCTGTGCAACCACGTGCAAGCTCTCCCTCCCACCATTTAAAGGCTGCCACATGTCCCACTATTTCTTTGAGCCAGTCAAAATGTTGACAAGTGGCACACATTTTGAATTAAAAAGAAATCAAAAATGGCGCACGCTATCCACTGTTTTGCACGATAAATTTCTTTTACATGCGTCTGCCAAAAGAATATTTCTTGTTTTCCACTTTAAATATTTTTAATATTTAATTAAGGCTATAAATATGTGATAGAGAGAGAAATATAGAGGTTCATTTTGAGGTTCGATTGGAGACTTGGACTGTGGAACATGCAGAAGCCATTTTTGGCTTTTGTTGTGTTCTGTAACTGATATTCCTTAAATGCTGTAATTTTAATTTTTATTTATGAAGTAATTTAATTTTTCTAGGGTTGCGTTTTAGTTAAATTTATGAAGCTTGAGTTTATTTATTTTTGAAAGATTTATGAGACTTTTAATTTGTTTATTCTATTTATGCTTAATGCTTTTGATTATTGGAAAATTTATCAATTGATCTGTGACACTTAAATAAACTTGGAAGAGGCATTTTTGTGTGATTTCTCGTGGATAGAATAACATGTATATATGAAGGATATGAATATACCTTTATTGTATGTGTGACCATTTGAGAACTTAGAACATAATGAATCTTGGTAAATTTAATTCTCATAGGAATATAGTGAATTAATTTAGCGAGATGTGTCTATACGGAGCTCGGGAGAGATGTATGGATAAAATTAGAAGTTCTTGGTTGATAAATTAAATTTACAAAAAATATAAATCAAGAGAAAATGACATGATTCGAGTGGATTAATTTGGTGAAAACTGCAATCCTAGAATTTTCTTATTTATATGTTGTTTACAAAAATTAGTTAGTTGCACCTTTCAAATTAACGATTGTTTTGGATAAAATCATATTGAAACAATTTTAGTACTCCACAAACTGTAGTAACAAATCTCTGTAGGAACGATACTTTACTTATCAAATTTTATTACTTGTGATCGTGTATACTTGCACGATTTTATGTTCTCTTAAAAGAGACAACATTGTCTATATGTGACCATTGATTATTGTGGTTGATATATATGACAACAAATTTATTGCTCGCACACGGGCCTTAGAGTTGGACCCCCATTGTGTTTAGAGCTTGTCGTATAGTATGGATTCATTGACTACACATAGGCCTCGAAGTTGGACCCTTCATTACGTTTTAGAGTTGACCTACCTATAGACGAGGGCTTATTACGTGATTTGATAGATACATGTGGCATATGTATTGTAATTGTACATGGGGTCGGAGACAGACCCATATGCGTCTCAAAGTTGAACCGCACATGTGCCCATGTATTTGGATGACCAATACATATAGGGTTTCATTTCATGTATTGGATTATACCATATATAATATTTTATATTATAACAGCATGCATTGGAACACCTGTATTGTATATTCCCTCAGTTTCCTCCAAAGCGAGGAGGTACAAGTATAGTTGGGTTTTGTGATAAAAAATATCCTCACTCTATATATTGATAATGATTACCATTCATGAAATTTTATTAATAAAAACATGCATAATGAATAATGTTTATTAAAATAATATTTAGAGCAGACTCCTACTAAGTTATATGTAGTTCACTCTTACTTTTCCCTCTTTACCTAGCTGAATTGTTTTAGATAATAATAATGAATATATGATTATTGTGAACGGAGGATATAGATGTTACAAGGTTTGACTTAAAACCTTATTTCTTTTATTGGTTATTATAATTTACAATTAGGTAGGCTGAGACTATTCTGGTAAATTTTACTTGATTTAATAAATGTATTTGATTTCAATTTATGACTTAACAATGAATTTTACCTTTTGAATATAAAATTTCTAAACAATAACCAAATTGTTTATAACATTGATTTTTAAAATGAAATTTTCATGATTAAACATGTATAGAAAGCTTTGTAAACAAAAATTGGATTAGTTCATTCAAGAATATTAAATTTACTCCCTATAGGAAATTATTTTTTGGTGGTGGTGTAAAATTTCATATCTTCGATATATTCATAGGTAGATTTTGTGGCTAAACTATAGTGACTCAACCATTATGATTTCCCTAAATAGTATTGGTGGTCGTACTATTTTTACTGTCTCTATGATAGGTGTTTCCCTTAATAGTACTGGTGATCATATTATTTTTACTATCTCTATGAGAGGTGTTTCCCTGAATAATACTAGTGATTGTACTATCTTTCCTAGGGTCTTCAACTTGTTTGGTGACAAGGGTTGTTCTTATAATGCTGCAAAGTAATTTTTAACTATATCTTCTAGAGTTATTATTTTTGTGACTTTGTATTTGGCATAACTACATTTTGCTTCTATTGTATTAGTGAAAGCTCTGTGAGTTATTCCATTAAACCGATAATATTTTTGCTTGCTTTAGGCCAGTTGTTGTAAATTCTTGGTTTTAGACTATTATAGACCACATTAGTCTTTTTCTGGTCTTTTTTTCTGCTTTTTCAACCTCAACTAAGCTTTTTCTTTTTCTTTTTAGAGATTTTACTCTCTTTTGAAGTGTTAAATTCTCCCTTCTCATTTTAAATTCCTTCTTCAAAAGTTTTTCTTTTCTTAGAATAAATCTTTAATGGGGATTCCTCTTTAGACTTTTTGGACTCTAATGTTCGTTTTGAACTATTAGGTTCTTTTTGTTTAATTCATGTCTCCAAAAAAGGCTTCTATAGGTATAAAATCTCGAGTTATTTTTTATAGTTAAATATGTTAATTCTCTTGTAAAGGTATCTACTAAACTATTATTGTTTCCTGGAAGAGGTTCGACATCAAAATTGTAGTGGTTAAATCACTGTTGTTATCTGACTAATCCTACTTGTTTATAATCACTTGCAATATTAGAAATAGAGAGTATTCATTCATTTTTTGATGAATAGTATTCATTTTCTGAGTTAGT
This sequence comes from Hippophae gyantsensis, assembly GCA_030763125.1. Taxonomy (NCBI): domain Eukaryota; kingdom Viridiplantae; phylum Streptophyta; class Magnoliopsida; order Rosales; family Elaeagnaceae; genus Hippophae; species Hippophae gyantsensis. Next base: position 31,540,293 of record CM061029.1, on the reverse strand, counting down.
TATTTCCTCTTCAATTTCTTCTAATAGATAAATGTTACAAGTATTATTTATATCTGATTCCTCTATTGATTATAATTCTATCTTAAAAGCTTCTTCTAAGATTTTTGCTTTCTGTGAAAATTTCTTTTTAAATTCTTTTTTATGTTGAAGTATGTTAGGGAATTCATTAGCATAATGTTCTTCCTTATTGCAGATCCAACATTTGCATTTTTTCCCTAACGAGCAATATTTTTTTGTTTTTTGGTGGCTTATACTTTCTTCTCCTAAAATATATTTTTTCTATAAAACTCTTTGTTATACCTTCTCTTATATTTATGAAATTCATGTTTTCTAAATTTATATCTTCTAAATATTTTGTACATTTTATATTTTTTCTTGTAAGATTTTATGTTACATCCATATTTTTCTAACATTCTAAAATCTCTTATTTCACAACATATTTTATCGTTTTCTCTTATTTGTTTATATTTCTATCTTTATCGACATTTAATGATTATCCAATTTTTAGGACTTCTTATTTTTTATCCTAAGATATCTGATTTAGTTTCTCGATTTTTTATTCCATCATTTTGTTATTATTTTATGTAATATTCTAGATATTTCTGAAAAAAACATTTCTTTAAAAGTGTTTTGCATGGAGGGTGGTAACTTATGATAATACATTTCATATTCATAAATAAAAGAATCTATATAACGAATGTTACATATTTTTATATTTGTTAAATTTTATTTGACTTTCTCAATTTCATTTTCAATGGATTGAGTAGTATGTCTTCCTTTTTTGATAAATTTCTTATTTATTTCATTTACTACAGTATCTAAATATTCTTTACCAGTGGAAATATTCCCCTACATCTGTAAATGTTGTTTTCTGATAAATTTGTAAACCAAATTTTAATATTTCTTATCATTTTGTAAGCTATTAAAACTCTACAAGTTGAAAGGTTTGATTGTGCGATTGGAGAGGTTTGTATGATTACACTCATACTACTAGATCATTCATCTAAAGTTTTTTTCTTGTCTATTATACAGTCTAAATCTAAAAGATCAGATATTTAATTTTCAAAAAGTTTGAATTCTGGTGGGATACTACTCTAATTTTTCAATGTAATTCTTCTTCCATTTTGGGTTGTTGTTTTTTTCTATAAGGAATGTCAGGTTCTTCTAGGCTTTGCCTAATTCTTCTCTATGTGGGTCAGATGTTTCTTCTTGATAAGGAACTGATAATAAAATTGGTTTCATATGATTTTTTTAGATCATATTTTTTAGTTCAAAATCAATTTCATTGATTATTGTCATATCATCTTCCTCTTTGTTTGTACAAAGTTTTTCATCATAATGTCTTATTGATTATTCATCTGTTAGAATTAACAAACTAACTTTTCTATGTCCTTATTTTCAAGGTCTATAAATTATTTTTCTAATTCTTTCCTATATTCCATCAATTTGGGATTATTGCTTCTTCTTTATCTTTAGATTTTTCTTTTTCTCAATCCTAGGTATCAATGTATCTGATCTCTTAGGTGATTTTCCTTTTAATCCTACAAATATATCAAAATTGTAATATATGATTTCATTGTCCTTGTGTATGTTATTTACAACCCTTTTTAATTCTATAAATTCATTATGTATGTTTTGTTGTAACTTCTTATTATAACCACATTCATTTATTTCTTTTAGAAGTTCTTTTCATGTTTCATTTTTGTCTTGTAAGGACTTGATGTTTGATTCTTATACTATATCCAGCTCCTTCTACTAAAAGAATTAAAGATGAAATTACTATTATTTATTTATTTTTATAAGCCTATTAAGCTTTCATCAAAATCTAATTCTATATTTTTTAGTTTAGTTTTGAACATTATTAAGATAGTAATGATATTATTTTCTTTCTAATATTATGTTATAGACTAATAATTTTATTATTTTAACTTCTTGTTTTAGATCTGTAACATCTATTTCTTTATTAGAGATTTCTTCTTCTAGATTTATAAGCGTAAATCTTAATACATTACTATTTCTTGCTACATTACAGTTTATTTATAGTAGCAAAAGTTTTTCTTTAATATATAAGTTTCATTTTGTTGGTATTTTGAAGTTTGTTAATACTTCTCATTTGATTATTTTTTTTTACTTTTTTAGAAAGTGTTATCTATTTTTATGAATTAATTTTGTCCATATATTGAACTATTATGACATTTTGTTATTGAATATCATATTATGTGCTCTACTGAAAATGGATAATTTTGTTCTTTTATTAAATATATTCTTTCGAATTCATAAATTAAGCTAAATACTTAGTTTAAGTGTTTTTCATTAATGTTAATAATAAACCTAGGATATGTTATGAATTTTAATTTTTGTTATCTCAAGTTTTCACGAATCATTCATGATAAAACATTTTTTCTATTTATTATTTTATTATCTAACAATGCTAATTTTATTGGTGTATCAATTTATTCTCTAAAATATACTTTTATTAATTTTTGGATTCTTCATAAATGAATGTATTCAATCTTTCTTTTATCATTTTGAAATTTTTTATATAATTTATATGGAATGGTTTCTTTTTTGATTAATAGTATGTTATGTTTTCTTTTATATTTGTTATATTAATACTTATTTATTTATTATTTATTTCATAATAAATTATATATTTTCTTAGAAATATTTTTTTTAATATTGAAAACGATTAATCTCTAAATCCATCCTATTTAATTTTTTTTAATTTTTTAATTTTTTTTACTAATTATTATTTCTTTTGAAAAATATCTTAAAATGTTTTGTATTTTTATTTTTATTATTATTGATTTTTTACTATTTTTGTTATTTTTATGTATAAAATTATTATTTATTTTCGTTAATTGAAGACAAAGTCTATGATTTAAAAATTTGGGAATATTTTGTGATATTTTTTTAAAACTTGAAGGGTATTATCCCTATTTTATTTTATTTTTTCCGGATTTTTATTACAGGGACCCGCAATTTATTACATATTATATCCGGATTCTTACAGGTCAGTCGGTTGCTTATTAATTTTTCAGCTCTCTCATTTGCCGTTGGTCAAGGATTCTCTACACTCAAGAGCGCAAGCTTTCCTTCTTCTTTCTCGTCGGTCTAACTCGCTTGTCCTCTCTCTAAAACCAACCTCCTCTTCTCACTCATTCTATTCTCGCACCTTCTATATATTGAACGGTAAGTTCCAGAACCCCCCCCCCATTTAAAGATAATGCCAAAGTTTTTTCTGATTCTTGTATATACTTGTTGTTTGATTCTTTCTTTTTTCCATTTTCCGTTTTTTGAATTATCCAGTCCCTTTACACGTACCCCGTTTATTTGTATCTGGGTCGTTGTATTTTTGGTGATTTCAAATCAGTAGTTTCTTGTCCCTCCTTTTATGGTTTTATCAAAATTCAGATTGATGTTTGGACTGTTATTTGATGAGTAAGCGGGTGATTCATTTCTTTATTTGTTTACTGGGCATGTTCTATTTTTTGCTTAGACTTTAATTCTGATGATAAATCTTAAATCCTTTTAAGTGTGATGAATTTATGTGTGTATGTGAGACACAAAAAGAGTTGGGTAATAATTTGTGCATCAGATTGACCTAGACAGGGAAAAGAGTTTCAGTTGAGTTTGTCCAATGTGATGGTTATGCGAACTTTCCCACTTTAGATATCTGTCAGCTGTGTGCTAGATAAAGATAAATCCTAATCTGTAATGTCTATTCATTCAATTCACTGTATGTGTCCCTTTTAATGCCTTGTAAATCTCGGAAATCGAAGAACACAACTTAATATGAATATTCAAAACTTCAAGGCTTTTTATTATTATTATTTTTAAAATTTTCATCGTTACGAGCTTAGTGCAGCACTGCTTCAATTGTAATCGGTTATTAGTTTTTTTTGCTCTTAGTTTTTACTCTCCCTCTCTTCTGGGAGAAAGTTAATAAGCCTATATCATTCAGTGCTCGTGCTGTAGCAACCTGCAATTTTAGCTGGCAATAATTTTGGTTACGTATTGAAGAAAGTGAAAAGTATGAATCTGGGAGTGTTTCCAACGGGATAAGCTGAATTCATTCAGCAGTCATCCAATGTTCAAGTTTGTTGATTGTCTGCTGTTGATGAACTTTTCTCAACTTCTTGCAGATTGAGCAAGTTTGATGTATGCATGAGATTTGTCACCACTTTTCTTTCTGTAGACGATGGCCTCAAGAGCAATTTTGCAGAGAAAGAGGTGCGTCTTCAACTCCCAGAATCAGCCCACTTTCTCGGTTTGTGGTTTCTTGAGCTCCCAGCTTCTGCAGTCATCCCAATCTGATTACTTAGGAAGTGCAAGCTCAGTTATACGTCCATCATTTTTAACTTCCACTAACAGGAGTGACACAAGTGTATTTTCACTTTCTGATAAATTTTTACAAGCTTTTACAGCAGCAGGATCTTTCAAGCAAAGCTCTTTTAGATCATCTATTTTGAATAAGAAAATTCTGAGGGCCGACTTTGTTTTTTCTTCTGGTCATATATTAACCTCACAGTCTATAAGATACACTTCCACATCAACTGCTGGTCAGTCTGAAATTGGGAGAGGTAGTGATGGAAAGAAACATTATCTTTCCCAGCAGAGAAAGGAAGCTTCACCAGAGGAGTGTGACCAAGCAGTTGAAGGTTTGAGCACAGTAAAAGCCAAAGCCAAAGCCAAGCAGATACAAGATTCCCAGAAAAATGCTAAAACCGTAATCATGACTGTGTGGGCTAAGCTTCTAGGAATTGGTCCTGCACTAAAAGCTATAGCTTTGATGAGCAGGTTTGAGACATATATCCTTAATATGTGTCTTATGCTTATTTAATACATTTATTAATTTTTGATATTTCAGGGAAGACTGGGCTAAGAAGTTAAGTCACTGGAAGGATGAATTTAAGTCCACTATGCAGCACTACTGGTTGGGAACGAAACTTCTTTGGGCTGATGATAGAATCAGCTCCAGGTTGTTGTTGAAACTTGCTAGTGGGAAGAGTCTTTCTAGAAGGGAGAGACAGCAACTCACGCGCACCACAGCTGATATCTTTAGGCTAGTTCTGTCTGCAGTTTTCATTATAGTTCCATTTATGGAGTTCTTGTTGCCGGTGTTCCTGAAATTATTTCCCAACATGCTACCATCAACCTTCCAAGACAAGATGAAAGAACAGGTAATGGTTTTGAGAACTATTAGATCCATTAGACATTGTTATAACTGTTAGAAATTGCTTTTACTTCAATCGTGCCAGATATCATGAGATTAATTTTTCCAATATTATGGCTTTGATTTTTTTTTTTGGAGGGGAGAGAGTAAGAGAGGGGGGTGTTGGTGGGTAATGGTAGTTTAAGTTATGAATTGTATTTCCTTGAAAATTTTGCATTCAACAATTTTCCTTAGGCAGTTCCCCTTCTCCGCTTTATAAATTGATGCTTAATTAAGAATATATCTTTTGTTGTTATTTCAGTTTTCAAATGCCTTTGCATTGGTAATTAGTGTGGTATACTAGTAAACCTGTGGCTCTATGCCTTGTTCCATGAGACTTTGAAGTATTAACAAACAATATAAGTAAAACTAAAATTCTTTTCTACGTCTTATTTAATGAGAATTCTTGTACATGTTTGGTTTCCTTGATTTTCAAACTCCCACCTAAAAAATGCGCATGACTGACTTTTACAGGTGATCTATTGTTATGCATTTTTGTTATTTCACTTTTCCTGGCCTCTCCTAGTTTCATTATTTAAAGAGACAATATCTAATTTATAATTCTTGACTTGTTGGAGGAATTGAAAAGAAAGCTGAATGCAAGAATGGAGTATGCAAAATTTCTTCAGGACACGGTGAAAGAAATGGCAAAAGAAATTCAGACCTCACGAAGTGGAAAAGTTAGGAAGACAGCAGAAGATCTTGATGAATTTATGAACAAGGTTAGGTTTAATCATTTTTTTTTCCTTTTGTCAGCCTTGAAAATGTGTTGGTTATCACATCTTCCAAAAGTTTAAGCTAGTATTGTTGACGTATCCCTTGAAATTTGTGTCCCTCACGGGGATCATTGAAAAGCCTTATGAGTTCACTTAGAGGAATGCATCATTTTTAGCATTTTCTCATAGCAAAGTGGTGAATTATGGATGGTTTCTAAAACCCCAGACGTATAATTTCACCGAGCAACTGGGGTCTGTGTGATAGTTACCTTTTCCTTTAAATGCCTAGGCTAAGGGGAAGTGGTTTGATACTGCTTTATTACTTTAATATTTCATATCTATATATGCTCTCAAAGTGAGTAAAGGATGTTTATTTATTTCTGTTACCTTTCCTATATTTGGCTTTACTTTGCTGCTTGTACAGGTTAAACGAGGTGATGGTGTTTCGAATGATGAAATTTTAGGCTTTGCCAAGTTATTCAATGATGAACTTACTTTGGATAGCATTAGCAGGTTGTTTTTTTCTTCATTAAGTTCTGTTATGTGAAATTCTTTTGCCCATGTAGTAGGTGATTGTTCACCTTTTTTTTCGTAAGCTTACCTTTTTTCTTGTTATTTACAGGCCACGGTTAGTAAATATGTGCAAATACATGGGTATCAGCCCCTATGGAACAGATGCATATTTGCATTATATGCTTCGGAAGAGACTACGACAGTAAGATTTATCTCATCTCATTCCCATTAAAAATTAGACCTTCTTGTCTGATGATGGGTTCTCAACTTTCAGGCCAGCCATAGGCAATTTTTTTTTTTTTAATAAAAGTTGAGTGGAAAATTTGTTCCATAATATCTGTTTCCTGTTCACTATCACCTGTTAAGAGATGTTTCCGCATGTTCTGAAATGTTTTTCTTTTGAATTTGGGTTTGCAAACGAATTATACATACTTCTCTCTACAATATGATTTACAGATAGGTTACTTATCAGACATTATATCAAGTTTGGGAAGAATACATAACGTGTTAGGCTGTTACACATTCTACTGAAGTAATAAAAGTTGTATATAGCGTAGATGGTGCAAAGGTCAAAGAATTAATGAACTTTCTCAGTCCAGCTGCTTTTTCATGCAACAGTTTATGGTATATTGAAATTTGATATGTTTTATAAGTGGAATATTTTGCCCTGCTTTTTCATAAATGTAAAACAATGAAGGGAACACATTGGAAGATATAGTTTTATGGAAGGATTATTGGCTCTTCTAATTTTTGAAAATTGTTCCATTTGAATTTCACAGAATCAAGAATGATGATAAAATGATTCAAGCTGAGGGTGTTGAGTCCCTCTCAGAAAGAGAGCTAATGTTGGCCTGTCGAGAAAGAGGCATACTTGGAACATGTTCAGTGGAGGAAATGCGGAAAGAGGTTGGTAGGGCTTGCCGTATTTATAGTTTCATTAAGGGTGATGTATGTCCCATTATAGATTTGTCTATAAGCTCTCCATTTTTATAGGCAGAATCATCACTTGTGGTATTTTTTTTTAAGTATTACTAATATCAAGTTTTTCAACCTATAGCTACCTCCATGATAAAAATACCATGACTTCTAACATCGTTGATTTTTTCTAACATTTTTCTTTTTCTAAATAAGAAACCTCAAATTGTTCTGGTAGACTGGCTAATACAAGGAGTGGACATGCATTCCACAACATTTGAACTATAATCTCCCTAAACCCCCAAAAGTTCCTTGAGTAATATCCGGACAGACCAACTCATGTTCCACTATCCTTAAACACTATTAGAAATCTAAAAACAGATGAATCAGATCAAACCATGCAAGCTTCCCAAATGCCCCAAAATATTAAGTTACCTAGAGACCAATGCCCATAAAAGATCAGAACTAAACCCTCTCCAAAAGTAAATTGATATCACCATCCTGGATTTCAATAATACTTTGTTCCTTTACATCCAAAGAACCCCATAAAATAACCCCAATACTGCCAACCCAAAGTATTTCTCACTCTGTGTGTGTGTGTTTTTACACCCCCAAAGTCACAAAAGCTAATCCTTTCTAGCACTATCGAATTGTTGGAAGTTGGGGCTTCCCACTGAACTTCCCTTTTTCTTAGCATGAAATTCATATTGGGTTTTTTATTTTATTTTAAAAAAAACAGATTTTCTGATAAGCAATGGAGGTCGCCTCATGTACAAGTTTACCTGTTAAGCAGTGACATCTTTTTGGGAGAAAAATTTCCTTCATTGCAATTAAAGGTACTTAATAATGATTTTCTTCCCTATGAATACATCAAGTACGAATAACTTAACTGATCCTTCGAGCTACATAGCTGTATACAGTTTTTGATCTGATGGTACTTTCAACATCTCAAGCCATTCTATGCTAGTCTGTAGTAATTATAAAAATAGCGGGGAAAACCTAGGCAATTTCACTGCTTAAGTGTAAGTCAGGTTTATGAAACTTATTAATTGCCTAGGAAAAGCTTCCCTTTGCAGACAAGTAAAGTGTCTCTCTCTCTCTCTCTCTCTCTCTCTCTCTCTCTCTCTCTCTCTCTCTTTGCAGTTGCGTGATTGGTTGGATTTGTCTCTCAAACAATCTCTACCTTCTTCTCTCTTGATTCTTTCTAGGTATCTAGTCGAATTACCTGTTTGTATCTTTTGCAAAGAAAGAGTGCTGTATATAAGTTGTTTCATCAGTTGGTAACCATTGCAGAGCTTTCTTGGTATCTGGCAAGGTGAAGCCAGAGGAAGCTGTACAAGCTACACTCTCATCTCTTCCAGATGAAGTCGTGGATACTATTCAGGTGACTGCTTTGCCGTCTGAAGATTCTGTTGCAGAAATGAGGAGGAAGTTGGAGTTCCTGGAACTGCAGGAAGAACTTATCAAGGTTCTCTATAGATTGCACTTGGCTAGTTTTCCATGCTTTAGCTTTGTTGATTCTGGTGAGATTATTACAGATACAGTACCATGGAATTTTATTTTGATAGATGATAAGTAATCTAATATGGTTATCTGAATCTTTCTGCTAGTGGAGAGTTATTTATAAGTTCTGTTAAAGCAAACATTGGTACTGGGACGTCTCCCAGACGTTCTTGATTCTTATATGCCATGTATAATCGGTTAAAGCAAACATTGTTACTTCTTTATATTATAGTGACCTTCATCAATTTTTTATTTTAAAAGGATAGGAACTGTTTTTTTCTCTCTCAATGATTTTGTGCTTTGAGTAAAACCTTTTTGTTTCCTATCAATCCAGCCAAAATAATAATAATAATAATAAATAATTTCTTTTTGGAAAGAAAAATAATGGAATTTAAGTATATCAATCTTCAGAAGTCTGTAATTATATAAATTTATACCCCCATTTTGTTGAACAGTTCTTTTTAGTTCTTTGATATGCTTTCTCTTTATTGCTTTTATTGTTGTTATTATTATTTGTTCTTACTGATTTAGAATACAGGAGGAGGAAGAGGAGCAGGCTAAGTTAAAGGAGTCTATCAGTAGAGAAACTGATGTTGCTTTGGAAGAGATGACTATTCCAACGGTTAGAGAAGATCAAGAACTGGCAAAAGCAAAACCATTGGAGAAGCAGGAGCAACTTTGCGAGCTTAGTCGTGCATTGGCTGTTTTAGCTCCAGCATCTGTAAGGATTTGGACTGCATGCTTTGTATTTACAGTTTATTTTGGCATTTTTGTCAGGAAGTTTACTTAGGTTTTTTGTTTTTCTTTGCATGCTTAACTCAGTCAGTTAGCCAAGAGCGTGAAGAGTTCTTGAGACTTGTCAAAAAGGAGGTAAGTTTATTTTTCTTTCTTTGACTTGGCAAGTAATGAAATATGTCACCATAAAGAAAATAAGCATCTTATTTTGAGATTTTAGAAAGAAAGTGCTCACCTCATGTTCTAATAGAAAAATAATGGATCCGTTGGTGTCTAAATGAATTGGCTTATTCTCTATGTCTGCAACTGTGTGTGTGTTTTTCCCTTTCCTACATTGTTGGCAGAGCTTTTCTGGTCCTGATCTGCAAGAATTTGAATTTATATTGTCGTAAACTTCTTCCTTATTCCTGATTAATATTCTCTGAACTCACTTGGCCCACTTAAGCATTCCAATTCATTAACCTTAAAATCAAATAACAAAGGCAATTGAACGTTTTGGGATGACAAATATGTGAAATTAAGTTATCCTCTATCCATCATATGTCAATGAATAGATGATCATCTCATTCTGTATTTTAGTTTATAACTGTGTCAATAGCTTCAGTCTTTCCCTTCATCTTACTTTCCAATGTTTGCATTGTATATCCATGTCACTTCTCCCTCTTCCTTTATTTTTGTTTGGACATTAGTGTTTTGGGGTTGGGTAGAGACCATTTCATTCGAAGTTTCTTCAGCACATTAGATGGAGCTTTTGTCTGTCATTTTTCTTTCCTCAGCTACATTTTGCTCACAGTTAAACATATAATTGCATATTCAATTTTACTTTTTGAAGGAACTATTTTAGATGAGATTCTGATTGATTGAATAATTTGTAAAGCTCTTCATTTACAAGCCAAATTCTATTGTATTTCATCCTGTCGAAGAACCCTGGTCCCAAAACCATTTGTGAGTGAAAGCCATGCCATCTATGTGTCTGTTCTCACTATGTGCTGGGAATATCCTGTGGTTGAATTTAACTCTCTAATTTCAATGATAAATTTCTGTAATTTAATCACAATTCATTTAAGTATTCCAGAGTTCCTGTCAATATTGATGATGTATTCAGATTTCTGGAAAATGAGGGTCATGATATTTCTGTCACTATCGAAATTTTCATTCTCGATAAGGATCAAATTTGGAATTGGACGAAATCTGTACAAACTTTCTCTTTTTTATCTATTGTTGTGGTCAAACTTGTATGCTAAGTAAGAAATGAATCAATGATCTCCTGCTAGACTTCAAGTAGGACATGTTACAGGTATCCCTATGTTTAGGATATTTATTGGGTACTTTTTGTCCTGCAGTAGCTACTTTATACTCTGCACTTAGAGGTATAGGTTAAGACAACACCCAAACATCAAGCTGGAGAAAAGCTCTCATTGAGTATCACTGTTATAAATGTTACATGTGATAATCTTTTGATCATTACGAAAATTAATGCAGCTCAGTTTATCATGATTGATCCATCATTTTCTTTTAAAATGTGGTACTACCTTGTGGAGAAATGATTGACTTAAAATTTTTTTTTTGGCTCATTTGATCCTATTCTTATGTCTCTCAAACTCTTTTAAGGACATGGAAAGTCGTAAATTTTAGGATATGTAGCTGGTCTGGATGTGCCCATTTTTCGAAATTCTCTTTAAATTTACACTAGATTGTTGGAGGGATATAGTATTCACACCCATGTCTATGCACATGGGTATTTCACGAAAAATGAAGACACCAAGTAGCATAGTCGTTTACTGCTTTATGATATTCTGATTGTCATTCCCAGATAGAGCTGTATAACAATCTGGTGGAGAAGGGGGGACATGAGGGGGAAGCAGAGGCTAAGGAGGCATATAAAGTGGCAAGAAAGGACACAGATGATGATGCTACTGATGTTTCTGTAGATGACAAGGTTTCTTCAGCCCTTATAGACCGGATAATTGTTTGGAAGATCCTCAAATTGTACATCTCCTGTACTAGTTGCCTCTTCATAACTATTACACATTGTACACAACTAAAGTTAAGGACTTTGTTATTTTAGGTTGATGCTATGCTGCAAAAGCTTGAAAAAGAAATTGATGATGTCGATGCCGAAATTGGGGACCGCTGGCGGTTACTTGACAGGTCTGTTATATTTTTGTGCATGGTCAATTTTTAATATTTTTTTTTTTGTCTAATGTAGCTTATAAGCTAACGTGGTCCTCCTAGTTACTCCAAACAAGCAGACCCTTTAGATATTATGCTCCCTTTTTGTTCTCCTGTCTCTCAACAATGTGTTTTTCTCCCCCTCCCTCAATTATATCTTACATCAGTCCCTCCACCAGGATTATCTTATTTTGATTTCATTACCTATTGGGTATGAATTGGCCTCAGATTATCTCCTAGAAGTAGTGCTGTGGATATCTTTCGTCAAAATAGTGCTATATAGTTTTCGTCACGAGTACTTGTGTCCTCTGTGATAAATTTATTTTTAAAACAGTAAATTTTATATGTGCCGTCCTACTATCCTTTTCCTTATATCAATTTCTTTAAGATACAAAGCATCTAAGTTGTACACGATGTACTTTTTACTTGTATGCCAGGGACTATGATGGAAAAGTAACCCCTGAAGAGGTCGCATCTGCTGCGGCATTTCTTAAGGTCACCTTGGGCAAGGAGAGCATCCAAGAACTTGTAAGCAAACTTTGGAAGGATAAAGGTCAGTATCTTCTTTTCTTCTGGTAAATCTGACACATATATGCTGAAAAAATTAAGCAAATTTGTGCAAGTGTTATACCTCTGTTTTATATTCTTTGGGACAAATGACTAACCTAGTTCTTTTATAATTCTATATTCTGACCTATTTAGTCCTAGGACTTTTAGTTTAATCAATTTGGTATCTTACCTTTCAAAATTTGTATCAATATGGAGTAAATTGATCAATTGGTCAAATGAAAAGATTTTGTACTAAATTGGTCGAACTACACCATTTCGGACTAATCAGTTGAACTTGAAGAGATGAAAGGACTAAATTGGTTATTCTCCCTATGCTTTATATGAAATGGGAAGAAGCAAAATGACTTCAATTAATAAGCTGCTTTCTGGAATTACAATGATGTGATTTAGTGATTAAATGATTGAAATCTACCTCAAATTTATTTATTATTTTTTTTTTTAAATCTTGTTTGTGATTTTTCTTTTACCCTTTCTTTCTATCTTTGTATATTTCATCTTGCCATCTTTCATATTGCAACAGAAGGAAAGATATTTGTTGAAGATATCGTCAAATTAGGCAGTCCAGTAGAAGACGACGATGGAAATGGACGGGAAGAAAGAAAATCTTAAGAGGGATCACTTTCACGATCTTGTTTTGAGACGGTGGTTTTGACCTTTGTGTCAATCTGTTGCATTTATTCAGATGCTCCTTGGTGGCCGCTTAGTACACTTGAAACATTGGTTTCATACAATGCAGAAAAAGCTGGAAAATGATAGAAAGATTCTTTATAGCTGTAGGATTATGCAGGGATCATGCTTAAATCGTCATTAAGAAAATCTATTAGAGGATATCACATTGATGAATGATGTTGGCTTTGTGATTACTATCTGTATACGGCAAAAATAGTTTATTATGTTAGTTTTGCGATATTCTAACAAATAAGATTCTTGATGTTTAGGTCCATACCCACATCCTACTATGAAGGGATGTGTTTATTTTGTCATTTTTGTTGATGATTATTCAAGATTTACATGGATTTTTCTCATGAAACATAAATTTGAATTACTTTAAACTTATTATGATTTTGCCCAAATGATTAAAACCTAATTTTCTCAAAATATCAAAGTACTTAGAGCTAATAATGTTATGAAATATAAAGAAATAATTTTTTAAAATTTTCTTCAACAAAATGACACTCTTTCTCAATATTCCTGTCCTGGAACATTCTAACAAAATGGAAGAGTTAAGTAAAAATATAGACATATTTTTAATATTGTTCGTACTCTTCTCATTTCTAGTTCTTGTCTTGAACGTTTTTGGGGTGAAGCAGCTCTTACGGCTATTTATACCATCAATCATGTTCTCATGTCTATTATTTACAATCAATCCCCTTATGAGCGTCTTTATAATACTTTTCCATCTTATGAATTGTTCAAAGTGTTTGGTTGTGCCTGTTTTGTTCTTATTCACCCTCATGAACGCAATAAATTGGAATCTCGTATTCGTCTTTGTTTTTTCTTAGGGTATGGAATAGAACACAAAGGGTATCGTTGTTGGGACCCTATCTCTAAATGATTGTGCATCTCTCATCATGTCATCTTTAGGGAACATAAAATGGTTTCCTCTATTTTCTCATTTCATGTCTCATCTCCTACCTCACTCTCATTTTTTAATGACCTAACTATTGATTTATTTCCTCCTAACATTGCTCCATTACCCTCACTATCGTCTACTACGACTTCTCCTAATGTGTCTTCTCTCTCTACTGATCCTACCATAACAACATCCTTTGAAGACTAACCACCTGATTGTTTAGAGTCATCACTTCATCGTTCTACTCGTCTAAGTATTCTTCCCTTTCATCTTCGTGATTACTAATGTTTGTCTACTATTTTGTCTCATCATGAACCCCAAAACTATAGAGAAGTTAGTTCTAACCCTCATTGGTAGCAAGCTATGAAAGATGAATTACAAGCATTAAAAAAAGCACATACATGGGATCTTGTTGATCTTCCATCTAATAAATCTCTGATTGGTTGTAAGTGGATTTTCAAATCAAAACTCATTTAGATGGGTCTGTGGAACGATATAAAGCTCGTTGGTTGCAAAGGGTTTTACACAGGAATATGGAATCGACTATGAAGAAAATTTTGCACATGTAGCTTGCTTCACCTCTGTTCGTAGTATCATTGCTGTTGTTGTTGTTGCCCAAAACTAGAACATGTTTTAAATGGATGTCAAAAATGCTTTTCTCAATAGAGACATAACTAAGGAAGTTTATATGAAACCTCCTACCGGATACACTCATTCACCTCATCAAGTATGCAGACTTCGTTGTGCTCTTTATGGCCTCAAACAAGCTCCTCGGGCTTGGTTTGCCAAATTCAACTCTACACTTACTAACTTTGGCTTCACTTCCAGTTCTTATGACTCTGGCCTCTTTATTCGGAAGAATCCCACTAGTGTAGCACTTCTACTCCTTTATGTAGATGATATGATCATAACAGGGAATGACTCTAATGGCATTATTGATCTCAAGCAGTTTTTGAGTCATCAATTTGAAATGAAAGACCTTGGTCGTCTCCACTACTTCTTGTACCTAGAAATCTCATATGATTCTCAAGAATACTATCTCACTCAAACAAAGTACTCTTCCGATATTCTTAATCGGGTTGGCCTTACTGATTGCAAGACTGCATTAACACCTCTAGAAACCAATGTCAAACTTACTCTATTAGATGGTACTATTCTCTCAGATGCCATATTATACAAACAACTAGTTGCTAGTCTTGTTTATCTCATAGTTACTCGTCCTGACATTGCATATGTTGTTCATCTGGTTAGTCAATTCATAACTGTTCCATGGTCTACCCATTATACTACAGTTCTTTGCATTCTTCGTTACATCAAAGGCACCATGTTTCACGATCTTCACTTCTCCAACAAGTCTAATCTTCTTCTTTCCACCTACTCTGATGCTGACTGGGCAAGTGACCTAATTGATCGTCGCTCTACCATTGGATATTGTTTCTTTCTTGGAAACTCTATCATATCTTGGCGAAACAAGAAACAATCTATCACTTCTCGATCAACATTGAAGCTGAATATCGTGCTCTTGCTAACACCACTCAAGAACTTCTTTGGATCCGTTGGCTACTTGCTGATATGAGTGTTCCCCAATCAACTGCAACTATCATATATTGTGACAATTAGAGTGCTATTCAGATTGCTCACAATAATGTATTTCATGAACAAACAAAACATATCGAGATTGATTGTCATTTTTTTCGTCAACGTGTTTTTCAAGACACTGTTTGTCTCAAATCAATATCCTCCACAGATCAAACAGTTGACATCTTCACCAAATCTCATCTACTAGGAAGATTTCAAGAATTAGTTTTCAAATTCAAGTTGATTGTTTCTCTTCCTCCTTGAGTTAGAGGGAGGATGTTAAGTTATATTTGATATTGTACTTCATTTATACTAATCTTATACTTAACTTGTACTATTTCACTTGTATTACACCTCCACTATTTCACTTGTACTACACCTCCACTATTTCACTTGTACTACACTTACTATTCCACTTGTACTATACTTATACTACACTTGTTACAACCCTATAAATAGAGTTTTCTATGTAAATTCTAAAACACACCAATACAAATATTAAATCATTTTTTCTTCTTATCTCTTTATACTCTTCACATTTCGAATTGGATTTCAATGCTCAAGTCAAATAGTTAATCAACAGAGAGAGAAAAAAAAGTTGGGCAAAGGTTTCTCGGTTATGAATACTTGTGATTGTGTAGGTAATTAAAATTAGATCCATAATTGCCAAGATTAATTAGAGTTATCTATTTAGCATGTCAAATTACCTGTTTATAGTGATTTGCATGATCGAATTTGGAGGAGTTTAGAGTTAATCCTGATCATTTATCAACTAGGATTACTAATTGTCTCTGATATAATTAGATAAAAAGTTAGAATTCCACTTGTTTTTTCAATTGGGTATGGAGATGAGTTTTTTTAATGATAGAATTCTTAAGAGACATTGTACCATATCTTTAAAGTTAGTCTGCTCATACTAGAGGTAGGTCAAATGATGTTCTTATTAAGTAAATAGGACCGCAAAGGATGTTATGGATCTCAAAGCTATTGGGCTCTATTCATTGGCATCTTGGAGCTACTTTCTTAAGCCTTTAAAATTTCTTAAGAGGTTGGATAATGTTTTACAAGTCTTGTGAGATTCTTTTGGTATAAATAAGTTATTATTGATGAGGATGTGATTGTGAAAGCTGCTAGGAGTTAGCATCCATCAGGGTTAATGTTTGTGAGAGATCCTCTCTCAATGGTGATCATGCTATTAGAGTCTCTGTCTAATAATTGGGAGTTGTCTGGTATGTTACGTCCCACTCGAATTGTCTCGCAAAATCCAAATAAATGGTACTTGCCTAAAGGATCTAGACTTTTCTACATGGGAAGTTCTAGAGTGGCCTAGAGATGTCTAGAAAGGACTAGAGTTGGACGGACTCAACTCAAGCCTTGAAGACTCTAGAATGCTCCAGAGAATACTAGCATGTGCTTGGAGGTGCTAGAATGGGCTGGAATATTCTAGAACGTGGTGGAGGGTTCATGAAGGATGTAGAAGCCGTTGGAAGCTTACTGAACATCCCGAAACTTGCATGAAGGTGCTAGACAAACCTAGAAGACTCTAGAGTTGGCTAGAAGGTCCTAGAACCTTATGGCATATTGTAGATAAAACTAGAACACTCTTGTACATTCTAGGCTTAGAATGATCTAGAAAGATGTGGCATAACCTTAAGCTTGAAGCCACACTATAAATAGACCCATTAGTCTTCATTTGTAATCATCTTGGGGAAATCCTTGGGAATTATTAGCATCTTGTAACATAATCTCTCTCTAGAGCAATACAAAGCATTCTTTACAAACTTTCTTTCTATTCTCTTTGGAGTGTTTCATTCGGGTTGAAAGACAGGCTTAGTGCAACGGACCGTGCTAAGTATCACATGATCGCTACTTGAAATTTAAGGTTGTGACATGTAGCTCTCTACAGATACAAGGAGCTATAATCAACATCCAAGAGTTATTAGAAAGCTCTTGAATGTTGAGTAGAGCTTGTTATGACATGACAAAATGTTGGTTATTTTACCATCTCTATTTTCCCCTACTCCACCGTTTCTCAGTGGAGCTAGAAGGTTGATGGAGAATCTTGTTTTTGAGATGAATCGAACTTTCTCGTTCTGAGCTAAGAACTTGTTAATTTCATTACCACGTGTCAGTATAGGAGTATTATTGTTAATTAAATTGACTGTTGTCGCCCTTAGGTAGGCGAATGACCATGTTACTTTTGTGGAGTCGTTAGCTCTTTTTTGGGTGGGTGAAGATAGCATTGAGCAACTGTTATGTCTAGGAGAGATAAGTGACTTATAAATAGGGGTTTTGAGGGTCTTTGAGGCTCACTTTACTCTTCTAAAACTCATAAGCTCGCTTTAACGAACCTTGACCTAGTTCCCTTTACCTTTATGCTCAGTATCTGTGGTTTCCTGGAATTTAAAAGCCCTTACCTCGCACTTAATCAATTCAGGTTAGTTTCTTGACACTCTAGATTTTAATTTCTTGAAAGTGTCTTATAGGCACTTGAGTGTCTTCTTGACACTCCTCTTCCTCCTCGTGAATTCTTTTTGGAGTCTAGTGAATGGGCTTCTCGTGAGCCCTTCCATATTGAGTCTTCTGCATTTCCTTCTCTCATCAGGAGTTTCACTATTTCCTAGCCTACGGGGGTTCTCTACCCTAAGGTCTCCCAGGTGGCTTCTTCCACTAGAGTATCTTCTTATTATAAGGAATAAATATAGATTTCCTAACTCTATAACTCTTAGAGATGCGAAGCTTGGTGAAAGAGCGTGCACTCACTTCCCTGGATTCTATTGCTATTATGAGATCATTTTGGATTCTAGTCTCTATTTCCCTTTGCCACGCACATTCAGGTTTGCTTTATTTAAATATCGAGTTGCACCTTCCTAACTCATGCCCAATGGGTGGCGAACCCTAATTGGGCTAACTGTAATGGTTGGCATGGCTTGCCAAACCTTAGGCGCTAATGAATTAAAGACTCTTATTCAAATCAAACCTGCCTAGGAATGGGATGATAGTATTGCCCACCATTCTTTGAAACAAGATCGTGCGGAATCTCCCCAAGGAAGATGCTTAGGAGCATCCAGAGGGAGCTAACCAGAAGGCTTGGTTGTTTCTACCACCTGGGAAGTTTCAGGTGAGCTTTTCTATACATTATTTAAACTTTTAATCATTATATACTTCTAACTTGTTACTTCTTTGATTCTCATTATGCTCGCAATGTGTGCAAAGGGTTCATAAGTGGAGAGAGTAATGTTGATCTGTGTGTCATCTATACCTTTGAGTACAAGTATTTCCTAATCTTTTGCATGGATGCTTATTTGAGAGCGAGTGGCCTATGCCCACATATCTATGGAAAAAGCTGGTAGGGAGTCTTGGGAATTCAATAATTTCCTTTTCCCTCACTTTATGTCAATTTGCTCTATTATAACACTCATTCGATGCTAATTTTGCACTGCCTTTGTCTGCTTAAGTTGGTTCCCATCCACTTTCAACTAATCTTAATCATCCTTTGAGCCCATTATCTACGATTGTGCCCATAAAGCCTTGCATATATATGTAGAGGAGGCTAAGGCCAAGGTAGCTTCAATGAGGAAATAAACTTCAAAGAAGCTCAAAGTGGGTGTTTCATGAAGGGAGGAGTCTGCTTCAGATGCTGTTCTTGGAGCTTCAAAATATCCCCTACGGGGCTACTTTTGATGGTCACTATGGAGATAAGAGGTATAAGTCAGAGAGTGTCATTTTTGAGGAAGGTGTTTTGCCTACTTAGAGTGTCACCAAAAGGGTGGCTCGTGTTGCTTGGAACACCACTATGGAGAGGCTTTTTTATGGGAATCATGGACCGTCGCAAATTCTAAGTGGATCGATCACGAGATCAAAGACAAAGCAACTCAAAGAAGTATTGAACAGACTTATTCAAGAGTTAAATCATGATTAGAGGGTGCCATAAATGGGGCACAAGTCATGGAGGGTGAAGCACTTGTGGTAAGGAGATCATTAAGTGTTCAAATTAAAGAATATAATTTAGAGCAACAAAGATAAAACATCTTTCATATTAATTATCATGTGAATAATAAGGTACATAGTGTCATTTTTTGTGGGCGAAGTTGCATTAACATTGCTAGTACTACTCTAGCTGAGAAGGTAGGGTTACATATGTTTAAACACCCTGGGCATTATAGGTAGTGAAGTTGCACTAACGTTGATAGTAGAGAGGTAAGAGTGAATAGATAAGTATTAGTGTCTTTCTCCGTTGGAAAGTTCAAAGATGAAGTGTTGTATGATGAGTGCTTAAAAAATACTAAAATTATCATGAATTAATATACTTTAATTGATTAAATAGATATATATGTGTATGATTTTATCATATTTTATATAATTGTTTTTCGAAATCACATATATTTATATTGTTTTTCAGGTATTTTCATTTCAAAAATAATTGAACGACTCAAAGAAACATATTGGAAGTAATACATCAAAATATTTAAAGTATAGTATTCATTTATTATCCAAATAAGTGAGAAACAAATGAGGAAAATTCAAATGGAAAAATGAAAAAAAAGAAGACAAAACTCCCCAGTCACGCGCATGCCCCTATCTGCCTATGCCAACGCCAAACCGCATGCATCTTTACACACACGCATGCCAGCCTATCCAAAATGCATCCAATACTCATTATTCAAGATATTTTTCACGTTTTTAGGCTTTTCCTCATCTATAAAAGGACCACCTCTCCCATTGTAAAAATCATATTTCAAGATCCATCAAAATCCCTCAAATCTCACATTTCTCAACTTTTCTCTTTCCTTCTTTCTCCCTATCTTTCTCTCTCTAGAAAGCTTTCTTAGTCTTTTTAGTTTTAAATTTTTTTTCTTTTTGAGAACTAGTTATGCTTTTGTAAATTTTTAGTTTTTGATTCAATAAACGGAAATACAAATTCGTTTGGAGGTTTTTTAAAAACAGAATTATCATCAAAGTTCTCTAAGGATTCTTTTAAGGTATAATTTTAAAATGAATTTTTTATCGTTATTTTTATGTTTTATTCTTATATGTTATATTTAATCTATTTGTGATTAAATTTAACATGACTAACTGTTTATAAATATGATATAATATTAACGTTATTATGTTTACGAAATATTGAATAGGTAAAACATTTCTATAAAATGAATTGATTTTATTTTTATTCAAGATTTTATATTAGGAATGTTAGAGAGAAATATATTATTTTTCATTCCAAACTTAAATCTAAAAATTAGATTTTAAGGTTTAATTATCCAGTCTGATTTAGAATAGTGTTATTTTATTTGTTGTTACAATTGTCCGGAATTTAGAGTTAAGCTCTATTTCAAAAACTTTTGTAAGAACTATTATTCAAAAATATATTAACAACATATTTTCAATAATGATTTTAAAACTTGAAAGTTAGTACTAAGATAATTAAATTCTTATGTTTAATTTGGACACAATGAATAAAGTTTAAAATGTCTAACCCTACCAAATGTGACATTTAAATGGTTCATTTTCAATCTCTTAGGAAAAAATAATTAATTTAATTAACCAAATTAATTATTTAATTAAATTAATTATCGACCCCACCCATAGGTGTTAATTTATTTTTTTAATTAACAAATAATATCTAACCCCACCAAAAGTGATATTTATATATATAAAAAAGAGAATCAATAAATATTAATTTATATCTTTAATAACCTAAATAACATGAACAAACATAATTAACTTAATTATTATATCCATAAATATTTCATTATTATGATTGATAAAAATTTGCATAATTGTTTATTGAATTCATATCTATGTTTATTTTTTATGCTATTAGATTAAGAAACACACAAAAAAATCAAAATATCATGACACAATGTTTAGGATTTAATTTCGTTTTGAAGAGTTTGAATAATAAATTAAAAATCACTTATATTATTTCCTTAGATCGAACTTAGGAGTATAATTATCATTTTTTATAAAATGATTCATGTACTTGTGAGAATTTTACATATATAAAATCAAAGTATTTGAAAAATCGGTATTGCTAACTCGATGTCGATTTTGTTCATCAAGTTTTTGGTGTCGTTATCGGGGAAGAAATAGTTTTTTTAAATTATTTATCTAAATTTTAAAAACTTTGTTGGTTGTAAATAATTGTGATTTTTTTATTTAGTTAAAAAATTTAATTACGAATTTTTAATTAAAAAATATAAATATATAAAAATAAATAAATAGAAATTTGTTTTTTATTTTTAATTTTAATTTTAAAAAAATTAGTTAACTTTATTTTTTTTCTTTTTCTTAATCTATTTGTTTACTTTCATTTCATTTATTGTTTTCCTTTTAATGTGTATAGGGTTTGAATGTTTAATATAGTTTATTCAATTTTATTTCTTTTTGTATAGTCATTTTATTTTTCTTTACTTCACAGGTGTGCTTAAACTAAACTTTAGTTTGATTTAGTCTATATGAGGTAGAAGATCCTTAGAGCATCTCCTTATACCGTAGATAGATAACATTAATAAACCTAGGAAACTATCAAGAAGGTTCAATTTTGAAACTTTTTAGCATATACTTAAACAAAACACCGAATATAACCTTGAGTCCTTACTCGAACTCTTAAAAATGGGAGATCATTGACCTGCCAGAGAACGACACCTTGAAGAACAATCTTCTCCCTTGGTATTCTAAATCTTGGTTGATGTCACTCCTTCCAAGTTCTCTAATGACCGGGGAGGACATTTACAAAAAATTTATGGGAGCAAAAATTGCCACTTTTTCTCAAATGGAAGGAGAACCATTCCATGAAGCCTGGGATATGTTCAAACTATTCCTCACTCAATGCCCTCATCATTGCTTCCCTCTGTAGCTATAGAACCAATTCTTTTACGATGGACTTATGCAGCAATGTCAATTCATTATCGACAACGCTATCGAAGGAGTTATGAGAGATAAGACAACCTCAGAGACATACAACCTCTTTGAGATGTTGGGTGCAAATTCCCAACAGAAAAGCTCATAAGTGGGAGGAGCTGGAGTTCATGAAATTGATTCCAGCAATGAAGTTCAACGAAAACTTGTTCAATTGACTAAGCAAGTTGCCTTTCTTACCATGCAAACCAATACCAATAATGAACATTGTGGTTTGTGTAGTAACATAGGACATGATACTAAAGCATGTCCATATCAAGGAGAAGCACTAGTTTGACATGAAAAGGTTCATGTTTTGCGAGCATATCAACAGTGACCAAGATTCAATCCCTATTCAAATACCTACAATCTTGGGTGGAGAAATCATCCTAATGAGCAGAACCGGCATCACCAAAAACTTGATTCCATCCCCGACAATGGCACCAAAAACTTGATTCCATCCCTGGCAATGGCGCCAAAAACTTGATGAGCAAAACTGGGGTCGCCGATCCAACCAATACTTTGGTTTTATATTTATAAAACTCTCGCAAATGCACGAATCATTTCATAGAAAATGATAAGTATACTCCCAAGGTCGATCTAAGGAAGGAATATATATGTTAAGCACCATGGAGGGTTCGATTAAAAGGATTGAAGCTAAAGTTAGGAAACTAGTTGAACAAATGCAAAGGCAAGAACTAGGAAAGTTTTCCAGTCAACTTGAAAAAGTGAAGGATGTAAAAACCCTTTGAAGTGGTAAGGTAGTCAATACTACTTTACCTGAAATCTCTAAAGATCTACCTTGTAGTTCAGGTAACAAAGAAGGTGAAATTCTAGTCTCGCATAAAGGAGAGACAAGTGTTAAACTTGACAAGCCTTTGGAAAAACTCATTATGGAGTTATTTAACATCCCCAAAATTCAAAATACAAAAGAACCAAACCAACTGCAACTACTTTTTTCACACCGGTTAAAAGAATCCAAACAAGATAAGAATTTCTATGATCTTTTTAATATGCTTTCTAAAGTAAATATCAATTTACCATTATTAGAAGTGATCATGAATGTGTTCTCCTATGCCAAGTGATAACTGTATTTTATATAGTTATTTTTATCTATTTTATTAATTATAATTACTATTTCTTTACATTTTTAGTTAATTTTAATGCAATAAATTAATATTTACTGTTAGTTTCTTAAGAAATATATTTTGAAGAAAATTAAAGAATTTGAATTGAAAAAAAACTTAATTGCAAATAAAATGTCTGAAAATATAATTTAAATTAAAAGAGTGTTCAAATTGCAATTAACAAGTGTAAAAGTTAATTTAAATTAGATAAAGGGTTTAATTGCAATTAACCAAAGTTTAAAAGTTTATTTGAATTAAATTGGAGGGCTAAAATGCAATTAAGCAAAGTTTATTTTTCTGCGCAAGAAAGAAGTCCACTCGCCACGTGCACCGTTAGATCTTACTATCAATGGTGATGATCAGCGTGTGTAATACAAACATGACCAAAAGCGATTGGATGCGAGTTTTCTGGTTGTACGCTGCTCGGTGCACCGTATGGGGCCCAACTACCGTGCTGACCGGCATGTAGGGTGGGACCCACATTTATGTTGCGTGTCTTCCAAAAGAAGTGGTCCCGTGTAACGTAGTCTACAGATTCTTCATGCGCCCTACTATTCCAACGAGTAATACAATGCCATGTGTCCTAAATATTATTTCAGCTAATCAGGAGATGGCACGTATCATGTGTTTCGTTAAATCAAAAACACAGAAACGGTGCCTGATCCCAACATTTTCTACGTACCCCTCGTGTCCTTGATGGTAATAATCTCGTGTGACACGTTCTTTGTTCGCTCTCTCTTCACAACGAATAAATGGTTGCCATGTGTCTCATTATATCTTGCAGCGAATCAGATGGAGACACGTGGTAGCATGAATTGAAACAAAAATCAGCAACAGTGCACGTTCCCCTGTTTTGTGCTATATATATTTTACACGCGTGATTGCGTGTTTCAAAAATCTTGTCCCCCTACGCGGATTTAATTATTATTTTTGATATACCATTTTGTCTCCCGCGTGTAGAAAAATTATATTTTATGATGTGTTTTTTTTAGAGATTTGATGTTATAAATAGGGGATTATTATGATAAATTTGGAGGTTCGGTTTTGGGGTTTATTTTGGGGAGACTTGAACTGTGGAACACGCAGAAGCCATTTTTGGCTTCTGTTGTGTTCTACGTGTACCAGAAAATTTAGAAGCAGAAATGTTTTAATTTTCTTTGTGTTCTTGAGCAAATATTCCTTAAGTGTTGTAATGTAATTTTTATTTATAAAGTAATTTATTTTTTCTACAGTTGCGTTTTATCTAAATTTATAAAGCTTGAGTTTAATTATTTTTGAATGATTTATTAGATTTTTAATTTTTTTATTCTATTTGTGCTTAATGCTTTTGATTATTGGAAAATTTATCAATTGATCTGTGGCACTCAAATAAACTTGGAAGAGGTATTTTTGTGTATATTGCTCATGGATAGAATAACATGTATATATGAAGGATAGGAATATACATTTATTGTATGTGTGACCATTTGAGAACTTAGAGCGTAATGAATCTTGGTGAATTTAATTCTCATAGGAATATAGTGAATTAATTTAACGAGATGTGTCTATACGGAGCTCGGAAGAGATATATGGATAAAATTAGAAGTTCTTGGTTGACAAATTAAATTTACAAAAAAGTAAATCAATACGGAATAATATGATTCGAGTGAAATAATTTAGTGAGAATTGCAATCCTAGAATTTTCTTTTATTTTGTTATAAAACTTTTTGTTAGTTAAAGCTTGTCCCAACTTTTCGATCGTTTGGATAAAATCAGAGTGAAACAATTTTAGTACTTAACAAACTATAGTGACAAATCTCTGTGGGAACGATAAATCACTTATCAAATTTTATTACTTGTGACCGTGTATACTTGCACGTTTGTATGTTCTCTTAAGGACACAACACCAAGTTTTTCAAAGAGTTGAACACTAAGAAAAAGAGGTATGACATTAATGAGCGAGTAGTAGTATGAGAAATTTCTAGTACTGTCCTTCAGCAGCAACTTCCCCCTAAGTTGAAAGACCCTAGAAGTTTTATCGTATACATAATATAGAAAGGTCACTAAAGCAATGCTTGATTTAGGTGCTAGTATAAACTTAGTGTCATACTCTATATTCTTATAGCTCGATTTAGGATATTTAAAACCCATAACTATGTCCCTTTAACTTACTGATATATCTCTTATGTATCTAAAGGAAATAGTTGAGAATGTGTTGGTATAGGTAGACAAAATGATAATATCTATTGACTTTGTGGTTCTGGATATGCAATAAAATGTAGCCCTAAAAAGAGAGCAGACAATACTGCTTGGTAGACCATTTATGGCAACTACCAAGACTATTATTGATATCTAAGATGGAAATTTGACAATGACATTCTTAGGAGTGACTTTTCATTTTAAAGTTTTTGATTCTTCACCTTTTCCTTCTATTTCTACCATCGTTGAAACATTCAATGTGCCTTTGGATAATCTTGTCCAAAAAATCTTTTCTCGAACCAAAATAAAAGACAAGCTTGAAACCGTTCTTACACTTGAAGAGGTCGAAGAAGATTTAGATGAGGAAACTAAGGAATACCTTGAACACTTAGATAGTGATAAACTAATGACAAAATCTAGTACACTCTTAAATCTACCCAGTTCTCCATCTAGTAAAGAGGCCAATCCACTTGAACTTGAACTCAAAGAATTACCTAAGCATTTAAAATATGTGATTTTGGGAAAAGGAGAAACTTATCTAGTCATAATTTCTTCAACCTTGACCAAAACCCAAGAAAAGAAACTTATAAAAGTGCTTAAGAAGTTTAAGAAAGCCATAGGTTGGAGTATCGGGGATATAAGAGGCATTAATTCTACCATATCTATGCATAATATCAACTTGGAGGATGGTGTAAAACCCATACGAGAGGCCCAAAGAAGACTAAACCCAAACATGCAAGAAGTAGTTAAGAAAGAAATTCTTAAACTGTTAGAAGAAGGAATTATCTATCCTATTGCTGATAGTAAGTGGGTTAGTTCAGTGCATGTCGTACCTAAGAAATCTGGGATAACAATTGTTAAAAATGAAAAAGTGAATTAGTGCCCACTAGAATAATCACTGGATGAAGGATGTGTATAGATTTCAGGAAACTGAATTTATATACTAAAAAGGATCACTTTCCTCTTCCATTCATTGATCAAATGTTGGAAAGATTAGCTGGGCACAAATTTTACTATTTTCTAGAACGACTTTCTGAATATTATCAAGTACTCACAACACTAGAAGATTAGGAAAAGACCATATTTACATGTCCTTTTAGGACATTTTCTTTTCGAAGAATGTCATTTGGGTTATGCAATTCCCCCGCCACGTTCCAAAGATGTATGATGTCTATCTTCTCGAAAATGGTGAAAAAATTCATTGAGGTTTCATGGACGGTTTCTCTTTGGAAGCTCATTTGATGATTGATTACATAAATTGACTTTGGTTTTAGAAAGATAAATTGAATGCAATCTAACCCTTAGTTAGGAGAAAAGTCATTTTATGGTTTAATAAGAGATAATGTTAGGATATATCATTTTCACACAAAGGTATTAAAGTTGATAAGGTAAAAGTTTAATTGATTTCCAAACTACTTCCACTACATTTGTTAAGGGGATAGGAAGCTTCTTAAGACATGCAAGATTTTACATACGATTTATTAAAGATTTCTCCAAAATAAGTCATCCCTTATGTAACCTATTATTAAAAAAATGTTTATTTTGATTTCAACAATAACTTCATTATTGCCTTTAATACCTTGAAAGAGAAACTAACATCTATCCCCTATTATTATGGCACCAAACTGGTCTTTGCCCTTTTAAATAATGTGTGCCACTTCTGATTATGCTATCGAAGTAGTCTTGGGACAGAGAGTGGATAAGCGTTTTCATGTCATCTACTATGCTAGAAAAACACTATTCGCATACGCCTTATTATATGTGTTTGAACTTATAGGATTTAGTGAATTGAGAGTATTAACTTGTGAGGAGTAGAGTCGAAGCGAATTCGGATTCTTAACACTGAAATTGGGTGAAATGAAAATGAAACATTTTTTATTAAAATATGAAAGTAATTTTTGATTAATTATTGTAGTAAATCATGAATGTTTAAGAAATTAGAATAATCTATGCTTAAAGGTTTTAATTATAAAACTTAAATGAAATTTTAAGCATGAAATTTTTTGTGTTTTATTTTACTTGTTCTACTTGTATTTATTTTTTTATTTTATTTTAAAGAATGTTTTATTTAGTTTAATATTTGTGGGTATCATTACTAAAAACACTCACGAGACTTAAACTCGTCCACTATGGCAACCTAGGGGTTTAAAAGCTTGTTGCATATGCTAAATGCAACTGTATCAATCCATGGAAGTGAATTAGGATAGTTTAATTTTTAATTTTTATTTTAGTTTTTATCGTTTCTCTTGCTAAGAGACTAGCAAGAAGCTGGTTAGCGATTGTGATGAATACTTAAAAAGTACTAAAATTACCATGATTTAATGTACTTTAATTGATTAAATAGATTTATATTTGTATGATTTTATCATATTTTATATAAATTTGTTTTTTCGAAATCATGGGTATTTATATTATTTTTCAGGTATTTTCTCTTCAAAATTAATTTAAAGACTCGAAGAAAAATACTGAAAGCAATACATCAAAATATTTAAAGAGTAGTATTCTTTTATTATACAAATAAGAGAAAAAAAATGAGGAAAAGTCAAATAGAAATGTGAAAAAAAACCATAAAAATTGCCCAGTCTGTCTCGCGCGCAGTCGGATGCATATCACACTGAGATCCATGCCCCAGCCACACACACATCTGCCCACATGCATGCCAGCCTGTCCAAAACGCATCCAACACCCATTTTCATGAAACAAAATTAGCATCAAAGTTTTGTAAGGATTCTTTTGAGGTATAATTTTAAAATGAATTCTTTATAGTTATTTTTATGTTTTATTCTTATATGTTATATTTAATCTATTTGTGATTAAATTTAACATGACTAGCTGTTTTTAAATATGATATAATAATAACGTTATTATGCTTGTAAAATATAAAAAAGGTAAAACATTTCTATAAAATAAATTAATTTTATTTTTATTCAAGATTTTCTATTAAGTGTGTTAGAGAGAAATATATTATTTTTATTATAAAGTTAAATCTTAAAATTAGATTTTAAAGTTTAATTATCTTATCTGATTTAGAGTATGTCCCTTTTATTTGTTGGTATAATCGCCTTGTAGTTAGAATGAAGCTCTATTTTAAAAGTGTTTATAAGAATTATTATTCAAAAATGTATTGACAACATATTTTTATTAATGGTTTTAAAACTTGAAAGTTAGTACTTGGATAATTATATTCTTAGGTTTAATTTAGACACCTTGAATAATGTTTAAAATGTATAACCCCACTAAATGTTTCATTTAAATGGTTTTTTTTTTCAATCTCTTAGAAAGAAAAGAATTAATTTAATTAATCAAATTGATTATCGACCCCACCCATAGGTGTTAATTTATTTGTTCAATTAACAAAGAATATCTAACCCACCAAATGTGGTATTTATATAAAAAAAGATTGAATCAATAAATATCAATTTATATCTTTAATAACTTAAATAATATGAAAAATCATAATTAACTTAATTATTATATCCATAAATACTTAACTATTATGAATGATAAATTTTGTATAATTTTTTATTGAATACATGTTTAGTTTTTATTCTATTTGATTAGGAAACAAAAAAAATCAAAATATCATGATAGGATATTTTGGATTTAATTTCGTTTTTAAGAGTTTGAATAATAAATTAAAAACCATATATTTTCTTCCTTAGATTGACCTTGAGAGTATACTTGTCATTTTCTATAAAATGATTATTTCACTTGCGAGAGTTTTACAAATGTAAAACCAAAGTATTTACAAAATCGATATTGTTAACTCGATCCCGATTTTGTTCATCATTGTATGATGTGGTATTGATGCAAGTTGGACATATCTTGTTGGGTTGGCAATGGAAATATGATAGGAAGATCACACATGATGGGTTTAAGAACAAGGGTACATTTTTAAAAGATGGTAAAAATATCACACTTGTATCCCTTACCACAAAGCTAGTCTTTAATGATAAAATGAAAATGAGAAAAGAAACAGAAATAGAAAAATGAAAAGAAAAAGAAAATGAAATAGGAAAAGGAAAAGGAAAATAAAAATAAAAAGAAAGGAGTAAACAAAAAGAAAAGAGTGAAAAAGAAAGAGAAAATTAGAAATGTCACATTTTATGCTAAGACAGTAAGCGAGCCCAAGAAGGCATTTTTTTGCAAATCAGCCTATACTTGTACTTTTGTACAAGGAGGCTTCTTTTTCTACTAACAACCTTAACGATTCTTTGCATAGTGTTACTATTTCGTTTTTGTAAAAAAATTGATGATGCATTTCTTAAAGAGATTTCTAATGGTGTGCCATCGATTAGGAGAATTAAGCATCAAATTGACTTTATACAGGGGAATCCCTTCCAAACCGACCGACCTATAGAACCAATCCAAAGGATACAAAGGAGATTCAAAGGCAGGTTGAGGATTGGACCAAGGGTCAAGTAAGGGAGAGCTTGAGCCTGTGTGTAGTACCAATTATATTTGTGCCTAAGAAGGATGGATAAAGTTGGATGTGTGTTGAAAATTGGAGAACACCAAATTAGGATGAGAGAGGGTGATGAGTGAAAAATTATATTTAAGACTAAACATGGTTTCTATAAATAGTTAATCATGCCCTTTGAATTAACAAATACACCTAGTATTTTTATAAGACTTATGAATTGTGTTTTACATGAATTTATTGGAAAAACATTTGTTGTTTCCTTTGATGACATTCTTGTTTATAGTAAAAATTTAGATGAACATGTCAAACATTTGCTTTAAGTACTTGAGGTATTAAGAAAGGAAGAGTTTTATGCTAACTCAAAAAAGCACTATTTTTGTTTGAAAAGATTGGTTTTTTGTTGAATATGTTGTTAGTTCTAGTGGTATAGAGATGGTTATTAAGGAATGGCTCACACCTAACTCTGTTACCAAGGTAAGGAGTTTTCATGGTTTGGCTAGTTTTACTGCCATTTTCTTGAAGACTTTACTACACTAGTTGCACTATTAAATGAGGTTGTTAAGAAAACTGTGGGTTTAAAGTGGAGTGAGGATTAACAAAGATGTAAAACCCTATAAATTTATTATAAGTACATAAAGGGTATGGATGTATTGGGAAATTTTTGTGTGAAAAATCAGATTGATGGGGAAATTTTTTACATACCTCGATGCCACCTTGCCACCACCACCTTGCCAACCCCTTACTTCCACCTCATCAGCATGGTTGGCGAGCTCCCTGGTGAACTACTCGTTTTGGCTATAAAATGGTGGTCAAACCACCCATTTTTCTTACATTTTTCTCTCCTTCCTATTTCCCACACTCTAGTACATCTTCTCCCTATGTTGTCCAAACTTTTTGGCACAATTTGAAAGGAATTTTGGGGACAAATATCCAAGTGTTCGAGTCAAGTATTCAAGGTAGGGGTTCTTACACTAGCATTTTATATACATACGTTGTTTTTATCAATCAAATGTCATGTATCATATGCTATGAATTAAAGTGAAAAATTAGATGCCATAATTTTACAAGTAATGTTATAATTGTAGAAATGTTGTTTAAAATGAGATACTCATCATAATGTTTTATAATGTATACATTGGACATATTTTGCATATAAAACAAGTATCAAATGTTGATATGAAATGAATATTGAAAATGTTATATGATATCTGAGAATGTTGATACATGAATCATGAGAAATGATTTATTTTATAGGGAGTTTCTTGTATGTTGTCTTTTAGAGTATGGTACCCATGGGCTATTGCCTATACTAGATAGATTTTGATAGACTACAGGTACGCATTTGCATTACATATACTATGAGAGCTTTTCCGTCTATGATGCCTTATGATCGGACTTTCTAGTCATGATTATTGATCATGGATTGTTACAGTGTTGGATTATTATAGAGGTGGATTTTTGTGGATATGGATTAATGCGATGCTCACACACATGGTGTAGGAAGTAGGCTCACATGCTCTTAGAGTTGGACCGTGCATATGCTCATGTTTTTGGATGATCAATACATATGGGGTCATATATCATGCATTAGATTTATACATCATGTTTTTATATTGGCATGCATTGGGATACTTGTATTGTACTTTTTCTTAGTTTTTCGAAAGCAAAAAGGTACATGTATACTTGGAATTTGTGATAAAAATCTCATCACTCACTATAATGATAATATTACCATTCATGAAATTTTATTAATAAATATCATGCACGATTATTTGTTGCAAATGTAAAATAGAGTAGACTCTAGTTGCATTATTCTAGATAATCACAATAAAGATAAATCAAATGGGACTAGTTGGGTAGATAGAGGTGGTGAAATCTAACCTTTGAATCGATGCTTGCCAGGGTGGTTTGCTTGAGTGTCAAAACCAAGCGGTGGTTGTTTTTCCTTGGATTATCGAACCAGTATATGCCCATGCTTCCTTTGATGACTCCCAATATAGAAAGCCTCAATTTGCCGATGTGGATTGAAAGGAAGTTAGGGATGGACATAGATCCTTTCGCCTATCCAGAGTGTTGTAAATAAAGAAATGTTTTTTGTATTTCTTATTTCCTGATTACTGGAAGCAATCTTCACTGGCACAAGGATCTCCTTACAACAACCTTCACTACAATAAAACCCGACAATGAGTTTATGAAGGCTTTGAGTAGTGCAAGATAGGCTAATCATCAGACTGCTATGGAATAGGTGAATCACTGGATACAAGAAAGAGTGAATCTTGTTTCGATAGCATGCCTTATTAGAATAGGGGGGGGAGGCAGAGTTTCTAAGTGAAGGCAAGTGCAACTACCAATTTTATATCCTTCATGTCAACAAGGCGGGTATGCTATAAAGCCTATTGGCCAGAAAGTAATCAAGAAGGGAAAGCCGACCAAAAGACTATTCCATAACTGAATCTTATTGTCGAATCGAGGAGGCTTGGCTTTTACTAGGCTCTGAAAGAGTTTTCTTCAAACGAGCAGTCTTTTTATATTTTTAGGTTGCATGCCCAAGGAAATTATTTTTGTAAACTGAGATGGATTGATCTTCGCTATCGTGCCTCTTCCTTGTACCACTTGATGCTACAATGGTGCTTAATATGGGTTTGCTCTTGCCCCAGATAGCTTCGAGGTTCCCATCGATCGATAAACAGAGGATTTCACTATTACAAGGTTTGACTTAAAAGCCTATTTCTTTTCTTGGTTATTATAATTTATGATTATGCAGGCTGAGACTACTCTCATGAATTTTAAATTGACTTTATAAATGTGTTAAATTCAAATTTATGACTTCACAATGAGTTTTTCATTTTAAATAGAAAATCTCTAAAGGTTATCTGGATTTTTTATAAAATTGATTTTTAAATGATTTCTAAATTTTAATTTTTTATAATTACTCAAGAAAATTCCTTTAAACATAAATTTAATAATTATCCCCTTCTTATCTCACGTATCCATTTTTTGAGGCATGATAGTTTGGTATAAGAGCATGGTTTTGATTTCCTATAAACAAAATTTTTCTTTCTAAAAGTTATTTTTGTCTAAGTCAATTACTCGTAGAATAGCCAATAAGAAACATGTGAAAATTAATTACACTAAATAGTGATTGAACTTAGGAAGAGCTCGTGGAGAAAATTAAAATTTGTTGCACCAAAGGATAGCAAAGACTCTTCTTCTTTACTTCAAAGGAATGAAAAATTTAGTTGTCACTACAATATGGTTTCAAAAGAAAGGACATATGATCTACCTTCTAAATGGTTTCACATTAGTTGTAACTTGATTTTTTTTGGAGAAGTTGGACATTTCATGAACTTATTATGGGAGCAATTATCAATGTTCACTTATTGTCGAGGCATATGAGTTTTCTCAACAAATTTTAGTAATCACTTATTAGATTGAACAAGTTGAACCATAAACAAGTCCGTCAGAGTCTAGACCTAATTATTTGATCTTTTACCACCAGTATTGCCATAATATGATTCATGTCAAATTGGATTGCAGCTATGGATGAGGATTCACATTCTACTTTCTACTATGAGGTGTCAAATACTCTAAAGAATTCCCCCAAGCCAAGTTAATAGTCTTGTTGACAGTTGCATGAATAATTTTTTAATAACCAGGATAATCTTCTCAAGAATTGTCCTTCCAATCTTATCAGTCGATTTTGGCTGCCTTTCTAAAAAAAATCAAATCCCTCGTAAACTCCTAATTGGCATCTGATGAACAAGATCAACATTCATACCAATCTAGCAAATAGTTTTGTTTTATATTTATAAAACTCTCGCAAGTGCACGAATTATTTTATAGAAAATGACAAGTATACTCCCAAGATCAATCTAACAAAGGAATATACGTGCTTTTTAATTTATTATTCAAAATTTTAAAAATAAAATTAAATCCTAAATATCCTTTTCACGATATTTGATTTTTGTTTCCTAATCAAATGATATAAAAATAATAAACATAGATATGAATTCAATAAATAATAATGCAAATTTTTATCATTCATAATAGTGGAGTATTTAAGGATATAATAATTAAGTTAATTATGATTGCTCATATTATTTAGGTTATTAAAGATATAAATTGATATTTGTTGATTTTCTCTTTTTGGTATGAAAATGACCTTAGGCGGACCCAATTCTTTTGTTTAATATTAATTAACTAATATCATTAAGCGAGGCTTATTAATTAATTCAATATTAAATTTCACCTTTATTTCTAAGAAAATAGCAAATTATCTAATCACAGCTTTAGATAGAGTCAATTAATTAGACTTTATTTAACGTGTCTAAATTAAACCTAAGAATTTAATTATCTAAGTACTAACTTTCAAGTTTTAAAACTATTATTGAAATTAAATATGTTATTAATACATTTTAGAATAATAGTTCATATAAAAACTTCTAAAATAAAGCTTCATTCTAACTACCAGATAATTGTACCAACAAATAAAAGAGCATTACTCTAAATCAGACCAGATAATTAAAACATAAAATCTAATTTTCATATTTAAGTTTGTAATAAAAAAATAATATTTTTTTCTCTAACATCCTTGATATAAAATCTTGAATAAAAACAAAATTAATTTATTTTATAGAAATATTTTACCTATTTAATATTTCGCAAGCATAACAACGTTATTATTATATCATATTTATAAATAACCACTTATGTTAAATTTAATTATTTTAAAATTATACCTCAAAAGAATCCTTATAGAACTTTGATGCTAATTCTATTGCTGAAAAACCTCCAAACGGATTTGCATTTTCATTTATTTTTGAATAAAAAACTAAAAATCTATTAAATCATAGCTAGTTCTTCTAAAAAAGAGAAGAACTTTAAAACTAAAAACTAAAAACAAACTTTTTAGAGATATAAAGAGATAAGAAAATTGTGTGTTTCATAATGGGGGAAGAAAGTCTTTTATAGGTGAGAAAAAGGTAAAAAAAAAAGTGGTAAAATATTTCAAAAATTGAATTTGGATGATTTGGATAGGTTGGCATGCGTGTGGGGTGCAAGAATTGCGGCAGGTGGGCATTTGGCACGCGTGGATTGCATGCGAAATTTCAATATTTTTGACTATTTCGACCCATTTTGTTAAACTTTTTCATCTTTTTAACTTTTCGTCATTTTTTTCTCAACATATTTATGATGTATTGCCTCTAGTATTTTTCTTCGAGTCTTTAAGTTATTTTTGAACGAAAATATCTGAAAAATAATAAAAATACCTATGAGTCCAAAAAGACAAATTTATATAAAAATATGATAAAATCATACAAATATAAATCTATTTAATCAATTAAAGTACATTAAATCATGATAATTTTAATGTTTTTTAAGTACTCACCAACATCAACCAGCACAAGGAAAGCATAAAGACATAAGTAACACAACTCTTGGATAAAATTATTTCTGAAACTTGTGTCACACATTCTTTCGCCTCTTTAACCTTTATCTCATAATTAAATCTTATAAATCCCATTATTTCAAATTTTCCACTCAGATTCTTTTCTAATATCCTTTATGTCTATAACAATCTAATTTCTTAATGCAAGGAGTAAATTTTTTTCAATATTTTCCTTAAGCATCATTTAGATGGAAGATTGGATCAAAAAAGTGTAATCCCTCTAAAATTCTCTGAGAAAGGTTACTTATGCCAGAATGAGCTTGACACAACTACTAGCGGTGAATAAATATTTGAATTCATTTTCTGAAGAATTACCTAGATCTTTCCTAACTCAAGAGAAATTTTTCTTGGAATTGAGTCAATAGTATCTCTTCCCATCGATTAACACTAATGGATAAAGGAATTAAGGAAATAGTTGGATGAACTATTGAAAAAAAAGATTCATTTAACTAAGATCACCGCCTTGTCAAACATAAGTAAAAAAAAAGATGTGAGCTTAAACTTCACATTGATTATCATTAGATAGAAAAATGGATCAACTCAAGGACACGAGCTTTCAAAGTTGAAACCTTGATTACTTTTAAGGAGAATAAGATGTACCAAAACTACCTTCCATGCTTAGAACGAGCA
The DNA here is from genome assembly GCA_030763125.1 of Hippophae gyantsensis. Taxonomy (NCBI): domain Eukaryota; kingdom Viridiplantae; phylum Streptophyta; class Magnoliopsida; order Rosales; family Elaeagnaceae; genus Hippophae; species Hippophae gyantsensis. Next base: position 31,504,096 of record CM061029.1, on the reverse strand, counting down.
TTCTTGGAGAATGAGGAATTCATGGGAACACTATTATGAAGTAATCAAAAATCAATAATTTTACGTGAAAATTCGAAAAATAATAACTTATATAATTTAGTTTAATTTATTACTTTTTAATTTTAATTTTATTTATTTTTATTAATTTTAGATTTTATTATTATTTAAATTTTATTACACACGGTAAATAAAATCTACAAAGAAACATATATATATATATATATATATTATTAACTAAAACATTTGAGGAATATTATTTTAATAATTTTTTATTAAAATATTATTTTTTAAAATATAAAATAATAATTAATATAAAAAAATTATTTTAATATTTTATTATTATCATATATATATATATATATTAACTAAAACATGCACGCGAATATTATTTAATTTTTTTTTATTAAAATATTTTTTTTGTTAAAACTTGATTATTTAATATGATAAAATGGTAATTAATATAAAAAATTACAAAAAATTATTTTAATATTTTATTATTATCAATATTTTATTTTTATTTTTAAAAATAAAAACATGCATTTAAATAATTTAAATTAAGAATAAATGTGTTAATTTTTTTTCACAGTGTGCACGTAAGAATCAGAATATCAAAAAATATATTACATTTCAAATGTAAAGTAAATATCAAGAATAAGAATTAAAAGTAATAAAGATTACACTATAAAATTACTTATATAAATAAATTATTATTTATATTTAATTTGTAATTAATATATTAATTTATTTTAAAAATAAATTATATAGTTATATCTTTAATTTTAATTAAAATTAAATTTTATTTAAATCATCATAATTAAATAATAAAAATTTAATTAAATAAAATATATATTTATAATTTTAAATTTTAAGTATTTTTGAACATTATAATTTTTTAAAAGATAAAATTGTTTTAAAATTTATATTAAAAAATTAAAATAAGAAGGAATTTTAAAAGGATGAGGAATAAAATTTGAAGAAAAATCACTTTTTTTTATGTGTTTTTCTTATACATCTTTTTTCTACGTAAACAAGGGAAAGGAATATTTACTTTCCTAATGGTAAAGATATTTTCCATATATAATAAAAATGCCCATCACCGGTTTGGTGATCTAGCGTATATTGCTCCGTAAATTCCAAATCGCACAAATAGTAACAACTCGTTCACTCGAACTCAACTCAGCCATGACAGAAAGCTCAGACTGCCAACCACCGTCAACCTCTTATCCATCACCGATGGTAATCGATGGTTCTGAATGCGACGAGGTGCTGGCAAATTCGGAGTGGTTGACTCGGCGGGAGGTATTAGAACGCAGATCGCGCCGAGTTAAGCAACTCACTAAGCTTTACAGGAGCCACTACTGGGCTCTAATGGAGGAACTCAAGTCCAAGTATAAGAGTTACTATTGGACCTATGGAAAAAGCCCCTTCAAAGAAGACGAGAATCGTGTCAGCAATAGCGTAGATGGGACTACCGAGAACGTGAAACTAGGGTTAGGGCTTGGTAAAGGGGATGAAATCCAAAGGTGTCAATTGTCTGGGTGTAAAACAAAGGCTATGGCTTTGACAAAGTTTTGTCACGCACATATACTCTCCGATCCAAAGCAGAAGCTCTACAAGAGTTGCACCTATGTCATCAAAAGGTGGGATCTTTCTGTTATTTTCATTTCTCGTTTTCTTACTTGCTGCCTTTACTTTTCGCTTAGTTATATGACTATCAGTGAGTTTTCTTTTATGTTTGTCAATATCTAGTGAATTTTCTTTATAAGGGAGACCTTGTCGATTAATAATCACTAATTAGGGAGGCATTATTATTACTTAATATTAAAACGGGGATTATCATAGTTGCGATTTTCTTCGTCTTCCATTGTGTGCATGTATTTTTCTTTATTTTCGCTGTCAGATGTCTCTTGCTTAATCTGGCTGTTGGCTAGTGCAGAAAAAGATAGACAAGAAAGGACTTTTCTTTTCTCTCTGTTTCACATAGGTTTATATGTTTGAATTCTTAAAAGTTTTCCAATAGTATTTGTTTGTTTCTTTTATCTTTTTAATGAAAAGCTAAATGGGCTGTTAAGATTTTCCTTGGATCAACAGACACAATCTTTTCATGGGATATGTGTTGCTTAAAAATGTGTAATAGGTGCTATGCAAGTATATGTATTGTAAGCAAGTAATATAATAATAAGATAATACCTTACCATGGTAATATTAATTAACATAGTAAATATCAATTTTGTGTGTTGGATAATCAAAAGTAAAAGAACTAAAAGTAAAATAGCAATTAACAAATAGAGAAGACTAAGCAACAATTGAAATTTAGCACAACAAGAGAAATAGTGAAGAATCTAAGTGATTGAGATAGTTAGGATTGCAAATGGAACAAGCTATTGCACTTTGTATACAAAATGCTATAGCAATGCTACAGTAAATTTACTCCAGTAACCAGAATTCGTGTTTTACATAGGATTCTTACAATCTGCGATGTGTTTACTTTCTAAGGATTAGTTAAACATATTCCTATGCAAATCTGGCCTCAAAAGTGTTATTATAAGCATCGATTCTTTTGGGTTATGTGCGACAACTATATATTCCTATATTAGCTGCAATTTTAACTTCAATCTTTAGATATAAGCTAAATCTACATTATCCAAGCTTAATCCAACTTCAATTACCCTTCCTAGAATTAATCTCAGTCCTAATATCCTATTAATTGGTGGTCAAGCAACAAATATCAATCAATCTTTAAAGCAAGCTTGAATAACTAAAAAAAAAAAATTCACCAAAGCTTAGCATAGAATTTTATATAAACATGATTATATTAATTTGTTCATCAACAATCCTAGTTAATAGGTATTTAGCTCAACATCTCCACAAAAATAATTACAAATCTAGAATATGAGAAATCTATAGTCCAAACATGAAATTACATAGAAATTAAGGTAAGAAAAAGGGATTAAGAAAACTCCAATTAAGTAGCTCTTTTTGTCTCCTCATTCTAGGAACGCAAATGTCCTTTCTTCTTGCTCTATCTACCTTGCTTAAACTTGGTTGGTTGAGCTTTTTGTGGTCGTCCTTTCCTTGAAGTATTACTCATTAAAGAATGGAGAGTTATTAAGTCTCACACATAGTTGCTCCTTTACTTCTCATTCTTTTTATAGGTGGGTTTTAGGTTTGTACAAGGTGAGGTGGCATTCTTGTGCAAACTCCTAAATATGCCCCTTAAAGGTGAGTGTCCAGTTGTACATTTTTGTCCTGTAGCTAGCTCAAATTCAGTTGTCATTTGCTCTCAACATTTTGGCTACCATGTTGCTCAATTCTTGGGAAAATTTACTATACCAAAGCTATAGCAAACTGCAAACCGACTCTAGTTTTGACTCATTTCATTCCCTGCAATAAGAGCAAGTATAACTTCCATGAATAAACTTTATAAAATGAATTTTTTCAATGAAATACAAGCTAAATTTAGGTTATGTACTGCTCAATAATGTTTGGTTCCTTGTGCTCGGCCTCCATAGGTGTGGTTTGCTGTTCGGGTTGGGGTTCCTCTTATTTTCCGATCCCCTCCTCGATGATGTTCTTTTGAAATTCTAGAAATGATAAAAACCTCTTGGAGTTAGATTGGATGTTCTTTTGAAGCGTAATGTCTCTCTCATAGTGATACTTACAAAATTGCTTCTGTTGTTGCATGAACTCGAATTGTTGAACTTCCAATTGGCTTAATCGCTTTTCCATTCGAATGGTTAAGTTGGAAGGAAAGGTAGGCTGCTTTTGAACAGATGAAGTATTGGTTGCATCGGGCTCAGTTTTTTCTTGCGAAAACCGAGCAATGGAAACTAGTATGATTGTGCCTTTAATCTTGAGCTTTTCTTCTTCATCTGCAATAGGCACATCAAAGGCCTTGCACAGAGTTGTGATGATTGAAGGAGACCTCAAGCTTCCTTTTTTTTTTTCCTCGTAGCACAAATCCGCATTTTCTCAGATATGATCTTCCCAATATTGTGCTGCTATCCGAACAAGGTTGCATCAAGGAGGGCTATCCTATCTCTATTAGCAGTCTGCCCATGAGTGGAGGGCATCAACGAGTCTTCAAGAAATGATTACAAATCTTGTGGCTGGCAGCAACGATGTCTTGTTGATGGTAGAGGCTCCTTGAGTAAATTTCTTCCCGTTCATTTCGAGTTCACAAACCCTCAACAACGTTTCTTCCCAACCATCCTCATCAAGTGATTGAATGTATTCATCATAGCCATCTTCATGTGTGTTTGACTTGAAGATGTTATTGATATTAGCCTGATCAAAATAGACCTTAACTCTTCGAATTGGTACCCATTCTTGGTCATCATCTAGAAAATTGGCATAAAATTCTTGGACTACAGGCAGCATGACGCTTTCTGGCTGTTTAGCAAACTCATTCCATTGTTCCTCTCTACAATTTGTGAACATAAATAGGTACCATAAATTCTCCCCAGGAGTAAATGTGAATTCCTACTCAAAACACATTATTCTTTTGCTAACAATGTCATCGTATTTGGCCCTTGTTTTCTCAAAAGCAAATTTGTTTACAGTATTTTCCTTGGCTATATTTTTTGTTCTTCCCATTATCTACTTTTCTCACTCACAAAATTAGGGTTTGTAAATTCATAGAATGGAACTCAAAATTGCACAAAGTTGCTCCAAAAATAACAATAAATTCAATCCGCAAAGGCTTGAAATGAAGAAACGATCTTAGAGCTTGAAATCCTTACCCATAATACCCAAATAGATCTTTGTTGAGCATACCTCCTAACCGATGTGATTTCATCCTGTTGAGATCAATTGTGAATGGCTTGAATGGTGAGTTTGTACAACCTTGAGAAATTTTTTTTGGAAAATAGTGGCCCAAGCTTGAGAGTAAAGATTGAAAATGGTGAGAATGAATTTGGTTCTTCTATATGGCGCAAAGAGCAAATGTGAGAGTGAGATAGTGGGGTAGGGAAACAGAGTGGGTTTTATGAGCCTGTTGAGTGTCATTTTTGTGGGCCAAGAATAAATTGGGTTTATTCATTTCAACTTGCATTTGTATTTTCATGGGCCTTTTCCTTCTCTTGGACAATCTTCATGAAAGCCCACCTAATTGAAATTAGTTGTTGATTTAGCCCAGATCAGTATTCAATCAATCCAGTTCATGTTTTGCTTGTTTCAACGAAGAAAATTGGAGAAATTTTTGACATAACTTTGCTGCAACATTGTCACGGCAATTTTGTTTAGATTTGTTTAATTTGCCTTTCTCGAATACTCGATGCTGTTTTGCTTGAAATGCTCTGCTCTGCACTCAATGTCCTGCAATACAAAATAAAAACTCATAAGCTAACTAAATTAACAATGCAAAATAACAAAACACAATTGCAAATTTGAAATAAAAAACACAAAGGTTTAGAAAACATGGGTTGCCTCCCATGAGTGCTTGTTTTACAATAGTTGACTTTCTCTCTTTGTTCATGCTTCGGTGAGTGGAATGGATGCTTCTTGCTGGTCCACATTGCCTCCCCAGTAGTGTTTGATTTGTTGGCCATTTACCATGAAGGCTCTCCTTGATTTTTCTTCAACTAATTCCACAACCCCAAATGGAAAAATTTGAGTTATTTGGAATGGACTAGACCAATGTCATTTTAGCTTCCCGGGAAATAGTTTCCACCTTGAATTGAATAGAACATGTTGTCCAATTTCAAAGGCTTTAGGAGCTATCCTCTTATCATGCCATTGCTTGGTTTATCCTTTGTAAAGCTTGGCATTTTCATAAGCTTAATTTCTAAACTCCTCTAGTTTATTTAGCTGCAACAACCTCATCTCTAGCAGCTAGGAAGTCAAAATTGAGTTTCTTGATAGCCCAATATGCATGGTGCTCAAGCTCCATCGGTAAATGGCAAGCTTTTCCCAACACAAGCTTGTAAAGAGATATTCCTAAAGGTGTTTTAAATGCTGTCCTATAGGTCCACAATGTGTCATCCAACCAGGTAGACCATTCTTTACGGCTTTCACCAACGGTTTTTCCAAGATCCTCTTGATTGCTCGATTAGAGATTTTGGCATGGCCACTAGTTTGAAGATGATAAAGTGTTGTAACATTATGCTTGACTCCATATTTGGCCAACGATGACACAAATTGTTTGTTGCAAAAGTGAGTCCCTCCATCACTTATAATAGCTCGAGGACCAAAACGGGTGAAAATGTTTTTCATGAGGGATCTCACCACCACCTTGGCATCATTGGTAAGAAGTGCAACGGATTTCACCCACTTTGAAACGTTGTCAACAACCACTAAGATATATTGATTCCCATAGGTTAAAGGAAACGGCCCATGAAGTCTATACCTCAAACATCAAACAATTCAACCTCCAAGATTTTGTTTAGAGGCATTTCTTGCTTCCTATAGATGTTTTCAATCCATTGGCTTCTATCACATTGAAGCTCAAAGTTATGAGCATCCTTGAACAAGGAAGGCCAATAAAATCCAGCTTGCAAAAACCTTGGAGGCTGTTCTAGTTCCTCCAAAATGCCCTCTATAAGTGAAGAATGACATTGTTGTAAGATACTTACCATTTCTCCTTGGAGAATACACCACCTAAGCATTTGGTCCATACATTGCTTGAATAAGAATGGCTCATCCCATAGTAGAATATCACATTGTGGATAAATTTCTTCTTTTGTTGGGAGTTTAAATCAGGTGGCAGCAATTCACTCACCAAGAAATTGACTAAATCTGCATACCAAGGCACTTGAGCTTGAGAAATTGTAAAAAGCTACTCAGCTGGAAAATTTTCATTAGTCACAATTGAGTTCTCTTTCTTTTGCTTCAATCTAGAGAGATGGTCGGTCACTTATTATCGGTTGCCTTTCTATCCTTTCAAATCGAATTCTTGCAATAATAGTACCCATCGAATGAGCCTTGGTTTGGCATCCTTCATCTCTACAATATTTGGAAAAGTGGGTTTCCTGGAGTTATTTTTTTTACTTTTGTATTTATTATGATTTGGGGTTTGTTTTGGCATGTGGTCAAACACATGAAGTGGAGACTTTCGGAACTTAATACATGTTTGTTGCTGGTTTGGGGAGGAGTATCATAAATTTTTCAAGGGATATGAAAATATGTGGAAAAGACTGTTTCCTGGAGTCATATTTTCTATTTTTTTTATTTTGTATTTATTATGTGATTTGGGGTTTGTTTTGGCGTCTGGCCAAACACATGAAGTTGAGACTTTTAGAACTTAATCCAAGTTTGTTGGTGGTTTGGGGAGGATCGTAAATTTTTTAAAGGGCTATGACAATATACTGAAGAGAGGGTTTCTGGAGTCATTTTATTTTGCATTTACTATGTGATTTGGTGTGTTTTTTTTTTGGCGTCTGCCCAAACACATGAAGTGGAGACTTTTAGAATTTAATCCAAGTTTGTTGGTGGTTTGGGGAGGAGTTTCATAAATATTTTGAGGGCTATGACAATATATGGAAGAGAGGATTTTCTGGAGTTATTTTGCATTTATTATGTGATTTGGGGTTTGTTTTTGTGTGTTCCAAACACAAAAAGTGGAGACTTTGAGAACTTAATACAAGTTTGTTGATGGTTTGGGGAGGGGTATGTAAATTCTGGGTTTGAGAGTAAATTGGGATTATGTGGGACGTAGATTTTGGGGATACTGTGTGAATGTGGCTTATGATTATGTGCATAAACAGTAAAAACACTGATTACTGATTAGTGTGTTTATTGGTTTAGTAGACATTGACAATGATTGTATTCAACACAAATTTCTAGAGGATGATATTTTTTTGATGTTTGATTAGGTCTGTAGGTGTGGCAAATACGACAGCTTTATTATCACTTCATGTTATAAGTGTCTTCTGTATCTTTCAAGCTTCTAATATTAAAATCAGAATGTTCAAGAATTGTAAACATCTTGCATTTCTGATATTATATTAGTGTTTTGAAATCCGGTTATATTTTTTATGGCAGTGTCCAAGGCATAATCAGTATTTATGTTGGTGTTCTGATCCAATCCTTTTGATGTTTCTTTTCTATAATGGACGAATGATGATTTTGTTTCAATTGCATGATTTACATGACCTATAAGACCTTTTAGTCCTTCAGAGTGATGGTTTGTTATCAACACTGTTATTCATGTTAAAAGGAAAAGGGACAAACTTTGTGATGGTGTGGTGAATTATTCCACTTTGCCAACACCTGAAAATTTAAGCAAACGTTACCCAACATGGCTTCGTTTCAAAAGTAGATCTTCAGTGAAAGTCTACTGGTTCCTTATTCCTCTCCAATGTGTTAAAAACTTGAGCTGCATGTAACAGAAAGTATTGGAATTTAATAAATATAGTATAAAACTAATTTTGGTTCACCTCCATTCCTTTTACACGATTCCTTTCAATTTGTTATATATATATATATATATATATATATGATTACTTCTAACGTTATTTGCTATATTCAGTATGCAGAGTGGGCCACTCCTTTGTGGCAAACCGGTGTTGAGATCGGTAGTTCCTTCTCTGTGCCCCCAACATTTTCAGAAGGGTGAAAAGTCGCTCATACGAGACTTGAAGAAAGCAGGTCTTAACATCTCTTCACTTAATAAAATTGCTCCCAAGTTGCATGTTTTAGTTGCGGAGTACATCGGCCAAATCCAAACCAAAAGGAGAGCTGCAAAAAAGACCATTATTTGTAAAGTGGAGAAGTAGGATGAAGCTGGCTCAGACTCCTGATCCTTATTTTGTTTTAGTGAGGGGTAAGTACTTGGTTGAGGAATTACCACATTTTAACATAAAAATTAGACTTGCATTTAGAGACGTGCTTTGCAGGGTGAAGATTTCTGAATCAGATAACATTACATCACTCACGAGTCATGAATTTCTCAATTTATGATGAAGTTAATGTATCATTCGGCCATTTCTTTGTGATTTCTTCGTGTAATTAAATTGAAATTCCCAATGTCCACCATTTCTGCAAGAATGAATATGCATTATACAGAAGTTACTCCAGATTGTTGATGGTGACTTGATTCCATTTCTCTGCTTATGACCTCAATATGCGAGGCTATGGAACTGTCTGATCATCTTATTCACATTTATTGAATAATGACTCGCTTGGAAGTGCTTATTTCATATTAAGGATGGGTTTGCTTGCGTTTATATTGAAGTGCTTTCAGATAAAAACGGTTTTAGTAAAGAAATAGTGGACGATGAAAGGGTAGCCTAAGGAGTTATTTTCCATTTTCTATTTTAGCATAGCCTAATATCCACCATTCCTTTTCAAGGACGATGAAATAGTTGATTTCATCCGAGGAATGCCCACTTTGAATGGTCAATTACATAGCATATTAATGTACGTACCTCTTGAAACATTTTAGAAGATCAGATTATTGTATATGCCCAGGAGCTACTGGGCAACTTCCAAGGGCTGGAATTTTTCCAAATTTAGTGATAAAGTAGGCATGCTTTGTGGTCTAGATTTCTTTAGAAAATGACTTTACATACACACCAAAAGAATAAGATTGAAAGAAAAGAGGAAAGAAGAAAGGGAAAATAATTTAGTGTAAAAAGAAAACGGCTTGTGCTTTAGTATCTTCTATTAAGTTTTATTTATTTGGTGTGGAGGTGTTATTGATAAAGAGAGCAAGCATTCAAGTATACTATCTACTAATTTACATGTTTCTTTTTTCTAGCATCGAGTACTCGTTTTTATTTATTTAAATAATTATACTAATTTTATATTTATTGGTTTGAAGCATCATCATTAGTTATTGATTATGAAAGTCCTGACTTGATACATAACCAAGAAGGAGGTAACATGGACACCCAGGAGTCAAACACTCTCGTCCACAATGGAAACAGAAACAAAAACAATCAAGCAAATAATTAAAAACAGTAACAAAAATATTGCAAGAAAGCAATAAAGAAATAAATGTTTTTCAATTACAATCAATACCTTCTACGCGAATATATTTGGTAGTTATTCTTATTGTACTAACAACACATACTATCTTGAATAACACATCAATATAATATGATAAACTCAAGTAAGAATAACTTCTATATGGTAACATCTATGGATTGCTAGAGCAATTATTAACAAAAAGGAATTCAATAAATATAAATTTAAAGTATACAACTTGATAGAAATATATATACAAATATCTTTATTAGTAGGGACACTTTTCTTAAGTTTGCCTAAGTTACCTTCGCTATTGTGTGAACAACTATCGAAATAGATTGAGCTCTCTTCTAGAGCTTTACCATCATGTGATGTGTCATAATCACAAACGATTTGTATAAGTGAAAAAACCTAAGTTATGACAATTCCTATGCATATGAAACCTAGATACAAACTACGTCTTGATATTTAATTCATTATAATTTAATACCACCCAAAAACGTATTCTTATGAAATCACTTAATGTATCGTTGATACAAAACGAGAAAAAAATCAATCTCACAAAAAACTCAAGTTTTCAAATTGTAAGAGTTCCCCTCATTTTTTCTAATAACCAAACAAACAAAAAGATGGGATATTTATAATAAATTCTTCAACTTTCGGAGTGTTTGTTGACTACCTTCATCGACCACTCGATAAGGATAATAGTTGCAAAGACTCCTCATTAGCCTAACCTCGATGAACCCTCAGTGGCCTTATTGAGTCTCACTCAATGTTCCATGTAGCATGCTCTGTTAGCTCAATGAGACTTGCCAACACTTTAATGAGACCTTTGGGAAGAAATAAAATTCATTTTTTAGTTTGGTAAAATGTTGAGTAATTTCATACTAATACTCGAAAAATAACAATACAAACACATAACCTAAACATGCTCAAACCGTCAAAGTCATGCAAACATACAAACTGTAATCTATATGAATCTGTGAAATACTAAACTTTTAGTAATCAACCATACATAGAGAATGAAAATATACTAAATAAAATACAGACTCAGTATTTTGCACATAAGAATACTAACACCAAAATGAAAGGACTTACAATCTCCCTCTTTAGCTTTTAGTGGCAAATACTGTACAACCTAAAATACATATGGAATCTAAGCATGATATGTTCATGCAAGATGAACTTAGAGAATTCATTCCCGTAAATGAATTCAGACAACACAACCCAAACACCCCAACACACCAACAACTATTGCATCCATCTTGCTGTGCTCTATCCATCTTGATGTACCAACACACTCATCTTGATGGTCCACTTGTTATTGTATGTCTAAATTCCAAATAACTCCAATTGAGTTCCACAATCTATAACTATTAATAATTTGCACACACGAAACAACACATAGACATAAATAGGATCATGTAGAATGTAGTCTAACCAAATACTATCAAGTTACCCCTACACAAGTAAACTTTGATAGACTAAACACAAAAAAACATGCAACATAAAAAAGAAAACTACCCCTAAACTCATACCTACACTCCTCCTAAGTGTATGTATATCAGGAAACACAAATGTAGTGTAAACTACACTCACCAACCCAAGGCAACAAACAACATATTGTGTACAAAAACTTCTTCCCTATTTTGATGGAAAAGTCCCATAAAATATCCCTATATGAAGGAGAGAAGATATACACAATGATGTAATACTCTTAATAATCATATGTGAAAGGTTTTAGTTACATATCTAATTAACTAGAGGAGGAGTGAATAGGTAGTTAATAAAAATATGTCAAGTTAAAATTTTAGATGGTTAGACATGCAATTGCATGTAAATAAAATAATACAAAAATAGAAATTGGAACATGAGATTTTTAGGTGTAAATAAGCTAGGCTACGCTAATAACCTAAGAGGAAAATTATAGGTTCACAGAGCCACCTAACTATCCACTATGAAAATAAGGTTCAATTACAAGGCCAGGACGTAAACTACCTTTCAAGATAATGTCCTCAAGTAATCTACTTATAAGCCGTTGTTTTCCTTTGCAATTTTCACAAGAAAGGTGTTCAGATTCGGACCAATGTTCTAATAAACTCAAGTCACACGAGTTATCCAACCCATTCAATTGGCACCTAAAAAGTGACCATAAAAACACAAGTGCAAGGTGTGTCCTAGAGAAGATTAAACAATAAAAAATCATAACTGGATGATTTAATGAAATAACAGATGAAACCAAAATCACTAGCAAAACCTAAAATAGATGAATAAGCACATGATCACAAATAATATAAGCTTGTTAATCAATCAAACACAACCACAAAATGTTTGATATATTAACTAAAGTAAGAAACCTAACATAATATGATTTTACTAAAAAGATTTATAGAAAGATCCTAAATTGCAAAATACAATTGTGGTTAAAAAAATAGGCATTATTGAAGCTCTAATGCTTGGTTAAAGTCCAATTACAAATCTGTTCATTTAAAAGTTTATAGAGTAGTAGATAACAAAGACAATATTGTAATTGACATATTTGGCTCAAGTAACAATTAGTTTATAAGTTTAAGCCCTCACTACTCAATCGATCTAGACTATGCTCGATTGATTGAACCAATAAGGTCGATCGATCGAAAACCTTTTTGATTGATCCAAGCAATGATCAAAAGATGATTGATCGATCTAAATAAATCTTGATCAATCCAAGCTAAGGAAAAAACCCGAGACTAGGTAGATCGAATGTGATCGATTCTCGATCTATCTAGTTCTTGATTGATCGACCAAAAAACTTTGATTGATCTACCTTATATTAAAATTAATTTTGAGAAGACTTAGATTGTAATAGATCGATGCTTGATCAATCAACCTTCTCGATTGATGCTCAATTAATCTAGCTTTTTGATTGATTTAGATATGACTTGATTGATCGAGTAACCTATATACTAAATGTTTCTATGTGTCTAATATGAAATCTAATGTGCATAAAAACAAAAGTATACTTGAGATATGTTCATTTGATACTTACTAGTTTCTTCAACTTGAAAAGTGATATTGAAAGATGCACCTAGAAACTAAATTATATTTAAAATGTTTTATTCATGAATATTATTAACACTCATAAACCTTACAATAGATGCAGTAGATAAATAGGATAAAACATGCATCAAATAATAACAACACAAACATCAACAACACCAAATGAAAACACTTACAAAAAATAAGTCACTAAATGCAACCACACAAGCAAGTGACACACTCGGCAAATAAGCAAAAAGTCAAGATGTTCATCAGGTGTCAACGTGATAGTTAGCGAGGAGGTCAGATAGAAATTGCAGCCATTGTTCTTTGTTGTGACAACTATTATCATCCATTAGGAGGTTAGCAAGGGTTGTAATAGATAAAAGGTTTTCTATAAATGCCCTTTCTCATTTGCATTTTTGAAATTAGTTTAAAAGCGTGGGAAAACTCTGGTAGTTTGTAAGAAAATGTGTTGTATCACATACTCAATTGTAGGTGATTACACCACATCACGTGGTAATGGGCCTTCGGATGAGTGCCAGATTTGCATATTGGATTGCAATTGCTGTTGAGACATTAGAGTTGACAATTTAGGCATAGTTGAGTCTGCTGCTCCAATTGGTAGATGTATTAGCATATATTGTGTTAGGTTGTGAATTATTGATTTACTTATATTAATGAATTTATTGTTGTCGATTAGTTACCTTAAGTAAATTGTAGATGTTACCACATTGGTGTGGATAATATGCAGTCTTACCATGTTATATTGGTGTGTTTATACGATTGCATATTGTGTTAGTACAATTAGGATTAAATTTGAATATGTCTTTACATTGGAAGATATAATTGTGAATGGAAAGCCTTTATTTTCTTATTGATTTCTTTTCTATTACATGATCTTGATGCCATGCATTGGATTTTTGCCATGATGTATGCTAAGTATTGATTATCTATCTTTCTATTGTTGTGAAATAAACAACTTGTTTCTTTACATTTTTTATCTACATGTTTATTTAATTTATTTGTTTATTTTCTCTTTGTGCGAGAGTTGGGTGAGTTTTAACGTGTCAGTCACCTTGCCTCGAATGTGCACCAAATTCTAGACTATTTACATTTGCATCAGAGCAGGTACATCCTATTGAGCTTAATCGCTAAAGTGTTGATTCTTTATTTTCCCTCTCATGTGTTTTTATTTTCCCTAAACTAAAATGAGTTTTAGTGTAAGAGGAGTTGTATATAGACATCATATTTTTAATGTCATGTGTTATGCATATTAGAGATCTCAAATGTGTTCTTATTTAAGATTGTATGATGATGATGTTTGGTACTTGATTGAAAATGGATGGAAATATCCTTATCAAATTCTTTAAGATTTCACAGAGGAGCCAAAGCCTTTCAATGATTGGAATGAAGAAGAACTTCGAACAATTGAACAAAATTATAGAGGGTTATATGTTATCTTTGGAGTAGTGTCTACTATTGATGTTGATTGTTTATTTGACTGCATGAGTTCTACAAGACTTGGGACTATTTGGAACAAAATTACTTAGACAATTTCTAAAATATGATGGAAGAATAGTTTTCGGGTTCTGAAGTTGGTACTTTTGGGTGTTTAGTGTTAATGGCTTCTCATTCGGAAGTGGCGTCTATCAAGTCATATTATTAGGAAGATGTAGAAAATGATGAAGTGTACTTTTTACAAGAGAACTATGATCAACTTATCTATGAACACTTGAAGATAAAGAAGATGAAGGTAAATATTGATCATAGTAAAAAAGAAAAGGATAAAGATCACTTAGATCTTTCAAGTCATTTGTTGAATGTTACCTTTGAAAGAGAGATATCCATTGAAGACATAAAGTTGAGGTTGGATAATCATATCAAGTCTCTACATATTATTCTATTTGATCATGAAAAGTATTTCACTTGTATCATTGAGCTCAAAAGGTCAATACAATATGAAGAATTAAAAAGATCTTCTGTTCCTATACTAGATACTAATTTTGACAAATTCAACATTATCACTCAATTGGAGTATTGAGGTGTTTATTCTTGATAATAAAAAGGCATGTCTGGAATCCTTGTTGGATGACAGGGATGTTGAAATTAACTATCTCAGAGTTAAAGCTAATTAAAGCTAAAGTTGAAGTGAATGAATTTAAACTCATTGAATCTCACTTAGTGGATGTTGCGTGTTTTTCAACACACGAACTCGTGCAAGTATACACGGTCACAAGTAATAATATTTGTAAGTAAAGATCGTTCCCATAGAGATTTATTACTAGTATTCGTTAATTATTAAAATTATTTCAACCTAATTTTATCCAAACAGTCGATAATTGTTACAGTTTGACTAACTAACTTTTATAACAGATTGCAAGAAAATTCTAGGATTGCAGTTTCACCAAATTAATCCACTTGAATCATTATATTTTATCTTGATTTATGTTATCGTGTTTTAAGTTGTTAACCAAGAACTCCTAATTTATCCATATATCTCTTCCGAGCTCCATACAGAAACATCTAGTTAAAATGATTCACTATATTCCTATGCGAATTAAATTCAACCAGATTTATTAAGTTCTGAGTTCTCTAACAGTTACACATACAATAAAAGTATATTTCTATCTCTTATGCATATACGTTACTTCATCACGAGCAGCACACAAAAATGCCTTTTTCAAGTTTATTTAAATGTCACATATCAGTTAATTAATCTTCCGATAATTAAAAGCATTAAACACAGATAAAATAAACAACTTAAAACAGTCCCATAAATCATTCAAAAATATTTAATTCAAATTTCATAATTTACGCTACACTGCAATCCTAGAACAAATGTATTAGTTCATAGCAGAATTTAAAATTACAACACAACAAAAATAAAACATTGCAGAGAAAGAAAATTAAAAGAAAATAGATAAGAAAAAAAACTCTTTCACGATTCCTCAATGAAAAATAAATTTCATCCCTTTTCTTCTTCTTTGTTGTCTTCTTTCTCTGTAATTTCCCTAAGAAAATACAACATAAAGTGTTAAATCAATACTCTGCGTGTTTGTGTAACACGCAAACAAGAACAACAGAAAAATTAAAACGTTACAAGGAAGAAAAACTTGCAAGAACTGCTAGCTTTCTCCCAAAATTTAGAGAGAAAAAGAAGAAAGAAAAATGCTCGAACTGGAAAATAACTAAAAAAAAAAGAGAAGAAAAAAAAATTCCTTTACGCGTATCCTCCCATAAATATATATCCCCTATTTTTCTTTTTATTTATTTTTTATTATTTATTTATTTTTTATTTTTTTATCATCAGTGGGGAACAAGGGAGTAGCACGCGTAAACACTCTGCAAATTTTTTGAATTTTTTTTCTTTTTCCGCATGCCACGTGTCACTATGTGATTCGCTGAGAGAACTGTAGTGCCACGTGGCAGCTTTTCATTGGGCGGTAAGCCGGGCGCATGAAGAACGCATCGCACAGGATTTCTTCGGATTTGCAAGTGGTTAACGGCTGGAAGTGGGCGCTGATTCTGCGTTTTTTATTTCACCAAATACATGCCACGTGTCATCATTTTATTGGCTGGAATATTTCTGAGACACGTGGCTGGTCATTTACCATTTGAAGAGTGAGGGTGCACGCCACTTGGATGGACCGCGTCACACAGGATTTTTACACGAGCGGCTCGGTGCGCGACAGCTTGGATGGACGCGCTTCAATCTGGACCGTTGATCTGATCCAACGGTCAGCGATCACCTCGGGGGAATCTGCGCAGCCGACATGTGGGGCCCACTCTGACGCCGGCCTGCGCGACACGTGGGACCCACTGGCACGCCGAGCCGCGCGAAGATTCTACACGCGATTTTTCCTCGTCTGGTTGTACTCGCCAAATCTGGACCGTTTAATTGATGATCGAACGGCGCGTGATAGACGTCGTGATTTATGCGAGTGTGATTCTTTTCCTGCGCAGAAAATTCAATTTTCTTAATTATATTTTGACCCACAAATATATTTCAAATTACATTTTCAACTTTTTTTAATTGCAATACAGCCCTTTTGGAAATTTAAATTTAAATTTTAAACTTTTAATAATTGAAATTAAGCCCGACTTTAATTTAAATTATATTTTCAACTTTTATAAATTGCAATTAATTACTCTTTTATTTGAAATTATATTTTTGGGTACAAATTTGCATGTAAGTACGTTTTCGATACAAATTACTTAATTTTATTTAAAATATATAAAAAACAGTAAATACTAATTTATTAATTGAAAATTAACTAAAAACATCAAGAACATAGCAATTATAATTAATAAAATAGGTGAAAATAACTATATAAAATACAGTTATCAGTGGACAAATCAAAGATGAGATAATCCTTCCCTATTTAGGAATAAGAAATTGAAAGGAAAATTGTAGAAATTAGAGAAACTATTTAGAAGTTGTCTTTTGGAATTCAACTTCTTGAAGAGATTTTGAGGATTGGAAAATCTCATGGTGATATGAGAGGTCTTGGCCACGTTGATGAACAAGTTATCCCATTTATCTCTCTTCATAATTTTATCATGCAACAAATGTTGAAGTTGATACATAAAATTCTATTCTTCACAAGAGCTGAGTTCCATGTATGAGTTAGTATCCCTTCTTTTTTATAGTGATTCTTATGAATCTCTTTCTTTCTCTCTCTTTATCATTATAAGAGTTGTTCTTCTCAACCTGGTCCAGATTTTTTGGGTTATATTGAAAGTTATTGAGTTAGTTTATATGTCTCATGAATGAGACCTTATTACATAATGAGGTAATTCTAGGTTTAGAATAATATAATTCCTCCAAGGTGGTAGTTCTAGTGGCTCATTTAACCTAAAATGTAATGTTGTTCACACTACTTTGAAATATTAAGTGTTTAGGTGATGGTACTTCGACAACGATTCTTCCAAACTTATGATAGGAGATAAATCTTTCTTCACTAGTATAGAGGTTAAATGAGGATTTGTTACCTTCTTTCATGGTAGTAAGGTAGAAATTTGTGGAAAAGGAACCATTCATACATAAGAGATTCTTGAACTAAAAGATGTCCTTTTTGTTGATGGACTTAAAGTAAACCTTATCAATATCAGTCAAATTTGTGATGATAAGTTTGCTCATGAAAAGTGTATTGTGTATCACAACACTGGGAATGTCATTATTTAGGGAACTAAATCAAAAGGCAATTGCTAATGTGTTGGATTTCCCCCTTTTTCTTTTATGAAATAGAGCTAGCATGAGTATAGTGGAACTATAGCATCAAAGATTGAGCCATGTGAGCTACATGATGTTGAAATTTTTTTCTAAGTTTGAGATTGCCACCTTTTGAAGATCTCATCTCAACTTGATCATATGTGTGGTCCTTTCCAGTTGGCAAGCAAAGTAAAAGTTAGCATAACAAGAATCATCTTCTATTTACTTCTAGACTATTGGAATTGCTCCACATGAATTTGATGGAACCAATAGGCACTGCTAGCATTGGAGGAAGAAAGTATTTAATAGTCGAGGTGGACGATTTCTCCATATACACTTGGGTGGTGTTTATTTGTGAAAAGTTGGAGGTGTTTGGTAACTTTAAGTCATTGTGTATAGAGCTACAGAATGAGAAAAGTGAATCTATTGGAAGTATCATAAGGATTAGGAGTGACCATGCCAAAGAGTTTGAAAACTCTAAGTTTAAGTATTTTTGTGATAATCATGGTATCTAACGAGTTATTTACACCTAAGACTCCTAAACAGAATGGATTTGTGGAGACAACAAACATAGTAGGTCAAGCGATGAGAGGAGTTATTCTAGCTAGAAAGAATCTAGCTAGGAAATTTTGGGTTGAGGCTATGAATATTGCTTGCATGCTACATATTGAAATGTTGCTTCCTATAACCTGGCATGTTGAATGTCAAGAATTTATGATTGTTTGGAAGCACTTACTATATTTTAGATACAAAGAGAATTTAGACATGTTTGAAGCAAAAAGTGATATAGAGATCTTCTTGGGGTATTATGCTAATACTCGTGCTTATAGAGTCTTTAACATGAAAAATTTCATAGTTATGAAGTCCATTAATGTGGTTATTGGTGATTCTAGAGCTACTAATATGGCTGGGTGTGAGGATAGTGATGTTTTTGAAAGTTGGAAAATAACTAAAGTTGGTACATCTGATAGGGATTTATTGATAGATGTTACTACCATTTAGCCTTCTAAGGCTAATGAAGATGAAGAGAAAGGTTATTCTCTCCCTAAATGAGAAAAAGGAGCTCATTCCACTAACAAAATCATTGGCGATGTTGAGTTAGGTGTGAAGGCTAGACGTTAAGTTTAGAAGTCATTGAATGACATGTGCTAAATTTCTACGATCATTTATAGTAATGCTAAGGAATCCTTGTAGGATGTACATAGGGTCAAGTACATGTAATAAGAGCTTAATTAATTTTAGAGGAATGACATCTGGTATCTATTTGCAAGACCAACAAACAAGCATGTAATTGGAATAAGATGCTTGTACTATTTATTGCCAAAACAAAGTCATGATTGGTAGCTTAGAGTTATATTTAGATTGAAGGAATTAACCTTGAAGAAATGTTTGCTCCTATTTCATGTCTTGATTTCATCAATTTCTTGATTAGCTTGGCTTGTTATTTTGAGTTCAAGTTGTACCAAATGTATGTAAAAGATGCCTTCCTTAATGGTATGATCAAAGCGGAAGTGTATGTTGAGCAGCTAATAGCCTTTTTAGATCATCATTTTTCCAATCATGTGATGCAGTTGATGAAATAATGGAGATTTAGGTGTTGATCAAGTGGATGTTCCTAAATATTCTCAAGATCCTTTGTATGAAATTGGCGGTCCAATGACTTGAGCAAAGGCAAATAGGATGAAAGAAGCTTTGTAGGGCTTGATCATGGAAGTGCTATACAAAGAGGCTGTGCTAGAAGATTCTAAAACTAAATAAGAAGATTCCAAAGCTTCACCAAGGATGATCTATTATCTTTTTATGTAAGGGATATATTTGAAAGATCAAGTTGGATGTAAGGATTAATTTAGGAAGCAATTTTCATTTTAGTAAATTGTGGGCCTTTTATGTTTTATTTATCATAAATATTTTTAGTCTTTTATTTTTTAAGGATTGATTAGGCCCAATCCATAACTAAATAGGCCCATTTTATTTAGGGTTTGTGGCTTATAAAAAAGAACAACTATATAATTTGGAAGAAAAACCTTTTGATCATTTATGAAGTTTATTTCAAAAATCTTTTTTCTTTTCCTTCTTGTGTTCTTGATTGAATGCTTGAATTTGACTTATCAAAGGTAGTGATCAAACTTTGTGGCATCTCAAGGTTAGGGTTTTAAGGACTTTGTTTTCTTAGGGTTCTAATATGATAATCTTTAACACGTTCCTAGAGAATCAATTGTTCCTATTTCTTTGTGTTCTTGGGTTCATAGGGTTGTTTGCTTATAGGAGGTCCCTTATGTGTGGTATGAGTGTTTGGACACTTTTATTCTAAATAACAATTTTCAATGAGGTGGAGGTGACAAGACCCTCTTTATATATAGAGAGAGGAGAAGTTATGGTTGCTTAAGTGTATGATGATAATAATATATTTTTATTTATCAATGATGATCAGGTTTAGGATTTTTCCTTGACCATGCAAAATGAATTTGAAATGAGGTTAATTGGAGAATTGAAGTTCTTCCTTGGTTTTCAAGTAAAACAGCTAAAAGATTGGTCTTTCTCTCCTAAGACATGTACACCAAGGAATTGGTAAATAATTTTGGCCTGGAGATGATGAAACCTGTTGGTACTCCGATAACTGCTACTATAAAACTCAATCAATACCTCTTAGGAAAAGAGGTATATAAGACTTTATATAAGATTGTGATTGGTATTCTTTTGTACTTAATTGCTAGGCATTCTGGTATCTCTTACAGGGTTTGAGTATGTGCAAGGTTTCATGCTTGTCCTAAAGAGTCTCACATTATTGCAATAAAAAAATCATCAAGTATGTCAGTAGGACATCTAAATTTGAGATTTGGTATTGTTATGAAGCAAAATTTGAATGGTTAGGTATTCAAATTTTGATTGGGTAGGGTGCAACAATGATTGGAAGAGTACATTTGGTGGGTTCTTATAATTAGGAAACTCTTTAAGTTCCTAGCATTGTAAGAAAACATATTTTTGTGTTCCTCCCTCCGACCAAGACAGAATATGTAGTAGTTGGGTTATGTGCCTCAAAATTCTTGCTAATGAAGCAGATGTTGAGTGATTATGAAATTATGGTCAAGGATCTGGTCATGCTCTGTGAAAACATAGGGCCATCTTTATTTCTAAAAATCATGTCAAGCATTCAAGAACCATATACATGAACATCCTTCACTACTTCAATAAACACTTAGTGGAGTCAAACACCTTGTTGATGCAGTATATCAACATTGATCTTCAACTTCCTGATTTGTTCACTATACCACTAGATTCTCTCAGATTTGAGTCTCTGTGGAAGGAAATTGGTGAGATTGCAGTACATGTGTCCTTTTCCTATGTGATTTCCTGAAGTGATGTGTGAGCTGTGTGATGTGTTTGAGGTATGTTTATGTTTTCAATGTTGTCTCTGTATATTTTTTGCATTTTTTATGAGTTTTTTTAGCATGTTTTGTTATTTATATGCTTATAGAGGGTGTTTGGTGTTTTTATGTTAGAGTTTGTTCACTTCAAAGAAATATTTTAGTTCATCTTGCTTGAATGTATTATGTTTTGATGCATTGTTGCCACCGAAAACCAGATGGAGAGATAGTAAATCCTGTTGTTTTTGTATTGACATTTACATCTACAAAATACAGAGTCTATATTATTTTACTTATTATATTGTCATCTTTATGTAAGTTCATGTACTAACAGTTTAGTATTGCACACATAGTATTTACATTTTGTATATTTGCATAATACATACACCACCAAGAGGTTAAGATCATGTAGTTGGCATGTTCAATCTGTGTGTGTACATAAGGATCGTTTTTATGTTTGGGGCCATTTGTAGAAAATTACTTGATAATTATTCAACAAAAATGGCTAATTTTTAGAGCTCGTCAAGGTGTTTGCCAAGTGGTTTATGAGAAAGTTAGCGAGGAGGCCTGTATGAAATTATAACCATTACCCTTACCATAATGGCTATTATCCTTAAAATATTTCTATAAATAACCCCCAATAAGAAAATGTGGGGCAAATCTAACCATTTGTAAACTCAAGTTTTTAGGTGAAAAGTGTTTTCTAAATTTTGTATCAACAATATGTTGAATATGGTTTCATATTATATACATGTTGAGTGATTTGCAAAAACTTATTTTTTGGATGGGTTAATTAAAGTTTGATTAACACTAAGACATAATTACATCTAGGTTTATATGCATGAGATTTCCCTTGCCTTAGATTGTATCACTTACTAAGCTATAGTTGATTGTACCACAACAAGTGGAGGTGGGGTTTTGGAGAAGAGCTAGATTTGCAAATTACCTTGCAGTTACTATAGAGGTAGTAGTGGAGGTAGCATAGGCGTAGTTGAATGTGGTGCTCCAACTGGTAGAGGTATTAGCACATAGTATCTTAGGTTGTAAATTGTTGATTTACTTTCATTAGTGAATTTCTTACTATCGAGTGGTTACCTTAAGAAACTCGTGGATGTTACCATATAGGTGTGGATCTTATATGGGTTCATCATGTTATATTGCTTTATTTGTATGATCGCCTTTTGTGTTACTACAATCAAAATTAAATCCAAATATATTTCTATATAAGAGGATCTGATTGTTATTAGAAATAATTTCTTTTCTCACCGTTTCCCTTTCTATTACATATTATTGATGCCATGCTTTTGATTATTGTAATGATGTATTCTTGTTGTTGATTATCTATTTGTCAGTTGTATCTTTCTCTTTTTATCTGCATGTTTATTTAGTTGATTTATTTGTTTTTGCTGCATGCAAGAGTTGTGTAAGTCTTATGGTGTTAGTATCATTTGCCTTAGTTGTGCACAAAAGTCATGGTCTTTTAGTGTAAGGACCCACCCTAACTCAACTCTAGAGCATATGGCGTGTCCTGAGGGATCATGATAACTAAAACCCTAAGATGACTCTTGTTTAACTTGAAAATTTCATGTAACAATTTTAAAAACTTTTGACAAAGTCTCCCATAATTATTGAACTATCCTCCCTGTGATAGCATGATCTAAAAAGATCATTTTTCACAAACCAACAAACTTCAAAAAGTGGCCCAAGGTCTTACATAACATCATCCTATAAGATACATACTATACACCACATAAGACATTGTCACTAGCTTAAAACACAACAACCAGAATACACTATACAACGTGACAAGGAAATAAAAACAATCTAGACTGCATAATAAAAAATGGATTGTAAGCCTCCATACTCGTGTGATGGGGCCTTAAAACTTATTACTTGGGGGAGGGAAATAAATATCAAGGGTGAGTTGGAAAGCTTAGTGAGTGGATAAGTTTTATAAAATAAAATAATGCTTATATAAACTACGTATAAAATGCTTATGATTTATATTTAAATACATGCTGATAAAAATAACCTACGTGTAGTCTTTATAATAAAATAATATACTCATAAATGTATAATATGAAATTCATAAAATACCTATAATTTGATACCTGTGAATGTTGTAAATGACATTCTTATGACTTATAATGAAATAACATTATGATAAAAATTATCTATACATGATCTATAGAATATAAAAATGCGTTATGATCAGTATACTAATAAAACATATAACCATCATAAATGTATTATTTTTATTCCCAAGAGAACTTGAGGATCTAGTGATACACGGAGGAGACATTTAGCACTAGTGCTAGGTTTTAACTACATGTGTGGAGAACTTGCTTAATATAGCTATTATAATGACTCAATTGGTTATGTTGATACATGAGTCATGCACACATTGACATAACTAACTTGTAACATGATACTAAACTTGTAACATCATATTGAATTGGTAAACTCATAGTGAGGTGAATCTAGACCAAATCTATTAGTCATGATGTTTTACCAAGTCACTGTATATCTGAATGCGGAGTAGAGCCCACTATCATGAATACATGAGGGTAAGTATTATGACAATTGTAAAATATTTACTAAACTTGCATGTTTGTATAAAACTACACTACTACAAAAAGGAGCTATTAACTCAGAATTTAAAGTCGGTTTTTGGGAAAAATTGACATAATGAATTTTAAGTCATTACGCTAAAAGACCGATTTAAAAAATTTAAAAATAGTGTCAGTCTTACATGTAAACTAATGCTAGTCATATGTAGCATCGGTTGACACATAGAACCGATGCTACGTCCTACATGTAACATTGGTTGACACATAGGACCGACGTTATACTTCGGGCGTAGCATCGATTCTACATGTCAACCGATGCTACCATGTCTAGCATCAGTCCTACGTGTCAATCGACCCTACCTTATTTTGTTTTCCTTTTATCTCTTCTCTCCCCCATTTTACAGACAATTTACTTGTGTTTCCTTCATTGCTTGAAAAAAATCGACCATCCTACTCCATACTCTTTCTCATTTTTTGACCACCTTCGACCACCATTTTTGGAGCTATTTAATGAGTTTTCTTCCTATCCAATTTCTCTTTTAGATCCACTATTTTTTTTAGCATAATACTCAAATTTTTATACATATTTTCCTTCACTTTCTCACTTACCAAACACTCTTTTTTCTTCATTTCCTTCATTTTGTCACTTCATTTACTCTTGTAAGTATTTCTATGAATTATTTTACACTTATTATTCATATTTTTATTTTATTTTATTGTATATTATGTGTTATTGATTATGTGTATAAAGTTTTGTGTTATGTAGGTTGTGTATTTTTATTCAAGCGTAGAAGAGAAGAAGGTATTTTATTCATTTATTTATTTTAATAATTTTATGTATTTAGATTTTTGATATATATTAATTTATTTTAAACTTAAAATTTTTGAAAATTATTTACATGTACATGTACATGAAATATATATATATAATATAAAATATATTTTTATATGTATGTAATATATAATGGGTTTATTAATATTTATTATTATATATATGTATAAAATATTTATTATTATTAATTACATGCATTTATATATATATAAATTATTATATATTATATATTTGTTAATGTTATTGTGAGTTTATTAATTGTTTGGTTTTTATGTATTTATTTTTATATGATGTTTTGATAGATATTCTAATAATTAGAGAATTCATATATAATAATATCTGAAATATATTAGTTGGATACATATTTAATATACTTAATGTCATTAATAGAAAATAGACAAATCTTGGATGTTAAAATATAGAATTGAGTAGGACTACATTTTTGGAGTTAAAAATTTCTTAAAATTTGCTCATAGAAATAGTAATAATGAAATTAGTATGATTCGTTGCCCATGTGTTAAAAGTAAAAATGAGAAATTTCATGATGTTGACGAGGTTAAGTATCACCTTATCTATAGTAGAATTCTTTTGAGTTATAAATGTTGGTATTATCATGAAAAAAATATTGATAATACTCATGAGGAAGAGATAAATAAGAATGTGAGTGAATTATATACATCTTATCAGAATATACAAATAGAAAATATGTTTCATGCTATTGAAGATGAACTACGTGAAGATGATCCCGAAACCTTTAAAAAAGAAGAAAATTTTGCCTTTTCAAGGAAAGAATAATCCTGAGTTATACTTGGAGTGGAAAAGAAAGGTTGAGCATGTATTTGATTGTCATAATTACTCTATGGAGTAGAAATTAAATCTAGAAATTGTAGAATTTACAGATTATGTAGGTATATGGTGGGATCAATTGGTGGTCAATAGGTGAAGGAATGGTGAGAGGCTTATTCGTTCATGGGAAGAGATGAAGTTGGTGATGCATAAGAGATTTATACCTTGCCACAATTATAGGGATTTATATAGAAAGTTTCAAGGGTTGGTTCAAGGTTCCAAGAATGTAGAGAATAATTATAAGGAGATGGAAATGGCCATGATCAGAGCAAACATAGAGGAAGATAGAGAAACAACAATGGCTAGATTCATTGTCGGATTGAAGGGGGAAATTACTAATGAGGTTGAGTTGACACATTATGTAGAGATGGAGGACCTACTGTATAAGGCCATTAAAGTGGAGAAGCAAGTCAAGTCCAAGAGTTTTGGATCTAGTGCGTCATCTAGCTCTCCATAGAGATCAAGTTGCTATTCCTAATGGTAAACTAAAAACTAAAACTTTTACTACGTCATGTGATATTAAGTGGTTTAGATGCCTAATATTCTTACATATATTTTCTGAATGCCCAAACAAAAATTTTATGGTTGTAACGTAGTGCTAGTTCAAGTAATGATGAGATGCCACCATTCGAGGATTTTTATAATATTGAAGTGAAAAAATCTATGCATGGAGATTTACATGTCACAAGGAGAACCTTGAATATATAGTCTAAGGATGAAAGAGATGAGAAACAATGTGAACAAATTTTTCACATAAGATGCCACATGAAGGATAAGGTATGTACATTGATTATAGATAATGGGAGCTATACTAATGTTGCTAGTACTTTGTTGGTAGAAAAGTTGAATTTGAAGTGGAAAAAGCATCCCAAACCATACATGCTATTATGGCTGAATGATTGTGGAGAAGTAAAGGTCAACAAGCAAGTTTGGGTTCCTTTATCGATTGGCAAGTATCAAGGTAAGGTTCTTTGTGATGTGGCACCGATATATGGTGATCATATATTGCTTGGCTGACCATGCCAGTTGGATAAGAGGGTATCATATAATGGGTACAAAAATCGTTATTCTTTTGTAATGGACAACCAAAAAGTTATTAGCCTCTCTCAAACCTTTGCAAGCTTAGGAGGACCAGATTAGGATAGCAAGAGAGTGCAAGATGAGAGAGAAACAAAAGTTTGAGCAAGAGGAAAATAAAAAGAGAGAAAGTGAGGTCGAGAGAAAAAATGGAGAGAAAAGTGACCAAAAAGGAGAAAAAAAAGTAACCAAAAAGGAGAGAAAAGTGAGGGAAAATGAGAGAAAAGTAAGCAAAAAGGAAAGAAAAGTGAGTAAACAGGAGAGAAAAATAAAAGAATGAGTATAATTGCTGAAACCATGAGATTAAAAGTGCAATGATGGCTAGGAAACAAGTACTTGTACTTATTTACAACGATATTAACTTATATTTGCCTAGTGTTGTTGTGTCTTTATTGCAAGACTTTGAGGGTCTATTTTCTAAAGAGATTCCCCATGGATTACCTCATTTTAGAGGATTGAGTATCAAATAGACTTCATTCCTACATCCACAATACCAAATTGACCTGCTTACAGAGCTAATCTAGAGGAAACAAAGTAGATAAAAAGGCAAACAGATGAATTGCTACAAAAGGGATTTGTAAGGGAGGGTCTCATCCCATGTTCAGTTCCTATCATCTTACTCCTAAAGAAAGATGGAATAAGGCTATGTGTGTGGATTTCCATGCTATTAACAAGATAATGATTTGCATGAAAGAGAGAGATGAATGAAAAACTACATTTAGGACTAATTATGGATTGTATGAGTGAAAAAGGAAGATTTTGTGAAGGATTTACATGAAAAAGTTAGTGCCAACATTGAAAGGAAGAATGATCTATATGCTAAGCAAGCCAATAAGGGGCGTTTGAAGGTTTTTTTCCAACTTGGAGATTGGGTTTGGGTGCACATGCATAAGGAATGGTTTCCCACACAATGGAAATCAAAATTACAGTCTCGAGAAGATGGACCTTTTTAAGTCTTGGAACGGATCAATGATAATGCCTACAAGCTAAATTTTCCAACCGACTATTGTAATGTTAGTACAAATTTAATGTTATTGATTTGTCTTTGTTTGATGTATGTGATTTGTGGATGAATCTTTTCAAAGAAAAGAGGAATAATGAAGATCGAGGTGCTGAACAAGTTGATGCTCCCAAATATTCTCAAGATTCTTTGCAAGGAATTGACAGTCTAATGACTAGGTCAAAGACAAAGAGGAAGAAAGAAGCTTTGAAAGGCTTGATCATGGAAGTGCAATACAAAGATACTATGCTAGATGATTCCTAAACTAAATTTGAGGATTTCAAAGCTTTATCAAGGATGGTTTATTATATTTTTATACAAAGAATAGATTTGGAAGAAAAACTTGGATGCAAGGATTAATTTAGGAAGAAATTTTTGTTTTACTTAATTATGGGCCTTTTATTTTTATTTATCATAAGTATTTTTAGTCTTTTATTTTTAAGGATTGATTGGGCCTAATCCACCAATAAATATGCCCATTTCATCTAGGGTTTTTTTCTTTAGGATTTGTTTCTTATAAAAAGGAGCAGCTATGTAATTTTTGGAGGAGACCTTATATCATTTATCAAATTTATTTCAAAAATCTTTTTTCTTTGCCTTCTTGTGCTCATGATTGAATTCTTGAGTTCGACTTATGAAAGGGAGTGATAATCCTTTGTGGCATATCAAGGTTAGGGTTTTAAGGATTTTGTTTCGTTAGGATTCTAATCCAATCATCTGCAACACTTTTCTAGCAAGTCGATTGTTCCTATTTCTTTGAGTTTTTAGGTTCCTAGGATTGTTCGCCTAAAGGGTCCGCATCAACATATGTGTATACAATGCACACCCGTAGTCTGTTGAAAACTGTCTACTGTAACTTGTATCCCATGAATACCATACTCGTCAAGACAACATACATGTGTACTCCCCACAAATAAAACCATTCATGATGTATGAATAAAAGTCTTGGATGCTTTATCACATTTTCAATCAACATTTGATACTCGTTTAATATACAAAAAAAAATTCAATGTATGCATAATGAAATATTTATATCGAGTTTCTCATTTTTAAACAACATTTATTACATTATAACAATAATAAAATCATTGCATCCAATTTTTTACTTTTATTTATAACATATGATGCATGTCATTTCGTTTATAAAAAAAATGAATGAATATATAAAGTTGGAGGAAGAACTCCTACCTTGAGTCCATATCTTGAATACATGGATATTCATCCATAAAATTCCCTCTAAATTGTGCCTAAGAATAGGTTATAGAGTGAGGGAGAAAGGAGGGAAGAAAATGTGTGTAAAAAGAGGGTGTTCAACCCCTCTTTATTACCAATCGAGGAGCTTGTCAAAGAGCTTAAAAGTTGTAGTGGCAAGGTAACAATGAGGTGATGGTGATGAGTTGGTCAAGTTTGTATCCAATTTTTCTAGTTTGATTTGATTTTTCACACGAAACTTTCTCGGCACACCTTTACATTGTAAAACATTGTTTATATTTTTTTTTGGGTACAATATTTATTTATACTAAAATTACAGGATTTTAAATTCGTATATCACTAAAGAAAATTTTGTCCTCAAAATTTATAGTTCTTCAAACAAGTAAGGATACTTTGAATGAACTTCCAACTATAACTCCCAATTTAGGTCTTCAATGTTATGATGTCTCTACTAAACTTTTATTAATGGTATTGCTCTTCTCCTTGAGTTCTTGATTTGAAAATCGATTATCACCCCCAAATTCTTCTTCATATAATGCATCTTTATATAATGGTAGTTATATCCAATCTAGGATAGCACTTCGATTAAGTTGACATTTTTGTAAGACAGACATGTGAAAAACATTGTGAACTTGCGAAAATTCTTAGGGTAATTCCAATTGATGCTACATCACCAACTCTCTTGATAATTCTAAATGGTCTAATATAGCCAGGTGCTAACTTTCCTTTTATTTCAAAATGAGTTACTCCCTTTTGAGGTTGAATCTTGAGAAGAATGTAATCGTCTACTGCAAAGTTCAATGGTCATCGTCCATGATCGGCATATGATGGAAATATGGCTACCAAATAGAGTGTGGAGTCATTTAAAGTAACATTTGGTCCAATTACAAGAGCACGTTTCCCCTCCTCTAGAAAAGGATTTGTCCTAAAATCTTCACCTGGTGGTAGTAACTTTGATTTTCTTTGTTGTAGAAAATTATCTTTTCTTATATGCACCCATATCCAATCTCCAGGCTCAAAGATAAGCCTATAATGCCCTTTGTTGGCTAGTTTAGCGTATTGTTCAGTCCTCTTCTCAATGTTGAGCCTTGCTTTCTTATGAATCTTCTTGACAAATATGCTTATTTTTTACATCTAAACTAACATGTTGAGTAGCAGGTAGTGGTGGTAAATCCAATGGAGTTAAAGGATTAAAACCATAAACAATTTCAAAAGGTTAAAACTTAGTAGCAAAATGAAAAGAATGATTATATGTGAACTCAAAATGTGGTAAACAATCTTCCCAAGTTTTGAGAATCATTTTTATGATAGCCCTTAACAATGTAAACAATGTCCTATTCACTACTTTAGTTTAACCATCAGCTTGGGGTTGACAAGTAGCATAAAACAACAACTTAGTTCCTAACTTACACCCTAAGGTCTTCCAAAAGTAACTTAATGATACAGACCCTCTAGGCGATTAACCCTAGGAACCCACGAACTCGGATTAGATTAGAACCCTAAGGAAACAAAGTCCTTAAAACCCTAATCTTGAGACGCCACAAAGGATGATCACTGATGAGTGTTTAAAAAGAACAGAAACTACTATGATTTAATATATTTTGATTGATTAAATAGATTTATATTTGTATGATTT
The DNA here is from genome assembly GCA_030763125.1 of Hippophae gyantsensis. Lineage (NCBI taxonomy): Eukaryota > Viridiplantae > Streptophyta > Magnoliopsida > Rosales > Elaeagnaceae > Hippophae > Hippophae gyantsensis. The sequence goes on along the minus strand of CM061029.1, from coordinate 31,473,419 downwards.
TTTCATATTTTTATATAAATTTGTCTTTTCGAAATTACTGTTATTTTTATTGTTTTTTGAGATTTTTGTTCAAAAATAATTTAAAGAGTTGAAGAAAAATACTACAGGCAATACATCAATAATATGTTGATAAAAAAATAAAGAAAAGTCAAGAAAATGGAAAATTTGGAGAAAATGGGTCAAAAATGACCCAATCTGCCAATTCCTACGCGTGTCAGCACTTGTCCTACTGTAAATCTTGCCCATCTGTAGCCAGCCGCGTGAGCCAGCTTCCCCACACGCATGCTAGCCTACCCAAATGCTTCCAAGACCATTTTCAAGATATTGTTTAACTTTTTTTTTAGCTTTTTCTTCACACTTAAATGGACCCTTTCCCCCATTGTAAAAATTATGCCCTTAGGATCTCTGAAAATCTCTATCTAGAAAGTTTTCTTAGTTTTTTTAGTTTTAAAGTTCTTCCTTTTTTTAGAAAAATTAGTTATGTTTTTTTAAATTTCTAGTTTTTGATTCAATAAATGGAAATGCAAATTCGATTGGAGGTTTCCCAAAAACGAAATTAGCATCAAAGTTCTGTATGGTTTTCCATAAATTCTTTAAGTTATGTTTTTTATGTTTTATTCTTATATGTTATATTTAATTTTTCATTGATTAAATTAAACATGGTTGGTTGTTTATAAATATGATATAATAATAACGTTGTTATGCTGCGAAATATTAAATAGGTAAAATATTTCTATAAAATAAATTGATTTTGTTTTTATTCAAGATTTTATATTAAGGATGTTAGAGAGAAATATATTATTTTTCATTACAAACTTCAATATGAAAAGTTGATTTTGAGGTTTAATTATTTGGTTTGATTTAGAGTAATGCCTATTTATTTGTTGGTACAATCACGCAGTAGTTAGAGTGAAACTCTATTTCAAAAGTTTTTATATGAACTATTATTCAAACATATATTGACAACATATTTTCAGTAATGGTTTAAAAATTGAAAGTTAGTACTTGAATAATTAAATTCTTAGGTTTAATTTAGACACCTTGAATGAAGTTTAAAATGTCTGAACCCACCAAATGTGGCAATTAGATGGTTCATTTTCCATCTCTTAGCAAAAAATGAATTAATTTAATTAAACAAATTAATTATCGACACCATCCATAGGTGTTAATTGATTTTTTTTAATTAACAAAGGTGGTATTTATATATATAAAAAAGAGAATCAATAAATATCAATTTATATCTTTAATAACCTAAATAACATGAGCAAGTATAATTAACTTAATTATTATATTCATAAATACTCCACTATTATGAATGATAAAAATTTACGTAATTGTTTATTGAATCCATATCTATGTTTATTTTTTATGGTATTTGATTAGGAAACACAAAAAAAATCAAAATATTGTGATAAGATGCTTTGGATTTAATTTCATTTTTAAGAGTTTGAATAATAAATTGAAAATCACATATATTCTTTCCTTATATTGACCTTGCAAGCATACTTGACATTTTCTATAAAATTATTAGTTCACTTGCGAGAGTTTTACAAATATAAAACCAAAGTATTTGCTAAACCGGTATTGTTAACCCGATGTCAATTTTGTTCATCAATCACTCCCTTTGATATGTCAAATTCAAGCATTCAATTAAGAACACAAGAAGGCAAAGTAAAAGCTTTCTCAAATATATTTTGCATTAATGAAATTCATTCTTCTAAATGACAAGGCTTCTACATTTTTATACAACCCTTATGATAAAAATACCAATGCAAACCAAAGAAAAACCCTAGGCACAATTCAACACTAAAGGGCTTATTTAGTTGTGGGTTTATCCTTATTCATACTTAAAGAATAAAAGACTAAAAGACTTATGCTAATAAAACATAAAAGACCTATAATTAACTAAAACAAAAATTTCTTCTTAAATTGTTCCTTGCATCCAATTTGATATTCCAAATGTATCCCTTATGTAAGATCTTGAAAATATTTGTAGGATTTTAAGAATATTGTTCACCACTTGGGAACATCAACTTGATTAGCATCTCGATCTCCATTATTCTCCTAATCTTCAAAAATATTCTTCCTCGAATCTTAACTTCATAAATAGGTCAATTTGGTAGAATGGATCCATGTGTGAAGTCTATTTGATGCTCAATTTCTCTCAAAGGATGTAATCCATGGGGAATCTCTTCAGGAAGTTGATCCTCAAAGTCTTACAATAAAGATACAATAACACTAGGAAAAGATGAGTTAAGATCATTAGTAGAAAGAAAAACATCCTTATACATAAGTACAAGTACTTGTTGCCTTGCCATCATTGCACTTTTAATCTCAATTGTTTCAGCAATTACACTCATTTTTTTATTTTCCTCTCCTGTTTGCTCACTTTTCTCTCTCATTTGCTTACATTTTCTCTCTCATTTGCTTACATTTTTCTCTCTTTTGATTAATTTTCTCTCCTACATGCTTACTTTTTTTCTCTCTTTTGGTCACTTTTCTCTCCCTAATGCTCACCTTTTTCTCTCTTTTACTCACTTTTCTCTCTTTTTTACATATTGTTCTCTCCTTTTCACTCCCTTTTCAAACCCTTGTGCTCACATTTCTTTCCTTGGTGCTCCTAATCTCCTTTATCCTTAGGCTGTATATTCCAGCCTCTCATTGTGACAAGTAAATCTCCATGCATAGGTTCTTCCACTTTAATATCAGAATAATCCTCTAAAAATGGCATCTCATCGTCGCTTGAACTGGTACATTTGATTTCTCCATTTATCTGCACATCCATAACCATTTTGTCCAGTTTATTACATGCTCTCTCCTCCATATTGGAATAAGCTTCTTTTTTATCAAACTCATGTCTTCTATGTCTTCTCCTATGTTATTTAGAATCGGGAAAGGATTCTACATCATCCAACCTATCATTCAGCCTCATAAATTTGTCATTAAAAATCTTGACGACAAATCTCAAGTCGACCTCTTATGGTTCTCCTACTTCCTTACTAATGTTTTCAATCTATAAAATAAAATGAAATTAAAAGGTAGTGTTCCTCACACACTCCCTCATGTGTTTTCTCTCAAATAAAATTGTTATCACTATTCTTTTTCTAAGACTATTTTGACCTCTCTTTTTTTCACTATTTTGGCCTCTTTTTTTAACACTATTTTTGCCACTTTTTTTTCTCACTATTTTGGCCTCTTTTTTTTATCACTCTTACCTTTTCCACTCAAAGTTCAAGCCAACCTCCTTTTGTGTTCTTAACAAAATCAAATAAATCAACTAATCTTAAGAAGTAATTGGTTTATTGTTGACAATCTAAAAAAAATCAGAATTTTAAAACTTAAAAGAAAAGGATGATCGAAAGAAAGTCTCAATAGGAATCTAAAGACCCATGAAATGATCTTTTCAAGATATTTAAAATCTTGAAAATCTTGAAAATTAGAATATTCATTTTTGAAAAAAATTAATCGAAGAGAGAAAGAAAGTCTAAAGAGGACTCTGAAGAAAATCTTGACCAAAATATGATTCTTTTTTTAAATTAGAATTGGATAGAAATTTTGATGATTCTCTAGAATGAAATAGATGAAACTAGAACAAAATAAAGCAAAACAAATTTCAACAAGAACAAGAAAATTCAGTAAGAAAAAACAAGAATTAGATTTTTGAACAATCTGTTACTTTGTGCTCCTTTCCTTTTTTTTCTTATTTTTTATTGTTGCTACAGCTGTGAATAAAAAATTCACCATAAAAAATTCGAACCCTAATGAACAAAAATAAAAAAAAACACAAAAGGATGCGACACAACTTTAACCCCTTGGTAAGTTGTGTAAGCGATGGAATTTGGGGTCAAAAACGACAAATATCGTAGGCAAAGACTAGTTCCCCTTATAGGAATTGAAATCAAATTTGATTTTATATAATTGTCGTTTTGATACCCTAGTAAAAATTTATGGCCGTTTAAAGTTGCAACACTGATTTATCAAAACAAAATTAAACTATGAATAACCTCTTTGCAAGAATTAAAAAAAAAGATAGATGAAGATAGATAACCTCTTTCTAGCAACCAAGGCTTTGATACCAAATTATGCCTACCCTCTAGGCGAAGAACCTTAAGAATCCATAAACTTAAAGGAATAGGAAAAATCAATTTTCTAGGAACGTGTTCAAGATGATCAGATTAGAACCCTAAGGAAACAAAGTCCTTAAAACACTAACCTTGAGACACCACAAAGGATGATCACTCCCTTTGATAAGTCTAATTCAAGCATTCACTCAAGAACATAAGAAGGCAAAACAAGAAGCTTTCTGAAATAATCTTTTATTAATGAAATATGGTTTTGCCTCTAATAACTGTATTTTATACAGTTATTTTCGTCTATTTTATTAATTATAATTGATATGTTCTTGACATTTTTAGTTAATTTTTAATTAATTAAATTAATATTTACTATTAGTTTTTTAATAAACATATTTTTAAGAAAATTAATGAATTTGAATAGAAAAAGGACTTAATTTCAATTAATAAAAGCTAAAAATATAATTTGAATTAAAAGTGGGTGAAATTGCAAATATCAAAAGAATAGAAGTTAATTTGAATTAAATTTGAGGGTCAAAATGTAATTAAGAAAGTTGATTTTTCTGCCCAGGAGAAGGAGGCCACTCGCGCCATTAACAATGCGTAACACCCACCGTTCGATCGTCCAATCAACGATCAAGATCAGGCGCATGGAATCGAGATGCGATAATAGAGATTGGACCCGGTTTTCCTGGATGCATGCTGCATAGAATGGGACCCACGTGTCGGTTGTGCAGAATATTTTCCCGAGGTGCATCTCATCGCTCACCATTGGATCAACTTTGAACGGTCCAGATTCGTACGCGAGTGGAATCAAGCTGTTGAGCACCGAGCTGCTCGCTTATACCCCGTGCAACGCGGTTCATCACATCAAAATGGGCCCTCGTGTTCCACCGAATAAGAAGTAGCCACGTGTTTCATCAATCTTCCAGCCATTCATATGGAGACACGTGGAATACATTTTATGAAATCAAAACACAGGAAACGGCACCCATTTACCAGCTCGTTCTGCGTCACCCAAGTGTCAGTGTTATTTGTCACACACTTCCAGCGTGCCAAGTTCCTGTGCGACGCGTTCCAACTATTCTTCATATGCCCGTTCTTCATAGCTAATGAAAGGCTTCCACGTGTCTCGTTTAATCTTTCAACCAATAAGATGATGACACGTGGCATGCATTTAAAGAAAAAAAAAAGAAAATGCAGAACGGTCTTCCACGTGTGTTTACTTTTATTATTCTCCATATATTCTGTCCCCACTAGTATTTTTATGAAAAAAATAAAATAATTGTTTAGTGGTGGTATATTTGGAGATGCGAGGAAAGACGTGGGAGAGTTTTTGTTTTTGTTTGGAGTTTTTTAGTTTTTCATTTTCACTTCAATTTTAGTTTCTTTTCTGCATGTTCTCTACAACACACAAAAACTTTTCTTTAATATTTTGATGTTGTTATTTTCTTAGGAAATAGATAGAAAGAAGACAACGAAGAAGAAGAAAAGGGAAGAAATTTATTTTTCATTGAGTAATCATGAAAGAGTTTCTCCTAATCTTTTTATTTTAAATTTTATTTCTCTGAAATGTCTGATTATTGTTGTATTGTAATTTTAATTTCTGCTATGAACTAATTTATTTGTTGTAGGGTTGCATGTAACTTAAATTATGAAAATTGAATTAATTATTTTTTGAATGATTTATGGAACGGTTTTAAGTTGTTTATTTTATCTGTGCTTAATGTTTTTAATTATCGAAAGATTAATTAATTGATTTATGACACTTAAATAAACTTGGAAAAGACATTTTTATGTGTTGCTCGTGATAAAATAACATATATATATATATATATATATGTAAGGGATAGGAATATACTTTTATTGCATGTGTAACTATTTGAGAACTTAGAACTTAATAAATCTGGTTGAATTTAATTCTCATAAGAATATAGTGAATTATTTTAGTAAGATGTGTCTATATGGAGCTCGGAAGAGATATATGGATAAATTAGGAGTTCTTGATTAACAACTTAAAATAAGAGAACATAAATCAAGGGAAAATAAAATTATTCAAGTGGATTAATTTGTTGAAACTGCAATCCTAGAATTTTCATATAAACTGTTATAAAAATTAGTTAGTCAAACTGTATCAAATTATCGACTGTTTGGATAGAATCAGGTTGAAATAATTTTAGTAATTAACTAACACTAGTAACAAATCTTTGTGGGAATGATATTTTACTTATCATATTATTACTTGTGACCGTGTATACTTGCAAGATTTTATGTTCTCCTAAAAGAGACAACAACCTCCAAATTAAATTGTTTATCTTTTTTATAAGCAAGAAACCCTAAAAGAAAAAAATCCTAGATGAAATTGGTCTAATGGGCCTATTTAATTATGGATTGGGCTAATCAATTGTTAAAAAAAATAAAAGACTAAAAAGACTTATGGTAAATAAAACATAAAAGTCCTACAATTAACTAAAACAAAAATTGCTTTCTAAATTAATCCTTGCACCCAACTTGATTTTCCAATCTATCCCTTGCATAGGATCTTGGGAATATTTGTAGGATCTTAAGTATCTTGATAATATTTGTAAACATCAACTTGGTTAGTACCTCAATCTCTTTTATTCCCCTTCCTCTTCGAAAACATGAGTAAGGAAGGAGAACCACAAAAGTTTGAGCATGTATTTAATTGTCATAATTACTCTAAGGAGAATAAAGTAAAGCTAGCAACCATATAATTTAAAAATTATGCTATTATATGGTGGTATAAATTGGTGTTCAATAGGCAAAGGAATGGTGAAAGACCTATTTGGTCATGGGAAGAGATGAAATTGGTGATGCATAAGAAGTTCATACCTAGCCATTACTATAGGGACTTAAATAGAAAGTTACAAGGGCTAGTTCAAGGTTTCATAAGTGTAAGGGATTATTATAAGGAGATGGAAATAGCCATGATTAGAGAAAACATAGAGGATGAGAGAGAAGCGACAATGGCTAGATTCATTGCCGGATTAAATAGAGAAATTTTTGACGTGGTTAAATTGAAACATTACATAGAGATGGAAGAACTATTGCATAGGGCCATTAAAGTGGAGAAGCAAATCAATTCCAAGAGGTTAAGATCTAGTGTGTCCTTTAGTTCTCCATGGAGATCAAATTTGAAGGATAAAAAAGCTACCTTCAGAACAAAAGATGAAGCAAAGTCAAACAATTCAGTTGTTGTTCCTAATGGTAAAATTGAAACTAAAACTCTTAATAAGTAACATGATATTAAGTGTTTTTGGTTCCAAGGACTTGGACATATTGCTTCTGAATGCCCAAAAAAAGGGGTTATTATTGTAAGGGCCAATGGAGAAATCGAAAGTGCTAGTTTAAGTGACAATGAAATGCCACCATTGGAGGATTGTTCTGATGTAGAAGTGGAAGAACCTTTGCATAAGGAATTACTTGTCACAAGGAGAGCTCTAAATATACATCCCAAGAATGAAAGAGATGAAGAACAATGTGAGCATATTTTTCACAAAGATGCCATGTGAATGATAAGGTATGTACGATTATTATTGACAGTAGGAGATGCACTAATGTTGGTAGTATTTTCTTGCTAGAAAAGTTGAATTTGAAGTTGCAAAAACAACCCAAACCGAACAAGATACATTGGTTGAATGATTGTAGAGAACTAAATGTTAGCAAAAAAGTTTGGCTTCCTTTTTGAATTGGCAAGTATTAGGATGAGGTTCTTTGTGATGTGGCATGAATGTATATTGCTTATATTTTTCTTGAATGACCATGGCAGTTTGATAAGAGGGTGTCACATGATGGGTATAAAAATTGCTATTCTTTTGAAATGAACAACAGAAAAGTTATATTAGCCCTTCTCAAACCTTTGCTAGCTTATGAGGACCAAATTAGGATAGCAAGAAAGTGCAAGATGAGGAAAAAAAAGTGTGAGCAAGAGGAAAATAAAAAGGGGGAAAGTGAGGCCGAAAGGAAAAATATAGAGAAAAGTGAGCACAAAGGATAAAAAAGTGAGAAAATAGGATAGCAAAATAAAAGAATGAGTGCATTGGCTGAAATACATGAGATTAAGAGTGCAATGATGAGAAGGCAACAAGTACTTGTACTTATGCACAAAGATGTTTATTTTTCTACTTACTATCTTAATTTATCTTTGCCTAGTGTTGCTGAGTCATTATTATAGGACTTATCTCCTAAAGAGATTCCATATGGATTGCACCATTTGTAATGTATGCAGCATTAAATAGACTTCATACTTGTATTCACAATACCAAATCAACCTGCTTACAAAGCTGAGATTCGAGTGAAAATATTTTCGAGGAGAAAGGGATAATGGAGATCGAGGTGCTGATCAAGTTAATATTCCCAAGTTTTGACAAATATTCTCAAGATCCTAGAAATATTCTCAAGATCTTACATAAGGGATACATTTGGAATATCAAATTGGATGAAAGGAACAATTTAAGAATCAAATTATTTTTTGTTTAGTTAATTTTGGGCCTTTTATGTTTAGCAATGTTTGTTTTAATGAATTGTAAGCTTTTTTATGCCTTATTTATCATAATTATTTTAGTCCTTTATTTTTTAAGGATGCATTAGGCCCAATCCATAACTAAATAGCCTCATTTGGGATGAACTTGTTCCTAGGGTTTATTTTTGGTTTGAATTGGTGTTTTTTCATAAGGCTTATAAAAGAAAACCAAAGCTATATAATTAGGCACAACGAATATCATTAATGAAAAGTATATTTCAGCAAGCTTTTGCTTTTCCTTCTTGTGTTCTTGATTGAATACTTGAATTTGACTTATCAAAGGGAGTGATCATCCTTTGTGAGATCTCAAGATTGGGGTTTTAAGGACTTTGTTTCCTTAGGGTTCTAATCAGAACATCTTCAACACATTCTTAGCAAATTAATTGTTCCTATTTCTTTATGTTCGTGGGTTCCTAGGGTTGTTTGCCTAGAGGGTCCGCATCACTTGCTTTGATACCAAATGATGCGGAACCTCTAGGTGAAGAACCCTAGGAACGTACAAACTCAAAAGATTAGTAATAATCCATTTTCTAGGAATGTGTTGAAGATGATTGTATTAAAAACCTAAAGAAACAAAGTCCTTAAAACCCTAACCTTTGGTATGATTAGATTAGAACCCTAAGGAAACAAAGTCCTTAAATACCTAACCTTAAGATGCCATAAAGGATGATTACTCCCTTTCATAAGTCGAATTCAAGCATTCAATCAAGAATACAAGAAGGCAAAGCAAGAAGCTTTTTGAAATAAACTTTTATTCATGAAATATGGTCTTACCTCCAAATTACATAGTTGCTCTTTTTATAAGCAAGAAACACTAAAATTAAAAAAAAAACCTCTATGAAATGGGCTTAATAGGCCTATTTAGTTGAGAATTGGGCCTAATCAATGCTTAAAAAATAAAAAGATTAAAAAGACTTAAGATAAAAAAAACATAAAAGGCACGCAATTAAATAAACAAAAATTGCTTCCTAAATTAATCCTTGCAACCAACTTGATCTTCCAAATCTATATCTTGCATAGGATCTTGAGAAGAATTGTAGAATCTTGAGGATCTTGAGAATATTTGTAAACATCAACTTGGACAGTACATCAATCTCCATTATTCTCTTCCTTTTTGAAAATATTCCTCCTCGACACACGCTATGGAAATATTTTTAAGATCATTCTTTTCTTTTCTTACTTGACCAAAATATGACTCTTTTTTTTAAAATCTGACTTGAATACATGGATAGCAAGTTTGATGATTCTTTCAATAAGAATAGGAATCTTGAAAATTTTGTCACTTTGTTCTCTTTTTTTTTTATTTTTACTACCTGATGTTGTTACTAGAAGATACCTCAAAAAAATAAAGAAAGGAAAGAAAGAAGAAAATCTATTTAGGAAAGTTAAAATAGAAAAGAAATAATCTCAAGCTGAGAATCTTTTCAAGGTTTCTCTTTTCTAAGAAAGGAAACTAAAGGGAAGATGGAAAGAATATAAGAATAAAAAAAGGAGTAAATAATCAATTTGGGAAAGTGAAAATAGGAAAGAAACTATTTCAAGTGAAAATCTTTTTCAAGATTTCTCTTTTTCATATATTCTTGGAAATAATTTCAAGATCTTTCTTTTCTTTTCTTTTGAAGATCTTTTTTTTTTAAGAACAACGATGGATTGAACAAAGAAATGAAGAACAAGAAAAAGATAGGAAGAATTCAAAGATAACAACAAAACAAAATCCAAAGATGAAAACAATGAAAATGAAATTGAAAGAAAACGCAAGAACTACGAAAGGATGGATTTTTTTTTCAAAATCAAGAACTCAAACAAAGATAAATATTCATAGATAACCTATTTCTAGCAAAAAAAGCTCTGATACCAAATGATGTGGACCATCTAGGCGAATAACCCTAGGAACCCAAAAACTCAAAGGAGTATGAACAATTGAATTGCTAACAAAGTATTGAAGATTATCATATTAGAACCCTAAGGAAACAAAGTCCTCAAAAACCCAATCTTGAGACACCACAAAGGATGATCACTCCCTTTGATAAGTCAAATTCAATCATTCAATCAAGAACACAAGAAGGCAAAGTAAAGTTTTCTAAAATATACTTTGCATTAATGATATTCATTCTCCTAAATGACAAGGCTGCTATGTTTTTTATACAACCCTTTGACAAAATATCCAATTCAAACCAAATACAAACCCTTGGTGAAATTCAACCCTACTGGCCTATTTAGTTGTGGGTTGGGCCTAATCCATCCTTAAAGAATAAAAGACTAAAAGACTAAAATACTTATGATATATAAAACATAAAAGGCATATAATTAACTAAAACAAAAATATTGCTTCTTAAATTGTTCCTTGCATCCAATTTAATATTCCAAATGTATCCCTTCTATAAGATCTTGAGAATATTGGTCATCACTTGATCAGCACCTCTTACTTAAGAACTTGGAATCTCTATCTGAAACAATAGTTCTAGGCATCACATGTAACCTCACAATCTCCCTAAACAACAAATCAGCAACATTGGAAGCATCATCTATTTTGTGACATGGAATAAAATGTGCCATCTTAGAAAATCTATCAACGACCACAGACACACTATCCCTACCACGTTTAGTCCTAGGCAAAGCTAACACAAAATCCATTGAAACATCAATCCAAGGTGCACTAGTAATGGGTAGTGGTGTATAAAGTCCAAGGGATTGCACTCGAGATTTAGCTTGCCTATAGGTCACACATCTACCACAAATTCTCTCAATATCTCTTTTCATATTTGGACAATAAAAGTGCTCTTACAAACCAACAAAACTTTTAACTACCCCAAAATGACCCATTAGTCCTCCACCATGAGACTCCCCCACTAACAAATCTCGAATTGAACAATTTCAAATGCACATTTTATTTTCTCTAAACAACAACCTATCAAGACTAAAGACTTTTCCATTGGCTACCTTTTCACATGATGCATACTCTTCACTTAAATCTTCATCTAAAGGATATAACTCTTTAATATGTTCAAGACCAAGTAATTTTGCATCAAGAGTAGAAAGAAGTACGTACCTATGAGAAAGTGCATCAGTGATGAGTGCTTAAAAAACACTAAAATTACCATGATTTAATGTACTTTAATAGATTAAATGGATTTATATTTGTACGATTTTATCATATTTTATATAAAATTTTCCTTTCAAAATCACATATATTTTTTTATTGTTTTTCAAGTATTTTAATTCAAAAATAACTTAAAGATTCGAAGAAAAATAATGGAGGCAATACATCACAAATATATTAAGAAAATAAATAAGGAAAAGTAAAAAAAATGGAAAAATTGAACAAAATGGGTCAAAATTGTCAAAAATGCCAAAATCGCCCACACAGTAACCCATTCCTACCGAGACAAGTGCGCACCCACATGTAGTCGCCCATACCAGCACATCTGCATTAAATTTCACACGTGACCGGCACATGCCAAGCATACGCTATCACATGCCCACACGTGGTCGGTGCACGCCCAACACATGCCCGCACATGGTCGGTGCACACCAAGCATACCCCTACACTTAGTCGACACACACCGAGCCAGCATAAGCACGACACATGCCGCACCAACTTTAATGCACACCAGCACATGCCTATGCCATGCCGCGCCCATGCCTGCATACTCATTTCCATGTCCCGTGCTCCCTAGCCACTCGTCTGCCACACCAACCGCTCATTTGCCAAGATTATGGCGCCCCATACGAGCGCCAACCTGTCCAAATGCATCCAAATTCATATTTTGAAAATGTTTTCCCCTTTTTTGACCTTTTTCTCACCTATAAAGGATCCTCTTCTCCCATTCCAAAACACACAATTTTCTAAGCACTTTCTCTCTCTAGAAAGTTTTCATTTTTTTAGTTTTTATTTTTAAGGTTCTTCTCTTTTTGAGAGGAATTAGTTATGTTTTCATAAATTTTTAGTTTTTGATTCAATAAGTAGATATGGAAATCCATTTAGAGATTTTCTAGCAACAAAATTAGCATTAAACTGTTGTAAGGATTCTATTAAGGTATAATTTTAATGGATTCTTTACAGTTATCTTTTTTATGTTTTATTCTTATATGTTATATTTAATTTATCTGTAATTAAATTTAACATGATTGGTTGTTTGTAAATATGATATAATTATAACGTTGTTATGCTTCCAAAATATTAAATAGGTAAAACATTTCCATAAAATAAATTGATTTTGTTTTTATTCAAGATTTTATATTAATGATGTTAGAGAGAAATACAATATTTTTCATTACAAGCTTAAATTTGAAAATTAGATTTTAAGGTTTAATTATTCGGTCTGATTTAGAGTAGTGCACTTTTATTTGTTAGTACAATTGCCCGATAGTTAGAGTGAAACTCTATTTCAAAAGTTTTTTTATAAGAATTATTATTCGAAAATGTATTGACGACATATTTTTTCAGTAATGATTTTAAAACTTGAAAGTTAGTACTTAGATAGTTAAATTCTTAGGTTTAATTTGAACACCTTAAATAAAGTCTAATTATTTGACTCCACTTAAAGCTGTTATTAGATGGTTTGCTATTTTCTTAGAAATAAAGCTAAAATTTTATATTTAATTAATTAATAGGCCTCGTCTAAGGATATTAGTTAGTGAATATTAAACAAAAGAATTTGGGCCCTACCTAAGGACACTTTCATACCAAAAAGAGAAAATCAACAAATATCAATTTATATATTTAATAACCTAAATAATATGAGTAAGTGTAATTAAATGAATTATTATATCCTTATATACTCCACTATTAAGAATGATAAAATTTGCATTATTGTTTATTGAATCTATATCTATGTTTATTTTTTTTATGTTATTAGATTAGAAAACAAAACCAAAATATCGTGACAGGATGTTTAGGATTTAATTTCATTTTTAAGATTTTGAATAATAAATTAAAAACCACATATATTCCTTCCTTAGATCGACCTTGGGAGTATACTTATCATTTTCTATAAAATAATTCGTACACTTGCGAGAGTTTTGCAAATTATAAAACCATAAAGGATATTTTCGCAAGATCGGTATTTGCAATGTTGGTCTTACGATTCATTCATCCATCAGTAACCACATTATCCTTACCTTGCTTGTATCGGATGACATAGGAAAATTTTCTATGAACTTCACCTAACGTGTATGTCTCTTGTTCAAGTTTTGTTGACCCTTCAAATGTTTCAACAACTCATGATCAATGTAGATTTCAAACTCCTTAGGCCAAAGATAGTGGTTCCACATTTCCAAGGCCTTAACCAACACATACAACTCCTTGTCATGAGTAGGATACTTTAAAAGTAGCCCTACTTAATTTCTCACTAAATTATGCAAATACTTATACTTGAAGCATCACATACAATCTCAAAAGTTTTTACAAAGCTAGGTAAAGACAATAAAGGAGCATGAGTCAATTTTTCCTTAAGCAATTGGAATGCCTTTTCTTGCTCTTCCCTCCATTTGAACCCAACATTCTTTTTGATGACTTCTATTTTCGATGTGGCTATGCTACTAAAGTCCGTCACAAATCGCCAATAAAAGCTAGCAAGCCCATGAAAACTTTAAACATTACTTACACTTGTTGGGCTCGGCCACTCCTAGATAGCACGAATATTTTCTTCATTAACCTATACTCCTTGTGCACTCACAAAAAAACCTAGAAACACAAGCTTATAGGTGCAAAATGTGCACTTCTTTAGATTAGCAAATATTTTCTTTTTTTCTTAAGCACTTTAAGAACATATTGTAAATGCATCAAATGATCTTCCAAATTATTGCTATAAATAAGAATATCATCAAAATAGACAACTACAAATTTTCAAATAAAAGCACTCAAAAACATGGTTCATTAATCTAATGAAAGTACTAGGAGCATTAGTTAAACCAAAAGGCATGACTAACTATTCACATAAACCATATTTTGTCTTAAATGCAGTTTTCCATTCATAACCCTCTTTCATTCTAATTTGGTGATATCCATTTTTCAGATCAATTTTTGAAAAGACATAAGAACCATGCAACTCATCTAACTGAGGAATAAGATGATGATACTTTACCATGATATTTTTGATTGCTTGGTAGTCTACATATATCCTCCATGTCCTATCCTTGCTAGGAACCAAAATTATTGGAATAGTGCATGGACTCATGCTTTCTCTCACACACCCCTTTTCCATCAACTCACTTACCTTCCTTTGTAATTATTTCCTCTCCTCCGGATTTCTACTATAGGTTGGTCAGTTTTCAATGGTAGCACCAGGTACAAAATCAATTTGATGTTCAATCCCTCGGATAGGAGGCATTCCATTTGGAATTTCCTCAAGAAAGACATCCTCAAATTCCTATAAGACAGGAGGTAAACTCTCATGAATGGGTTCCATCTCTACCGTAATCAACTACCCCATCTCTCTTTTCAATGCCTCCATCATAAATTCATGTCACCCTTTCCAGATACATCTTTTGAAGAAGTTTCTTTAGACATATTTGTTGCAAAAAAAATGTTATTAGTAATAAGGTATTCTCACTTCACTCCCTCACACGTTTCACTCAAAATTGATGTATCACTCAAATTAACTCGTGTTTACACTCAAAAATTTGATCAAATTTTACCCTCTTATATGATCACCACTCCTGCCTTTTTCCACTCATAATTTCTCAAAAGTTCTTATCAAACTAATCAAACAAGAATCATATTTTATGAAACAACCAACACCTAAACTTGATCAATCAAATTTGGATCATAAAAGCAAGAAGATAATGAACTCAAATGGCTAGGTTTCTAATAGTGCAAATGGAAACAATCCACTCTTTTTTCCTCTTTAGATCCTTTCTTTTTTTTGGATCCCCTTGTTTTCTTGACTTCTTATTTTTAAATTTTGACTACCTACTTGTTGTACCCAAAATTATGAAGAAAGGAAATAAGGAATAAAATTTATTTAGGAAAGTTAAAAATAGGAAAGAAATAATCTCAAGATGGAAATATTCTTTTCTTAAGATCTTTCTTTTCCAAGAAAGGAAACTAAATGGAATATGGAAAGAATATGAGAATAAAAAAGGAATAAATAATCACAGCTAGAAATCTTCTTGAATATGGAAAAAAAATATGAGAATAGAGAAAGGAATAAATAATCATAGCTGCAAATCTTCTTGAATATGGAAAGAATATAAGAATAAAGAAAGGGAGAAATAATCACAATTGCAAATCTTATCTTTTTTTACTACTGTTGGGAAAAATGGAAAAGGTGCAAAAAAATAATAATTAAACCCTCGGTAACTGATGAAAACGATTGAATTTAGGCTCAATCCAATTCGTGTAAACTTATGGAGGAAGGCCCACATGTTCATAAAAGATGTGTCAACATGCTGAAAATTCAACATAGAAATTTGAAATAATTAGCTTAGTTTCCTTTTTCAAATTTTGGGTGTTATTTGGAGAGAAAGAAATCTGGTTGATTCTTAACCATTTTGGGCATTTAGCTCAAAGGGGGAAAAACATAAAAATTTCCTTTAGTTATGTTTCCTTTTCTATTTTTGGTATTTTTTCTTTATTATATGGGCATGTAAGAGGGTAAAATTTTTCTTTTGGTTCTTTGAAGAACTTTTTGAACTTATCATATTTGTTTATGGCGTTCATACCTCGACTTATCAATCAAGTCTCCATTCCTTGATTGTGGTGTCTTCCTTATATCAATGTTCACATCTCTTTATAGGTGTTGGGTAGCAGTTTCCATCCAAATCTGTAGTAGAACGACCCTAGGAACTAAATTTTTTTGTGGGTTTCATCACAAGTTGGTGGTGTTTGTATCAACATAACTCTTATATTGACTTTGAGTTGTTCAAAGTTTATGTTGTGTGATGTAGATCTTTTTAGTTTTTTCTTTAATAAGATGAGTTCTTATTATACTAAAATCTTTGCATTCTGTCCAGCACAACCAAGATCTACACAGTCGTTCATACAAGGCTTCATAAGGAGCCATTTCAATGTTGGCATGATAACTATTATTCTAGGCAAACTCAACCAATGGTAGGTGTTTTCTCTAGCTCCATAACACAGGCTTGTAACATGTCTTCTAACATCTAAATAGACCTTTCAAATCATCCATCTGTTTCAAGATGATAAGCCATGCTATGTAGTAACTCTATACCCAAAGCCTCTTGTATACATCTCCATAACCATGTGGTAAACTTTTGATCTTGATATAACATGATTGACTTTGGAAGGCCATGAAATCATACTATCCCAATGATGTACAACTTATTTAAAGTGTTCATAGAGTATCGAGTTTTGATTAGAATGAAATGCGCTGACTTTGTAAGACAATTGCAAATTACCTATATGGAATCGTTTGTGATAATTCTTGTACAAAATCCATGGTTATGTCATCTCATTTCCATTCCAGCATTAGGAGTGGCTAAAGTATCACCACATGTTTCTTATGTTATGTCTTCACTTGTTGACATATCATGCAATTTTCCACAAACTAAGTGACATCTTTCTTCAATCCTTTCCACCAATAGATCCTTTTCAAATTGTGGTACATTTTTGTGCTCCTAAGATGTACCATAAATTTTGACTTGTATACTTCTCCTATAATTTCTTGTTTCAAATAATTATTGACAGGTACTCCAATCTTTCTATAGAATTGAAACGCTCCTCTATTGTAAGTCCATCCTTCCACCATCTCTCCTAGATTCATCCTACACCATACTTCACAAATTTCAAGATTACTTGATTAGGCTACCTTGATATTCTCTCCCTGATTCATCCTACACCATACTTCACTGTTTAAGTGTTTCGCTAAAAATCCAACAAGATTTATGCAACAAAGCCTGACTTATGACTTAAAGCATCTGCCATAGTATTGACCTTGCAAGGATGATATTAGAAAGTGAAGTCATAATCCTAAAGATAATCTACCCATCTTATTTGTCACAAATTAAGATCCTTGGGGTGAAAAGATATTTGAGATTCTTGTAGTCCAAGAAGATTTGGGATATGACAACTCAAAGGTAGCATTTCCACATCTTTAGGGTGAAGACCATTATTGCTAGCTCTAAGTCATGAGTTACATAGTTTCTCTCATGAACCTAGGGTTTTCATTATTGGTAGGATATTACTTGATCATTTTGCATTAACATGCACTCAAGGCCTTATAATGAAGCATCCGTGAAGACCACGTAAGATTATATACTGTTTGGCATGGTGAGGATTGGTGCAATAGTAAGTCATGTTTTAAATTCTTGGAATGCCCTTTCACAAGCTTCGTTCCACCTAAATTTGAATTCTTTTCAAGTAAGTCTTGACAATGATGTAGCAATTTTTGAAAAGTCTTACAAAAAACATCGATAGTATATGGCTAGTCCAAGGAAGCTTCGTACTTCAGTCACATTCTTTGGTTGATTCCAATTTAATATGGCTTCAATCTTGGAAGAATCCATAGTAGTTCATCTTCTTGATATAACATGTCCAAGGAATTTAACTTATGTAAGCCAGAGTACACTTTGCGAACTTTGCATAGAATTGTTGTTCCTTTAGAGTTTGTAAAGGGATCTTAAGATGTTGTTCATACTCTTCATGAGTCCTTGAATAAATCAATATTTCATCAATAATAACAATGATAATTGATCTAAGTAAGATTGAAATACCTGGTTCATTAAATCCATAAAAGCAGTAGGAGCATTTGTCAGTCAAAAAGGCATGACATAAAATTCAAGGTGCCCATATAGCGTACATAAAGTAGTTTTGGGTATATCCAACTCTCTAACCCTCACTTGCTCCTCCAAGTTGGTCAAATAATTCATCAATTTGAGGTAATGGATACTTGTTGTTTATGGTTATCTTGTTCAATTGATGATATTAAATGCAAAGTCTGAAACTTCCATCCTTATTTTTGAATAAAATAATAGGTGCTCCCTAAGGTGATAAACTCAGTTGAATGAATCCTTTAGCCAACATATCATCTAATTGATCTCTCAGTTCTTGGTTTTCTATGTGTGCTATACAATAAGGAGTGATAGATATAGGTGCAGTTTTCAGATACAACTCAATCACAAAATTGATTTCTCAAGATAGAGGGACTCTAGTTAACTATTTTGGAAACACATCACAATATTCATTTACCATCGGTATTAGTGCTAAGCTTCTTCCACTATCTTTGTCTACTTCTATAGAATTTAAGAGAGCTATAATTTCTTGGTTTTCCTTTGACCTAAGCAGCAGTTAAGAAAAGTGTTAGAAAGGATAACTCCTTTTTTACCATAAAATTAGACTAGTAAGCCCTTGGGGGTTTGTATACTAACCTTTTTCTCTAACAATTTATAATGGCTTGATACTTGGTTAACCAATCCATTTCTAAAATGAAGTCGAAATAACTTATACCGAGTATAATGAGATTAACTAGGAATTGGCGATCATTGATGCCAATCAAACATTTTTTACAAATACACAAAATATTCAAAGAGGCTCCGAGAGGAGTATTCAAAGTCAGAAGGGTTTCAATGGATTCATGATCAATATTTAATATTTGAGCACAAGCTAAAGAAATGAATTAATGATTGGCACTAATATCAAAAAGAACTTGAACCCAAGAGTTATATAATATAATTGTACATTCCAAAATGTCGCCGATTTTGGATCCTCCTTGTTTTCCAATTATTGCAAAGGCTTGACGTTGCATTTATTATTCCAGAGTGGACACACCTTTACCCTTATCCTTTCCATGGGTAAATGGCTGATGTTGAAAGCTAGTGTCGTATTGGAAGATAGGTGGAAAGATTGTCTCAGAGGTTGGTAGGATCTTGAGGACTATTCTTGGAATGATTATCTTGGTTTTTGAAAATTCTATTGAGGTTTTTGACCAATTTGTTGAGTTATCCCTTGAGAATTCCTCATGGTATTTGATGTTTCAGAATTAAAACTTGATAATTATCCTCCTCCTATAGTTCGATTGGGAGTTGGGGATAATTTTCCTTCAGGTGTCTTGATTGGTTGTAGTCATGACAAGTATAAGGGTGATATTGAGGACTTCTAGACGAATATCTGACGATCCATTGTGTTGTTTCCTTTTCCAAAAATTAGTTGTTTTCCTTTCCTTTGACCTCGGTCTTTCAAGATGACATGGTCGCCTTTCATTATTTTGTGTTGACTTGTTCATTTCTATAAGCTGTAGTAATGATGAGCAAAATCGAAATCGCTGATCCTGCCAATACTTTGGTTTTATATTTATAAAACTTTTGCAAGTGCACGAATCATTTCATAGAAAATGATAAGTATACTCCCAAGGTCGATCAAGGAAGGAATACATATGGTTTTTTATTTATTATTCAAAATTTTAAAAACGAAATTAAATCCTCAACATCCTGTCACGATATTTTGGGTTTTTGTGATTCTAATCTAATAACATAAAAATAAACATAGATAGAGATTCAATAAACATTTATGCAAATTTTATCTTTTATAATAGTGGAGTATTTATGGATATAATAACTAAGTTTATTATGCTTGCTCATATTATTTAGGTTATTAAAGATATAAATTGATATTTATTGATTCTATCTTTTTTATATGAATACCACCTTTGGTGGGGTTAGATATTCTTTGTTAATTAAACAAATCAATTAACACCTATGGGTGGGGTTGATAACTAATTTGGTTAATTAAATTAATTCCTTTTTCTAAGAGATTGAAAATGAACCATTTAAATACCACCTTTGGTGGGGTTAGACAGTTTAAACTTTATTCAAGGTGTCCAAATTAAACCTAAGAATTTAATTATCCGAGTACTAACTTTCTAGTTTTAAAACTACTAATGAAAAATATGTTGTCAATACATTTTCAGATAATAATTCTTATAAAAACTTTTGAAATAGAGCTTCACTCTAACTACCGGGCGATTGTACCAACAAATAAAAGAGCATTACTCTAAATTAGACTGGATAACTAAACCTTAAAATCTAATTTTCAGATTTAAGTTTGTAATGAAAAATAATATATTTCTCTCTAACATTCTTAATATAAAATCTTGAATAAAAACAAAATCAATTCATTTTAGAGATTTTTACCTATTTAATATGTCGCAAGCATAACAACGTTATTATTATTTCATGTTTACAAACAGCCAGTAATGTTAAATTTAATCACAGACAAATTAAATATAACATATAAGAATAAAACATAAAAAATAACTGGAAATAAAATAAAATTCTTACAGTACTTTGATGCTAACTCTGTTGCTAGAAAATATCCAAACGGAATTTGTACTTCCCTTTGTTGAATCAAAAAGCAAATAAATTACAAAAACATAATTAGTTCCTCTCAAAAAGAGAAGAACTCTAAAACTAAGAAAAACTAAAAACTAAGAAATTGAGAGAAAGAAAGAGAGAAGAAGATGTTTTTGAGGTGTGATTTGAAGTGAAGAAAATGGAGGTATTTATAGGTCAAGAGAGGAAGAAAAAGTGGGTTGAAAAATGATTAAAAATGGAGAAAACACGGAGTAATGAATGATGAAATCATTGTTGATGTCATGGTAGGTGAGGCACGACAGCGCGTGCGGACTGGGTGCTAATGGGCACGGGATGGCGAGGAGGCGCACGCGGACTGGGCGTTGTGCTGACATGGTGCTTGCGTTGCTCGTCGCGGCTGGGCACATTGTGCGCGTTGGATGACGCTGTTGGGCGGCTACGTGTGCGATTTCCTCCTTTTTGACATTTTTGACCCTTTTGACCCATTTTGTCCAATTTTCCATCTTTTTTAAGTTTTTCTCATGAAATTTATGAATATATTTGTGATGTATTGCCTTCAGTATTTTTCTTCGAGTTTTTAAGTTACTTTTTTAAGCGAAAATACCTAAAAAAGAATAAAAATACCAGTGATTCTGAAAAGATAGATTTATATAAATATATGATAAAATCATATAAATATATATATTTTTAATCAATTAACGTGCATAAAATCATGATAATTTTATTACTTTTTGAGCACTCATCACAGCCCCCAACGAGCTTCTTGCTAGTCCCTTAGCAAGAGAAGCGATAAAAACTAAAAATTAAACTATCCTAAATCATTTCCGTGGATTGGCAAGGTTGCATTTAGCGTATATAAAAAGTCTTTAAACCCCTAAGTTGCCCTAGTGGACGAGTTTGAGTCTCATGAGGGTTTTCAGTAATGATACCCACAAACATTGAACTAAATGTAAATATTAAAAGAAATAATAAAAACAACAACTTAAAAACTAAAATTAAAACAAAATCAAAAATTAACTTTTAAGAATAAAATAATAGAAAACAACATGAAACATAACACAAAACTGTCTCATACTTTTTAATCTCCTTTAAGATCATAATTAAAATCTAAAGCATAAGTTATTTTAATCTTTTTAAATAATCGTGATTTATTATAATAATTAGTCGAAAATCATTTTCATATTCATATAAAAATGTATCAATTTAATTTCACCCAATTTTAGTGTCTAGAATCCGAATTCGCTTCGACTCTATTCCTCACTAGTCAATACTCTCAAAATACTGAATCATATGGGTTCAAACACTCATACTAATTTATATGCGAAAGAGTTGATGTATAGAAATGAACTAATATGTTTGTATATGTATAAAGAATAAAGGCTCAAAGTGTTATTTTAACATTGATCTCATGAAAGGAATCAAATGTATAAATTATAAAGATATCATATATAAACATTATTTTCATGCATAAATCAAACTCATTAAGCAAAAATTTCAAGATATATGCCTTTTATAAATGAAGAAAGTGTAATGAATTTTTAGGGAATTACTTCCTATATCTTTCTTTTGTAATTAGCCTTTACTCACAACTTTGTAGGCAATGCAGGTTATAGTATGTAGATTATACTATATATTTTTTATCTCTCTATATTTTTCTGAAGATATTTTCTAATATATATAATTTTTTAGAGAGTCAACCCATGTACAGATTTTATATTTTTTAGGATTTTGGTTAATGCGGGTCATAGTATGTAGATTATACTATATATTCTTTATCTCTCTATACTTTTCTGAAGATACTTTTCAATATATATCATTTTTTTAGAGAGTCAACCCATGTACAGACTGTACATTTTTTTAGGATTTTGGTGAGTGGTTAATTTTGTGGCTTTTCTATTTGATTTTGGTTTAGGTAACGCCAGATATATCTCTTTTTTTTGTAGCAGTCATGCATGAATGAGATAAAAGCATACACTATCAATTTCTACTCAAATCATTTAATCTAAGCAAAAATAATAAAAAAACAATATACGACACTCTATTAAGATGAGAGAAAAAAATTCGTACATTCAATGGTAATACCTATAGAGATCATCTAAAAATTTGAAGAAATAAGAAATGTGTTTGGAGTAGAAAAAAAATATATTTCACTCTCAATAAAGGAAATTAGGCTCAAATTATATCTCACAAAGGTAGTCTCCACTAAAAAAAATTCATAAACACCGATTTTAGGTTTAATATAATTTCCACATCTTATCAAGAAATACTAGTTATGACAAAAATTAACTAATTACCAAAAAATATATTTCATGATATGTTTTCAAAAATTAATCTAACAGTGCAAAAGACTTAACTATTTACTTAAATTTGATTTAAAGAAATGATACATTTTTGTGAGAATTGTTTTTTAAACTAATTCTAAAATTCTAAAAATTACTAAACCATGGTAAACTTTTCACCACCCCCAACCAAGAATGAAAATGTGAACATAAAAATAAAATAAAATTATTTTTTTTTATTTTTATTTTTTTAAATTAAGCATGGTAAAATTTTCACGACCCCCAACCAAGAACTTACATTGTCCTCAATGTAACAATTGTAAATTAAAGATAAAGAGAAACGAGAAGAACGATTACTTATTTCTTGAGAATGTGTAAGTAGTAATGGAGAAATGTAGGTGCATCCATTATGTTCATTAAAGTGTACACAGATAGATTGTTGTGAACTTCTAACATCTCAACAAATATTTTAGTTTTAACAATTTTAAAATTATTCACATGTAATTAAATTAAAATAAACAATAGAAATTAAATAAATAAAACAAATAAAAGAAAATTACCTAAAATGATGGGTTGCCTCCCATCCAGCGCTTAGTTAACGTCTTAGCAAGACGTAAATTTATGGTGCTAAGGATTACTCAACCAAATACAATCCATTTCAGCAATGTTGTTTAGTTCTTCTAAATAAGGCTTCACATGATGCCCATTGACTTTGAATGTTTTGTGTCTTGGAATCCAATAGTTCTACTACTCCATGTGCAAATACTTGAACTATTTTGAATGGTCCATCCTATCTTGATCTCAGCTTTCCTGGAAACAATCTCAAATGAGATTTAAATAAAAGAACTTTCATTCGAGGGAGAAGAATCTTAGGAACTAGCCTCTTGTCATGATAGCGCTTAATACGCTCTTTGTATAATTTGGCATTCCCATAGGCTTCGTTTATAATTTCTTCCAACTCATTAAGATGGATTAACCATTTTTATCCTACTTTATCTAAATCCATGTTTAACTCATTAATTGCCTAGTAAGCCTTGTGTTTGAGTTCAACTGGAAGGTGGCACATTTTCCCAAAGATTAACTGGTAAGGGCTCATCCCAATGGGTGTTTTGTAAGTGGGGCGATATGCCTATAAGGCATCATTTAACTTAAATGCCCAATCCTTCCTTGAAGGACACAGTGCATTTCAATATTCCCTTAATTTGCCTATTACTTACTTCCACTAAACCATAAGTTTGAGGATGATATGGAGTAGCTGCTTTATGTGTGATTTTGTATTTGTTTAGTTCTCCATCAAAGATCTTGTTACAAAAATGGCTACCTCCATCACTTATTATAGCTCTAGGCATCCCGAACCTGCTGAATATTAAATCCTTCAAGAATTTAACAACAACATTAGCATCATTGGTTTTAGTGGGGATAGCTTCTACCCACTTGGATACATAATCCACAGCAACCAAAATATATTGAAAACCATTGGATGGGGGAAAAGGACCCATAAAGTCAATCCCCCATACATCAAAGGGTTCAACAACTAAATTAGATGTCAAAGGCATTTCATCTCTTTTGCTTATGTTTCCTGTTCTTTGACATCTATCACATTGTGCACAAAACATATGAGCATCTTTAAAAAGAGTGGGCCAAAAGAATCCAGACTTTAATACCTTACGGGCTGTCTTTTCACCACTAAAATGGCCCCCATAATGAAGTTCATGACAAAAAGTTAGAATGCTCTTATGTTCTTCTTCATGTACACATCTCCGGATGACTTGATCTTGACCAATCTTGTATAAATAAGGGTCATCCCAGAAATAGACCAATCTTGTATAAATAAGGGTCATCCCAGAAATAGTCCTTAATAGTTTTAAAAAAACCTTTTCTTATCCAGATATGAAGTGTTAGGTTGCAAAACACTAGTAGTAAGATAGTTTACAATATCAGCATACCACGGGTTCAGACCTATTGAAAATAACTGTTCATCAGGAAAGGTTTCAACTATTTTTTCATTACTCTCATCTTTAAGAGAATTGAAGTCAGAAATCAACCTAGAGAAATGGTCAACTACTAAGTTTTCACTACCTTTCTTATCCTTTATTTCTAGGTCAAATTCTTGTAAGAGTAAGACCCACCTGATTAATCTTGGCTTGGCATTTGGTTTACTTAATAGGTATCTCAAAGTAGCATCATCAGAATGCACAATCACTTTAGATCCTACTAAATAAGACCTGAATTTGTCTAAAGAAAACAATATAGCCAAGAATTCCTTTTTAGTGGTGGTATAATTCATTTGGGCATCATTGAGTGTTTTGCTAGCATAGTAGATGACATGCAAACACTTATCCACTCTTTGTCCTAAGACTGCTCTGATAGCATAATCAGAAGCATCACACATTATTTCAAAGGGTAAAGACCAGTTTGGTGCCATAATAACAGGGGTAGATGTTACTTTCTCTTTCAAGGTATTAAAGGCAATAAGGCAGTCATTGTTGAATTAAAATAAACATCTTTTGATAGCAAGTTACATAAGGGACGACTTATTTTAGAGAAATCTTTAATAAATCGTCTGTAAAATCCTACATGTCCTAAGAAGCTTCTTATCCCCTTCACAGATGTAGGGGGAGGTAGTTTGAAAATCAATTCAACTTTTGCCTTATCAACTTTAATACCCTTGTTTGAAATTATATGTCCTAAAACTATCCCTTGTTGAACCATAAAATGACTTTTCTCCCAACTACGGGTGAGATTGCATTCAATGCATCTTTCTAAAACCAAAGTCAATTTATGTAAGCAATCATCAAATGAGTTCCCAAAGATAGAGAAATCATCCATGAAAATCTCAATGAATTTTTCCACCATGTATGAGAAAATAGATATCATGCATCTCTGGAAAGTGGCGGGGGCATTGCATAACCCAAATGGCATTCTTCGAAAAGCAAATGTCCCAAAAGGACATATAAATGTAGTCTTTTCCTGATCTTCTGGTGCTATGGGTACTTGATAATATCCGGAAAATCAATCTAGAAAATAGTAAAATTCATGCCCAGCTAATCTTTCTAACATTTGATCAATGAATGGAAGAGGAAAGTGATCTTTTTTAGTATATAAATTTAGTTTCCTAAAATCTATACACATTCTCCATCCAATGATTATTCTAGTGGGCATTAATTCACTTTTGTCATTTTTAACAACTATTATCCCAGATTTCTTAGGTACCACATGCACTGGACTAACCCACTTACTATCTGCAATAGGATAGATAATTCCTTCTTCTAACAATTTAAGAATTTCTTTCTTAACTACATCTTGCATATTTGGGTTTAGTCTTCTTTAGGCCTCTTGTACAGGTTTAGCACCATCCTCTAAGTTGATCTTGTGCATACATATCGTAGGACTAATGCCTCTTATATCCCCGATAATCCAGCCTATAGCTTTTTTAAACTGTTTAAGCACTTTGATAAGTTCTTTTTCTTGGGTTTTGGTCAAGGTTGAAGAAATTATCACATGATAAGTTTCCCCTTCTCCCAAAAACACATATATTAAGGGTGATATTGAGGACTTCTAGACGAATATCTGACGATCCATTGTGTTGTTTCCTTTTCCAAAAATTAGTTGTTTTCCTTTCCTTTGACCTCGGTCTTTCAAGATGACATGGTCGCCTTTAATTATTTTGTGTTGACTTGTTCATTTCTATAAGCTGCAGCAATGATGAGCAAAATCGAAATCGCCGATCCTACCAATACTTTGGTTTTATATTTATAAAAATTTTGCAAGTGCACGAATCATTTCATAGAAAATGATAAGTATACTCCCAAGGTCGATCAAGGAAGGAATATATATGGTTTTTTATTTATTATTCAAAATTTAAAAATGAAATTAAATCCTCAACATCCTGTCACGATATTTTGGGTTTTTGTGATTCTAATCTAATAACATAAAAATAAACATAGATAGAGATTCAATAAACATTTATGCAAATTTTATCTTTTATAATAGTGGAGTATTTATGGATATAATAACTAAGTTTATTATGCTTGCTTATATTATTTAGGTTATTAAAGATATAAATTGATATTTATTGATTCTATCTTTTTTATATGAATACCACCTTTGGTGGGGTTAGATATTCTTTGTTAATTAAACAAATCAATTAACACCTATGGGTGGGGTTGATAACTAATTTGGTTAATTAAATTAATTCCTTTTTCTAAGAGATTGAAAATGAACCATTTAAATGCCACCTTTGGTGGGGTTAGACAGTTTAAACTTTATTCAAGGTGTCCAAATTAAACCTAAGAATTTAATTATCCGAGTACTAACTTTCTAGTTTTAAAACTACTAATGAAAAATATGTTGTCAATACATTTTCAGATAATAATTCTTATAAAAACTTTTGAAATAGAGCTTCACTCTAACTACCGGGCGATTGTACCAACAAATAAAAGAGCATTACTCTAAATTAGACTGGATAACTAAACCTTAAAATCTAATTTTCAGATTTAAGTTTGTAATGAAAAATAATATATTTCTCTCTAACATTCTTAATATAAAATCTTGAATAAAAACAAAATCAATTCATTTTAGAGATTTTTACCTATTTAATATGTCGCAAGCATAACAACGTTATTATTATATCATGTTTACAAACAGCCAGTAATGTTAAATTTAATCACAGACAAATTAAATATAACATATAAGAATAAAACATAAAAAATAACTGGAAATAAAATAAAATCTTTACAGTACTTTGATGCTAACTCTGTTGCTAGAAAACCTCCAAACGGAATTTGTACTTCCCTTTGTTGAATCAAAAAGCAAATAAATTACAAAAACATAATTAGTTCTTCTCAAAAAGAGAAGAACTCTAAAACTAAGAAAAACTAAAAACTAAGAAATTGAGAGAAAGAAAGAGAGAAGAAGATGTTTTTGAGGTGTGATTTGAAGTGAAGAAAATGGAGGTATTTATAGGTCAAGAGAGGAAGAAAAAGTGGGTGGAAAAATGATTAAAAATGGAGAAAACACGGAGTAATGAATGATGAAATCATTGTTGATGTCATGGTAGGTGGGGTGTTGTGGTGCACGTGGAATGGAGCAGAGGTACACGCGGACTGAGTGTTGATGGGCACGGGTGCTTGCAAAATGGAGTAGGGGAACGCGCGGGATGGGGAGGAGGCATGCGCTGATTGGGGGTGCGGCGCGCATGGATTGGGCGTTGTGTTGGCACGGCGTGCGCGTTTCTCGGTGTGGCTGGGTAGTTGCGTGCACAATTTCCTCCTTTTTTAAATTTTTGTCCCTTTTGACCCATTTTGTCTAATTTTTCCATCTTTTTTGACTTTTCCTTATTAAATTTATGAATATATTTGTGATATATTGCTTCCAGTATTTTTCTTCGAGTCTGTAAGTTACTTTTTTAAAGCAAAAATACCTAAAAAACAATAAAAATATCCATGATTCTGAAAAGACAAATTTATATAAATATATATATATTTTTAATCAATTAACATGCATAAAATCATGGTAATCTTAGTACTTTTTGAGCACTCATCAGGTAATTATTACAGTGTAGGTTTATATGCCTCGATAGATTAGTTGGATATGTATGTCATCTCTAGACCAATAAAAAACTTTGTTGCCTTTTCCGAATCTCTTGCTACCATATTTTCACCAATCTTGATAGTCGATTGAAATAATTCTCATAATTTGCAACAATCATGTTAACTTGCCTAATGTTCATAAATTTGACCACCTTGTTATCTTTTGCAGTTTCATTGAAGAATCTTTCATAAAATTACTTATCAAATTATTCTCTTGTGATAGTCCCTATATCTCATCCTCTTTTGACAAAGTACCACCAGAAGTTATGATGCAGACCCTCTAGGTGAACAAAGTAGAAACCCACAAACTCATAGGAATAGGAATAATCGATTTGCTAGGAACGTGTTAAAGATGATTGAATTAGAACCCTGAGGAAACAAAGTCCTTAAAACCCAAACTTTGAGACGCAAGAAAGGATGATCACTCTCTTTGATAAGTCAAATTTAAGCATTCAATCAAGAACATAAGAAGTCAAAGCAAAAATCTTTTTGAAATAAGCTTGATAAATGATAAAAGGTTCGTCCTCCAAATTAAATAGCCGCCCCTTTTTATAAGCGACAAACCCTAAAAGAAAACCCTAAACAAAATAGGCCTATTTAGTTGTGGATTAGGCCAAATAAATCCTTAAAAAATATAAGAATAAAAAGATTTATGATAAATAAACCATAAAAGGCCCACAATTAACTAAAACAAAATTTCTCCTTATATTAATCGTTGCATCCAACTTAATCTTCCAAATCTATCCCTTGCACAAAAAGATAATAGACCATCTTTAGTGAAGCTTTGGAGTCCTCAAATTCAGTTTTAGATTCTTTTAGCATAGTTACTTTGTATTTCACTTGCATGATTAAGCTTTGCAAAGCTTCTTTCATCCTCTTTTTCTTTGCCCTAGTCATTGGACTGCCAATTTATTTCAAAGGATCTTCAAAATATTTGGGAACATCAACTTGGTCAACACCTCGATCTCCATTATTTATCTCCTCTTTGAAAAGATTCATCCTCGAATCACCTACATTAAATAAAGATAAATCAGCAACATTAAAAGTTGCACTAACATTAACGTAGTCACTTGGTAAATCTACCTTGTAGGCATTATCATTGATCCATTTCAGGATTTGAAAAGATCCATTTCCTTGCTACTGCAATTTTTATTTATGTTATGTGGGAAACATTTTCTTATGCACGTGCACCCAAACCCAATCTCCAAGTTGGAAAATAACTTTCAAATGCCCCTTATTGGCTTGTTTAGCATATTGCTCACTCTTCCTTTAAATGTTGGCCTAACTCTGGCATGTAAATCCTTCCCAAAATTTTCCTTTTTCTTACCATCAAGATTATCATGCTCATTAGTAGGAAAAGCTAAAACTACGGAACATAATGCAAAGACAAAAACGATGAAAACATAATTGAAAGAAAATAAGAGAACTAAACGAAGTTTTTTTTTTGTCACAAAACCCTATGTAGATAATTCAATCAAACAAGAATATCACAAACAATAAATCACAAAAAAAATATTTTCGTTCCACAAAGATAAGGAAAGAAAACAATCAAATTTGGAATCAAGATAGATTTTGCAATTAGAAAAAAAGGATAGAAAGAAAACGCAAAACTATGAAGGATGAAATTTTGAAATCATGAACTCAAACAAACATAGATGTTGATAGATAGCCTATTTCCAACAACCAAGGCTCTAATACCAAATGATATGGACCCTCTAGGCGAGCAACCCTAGGAACTCAAAAGAATAGGAACAATCAATTTGCTAGGAACATGTTAAAAATGATTAGATTAGAACCCTATCGAAACAAAGTCCTTAAAACCCTAACCTTGAGACGTCACTATCTTTGATAAGCCGACTTCAAGCATTCAATCAAGAATACAAGAAGGCAAAGTAATAAGCTTTCTGAAATAAACTTTTTATTAATGATATATAGTCTATCTCCAAATTACATAGTTGCTTTTTTTATTGGAAACAAACCCTAAAGAAAAACCTTAGACAAAAATGGGCATAGTTAGTGGTGGATTGGACCTAGTCCAGCCTTAAAAAATAAAGGACTAAAAAGACTTATGATAAATAAAACATAAAATGCCCACAATTAACTAAAATAAAAATTGCTTCCCAAATTAATCCTTGCACCCAACTTGATCTTCCAAATCTATCTCTTGCATAGGATCTTGAGAATATTTGTAGGATCTTGAGGATCTTGAGAATCTTGAGAATATTTGTAGGATCGTGATAATATTTATAGGATCTTCAAAATATTTGTAAACATCAACTTAGTCAGCACGTCGATCTGCATTATTCCTCCCCTATTCAAAAAGATTCATCCTTGAATCTTAGTTAAGCCGTAAGGCATACAAATGTTGCATACTCCATCTTTCTTACTCATGTTTTCAACCTATAAAATAAAATGAGATAAAATGTGTTGTTTTTTCACACAGTCCCTCACTTGTTTTCTCTCAACCAGATAGTTACACTTGTGTTTCACACTATTTTGGCTTCTTTTTATCTTTCTTGCTTTTTACCTCTCAATGATCAAGCCAGCCCCCTTTTATCTTCTTAAAAAAAATCAAGAATTCAATTAATCTTAAGAAACAACCAATTTTTTGGTAACAATCTCAAAAATCAAAATTTTGAAAACTTAATTGAGGAAAATGGTGATAGAAATAAAGTCCAAAGATGACTCTAAAGAACCAAGAAAAAAAATAAGAAAACTCTAAAAGAAAGAAAAATACATGTGAAAGAAATCAAAGCTAATTGATTAAGAAGGCAAAGGACTCAAAACAACTTTGTTTTGCTTGAAATAATCACTAGAATAAAGGAAAATTGTAATGAAATATCGAAAACTAGAAAAAAAATAAAGGAAAACTAATTTCAACAAGAATAAAAAAACTTAAGCAAGAAAACAATAATTGGAAACTTACTTCAACAAGAATAGGAATCTTGAACAATCTATCACTTTTTTCTCCCTTTTTTTAATTTCGACTACCTGTTGTTGTCACTAGAAGATACCCAAAAAAAGGAAGAAAGGAAAGAAAGAAGAAAATCTATTTAGAAAAGTTAATATAGGAAAGAAATAATATCAAGTTGTGAATCATTTCAAGATCTCTCTTTTCCAAAAAAGGAAACTAAAGGAAATATGGAAAGAATTTAAGAATAAAGAAAGGAGTAAATAATCAATTTGGGAAAGTGAAAATAGGAAAGAAATAATCTCTACTGAAAATATTTTTCAAGATTTCTCTTTTCTTATATTGTTAGAAACGTTTTAAAGACCTTTTTTTTAAGAACAAAGATGGATTGAACACAGAAATAAAGAACAAGAAAAAGATAAGAAGAATTTAAAGAAAACTATGAAACAAAATTCCAAGACAAAAACAACGAAAATGGAATTGAAAGAAAATAGAGGAACCAAACGAAGTTTTGTTTTGGCTAAAAAATCCTAGGTAGATAATTTGGCCAAACAAGAATATCACAAACCAAAATCCAAAAAAAAAAATAGTTTCGTTCCACAAAGATAAGAAAAAAAAATTAAATTTGGAATCAAGATAGATTTTGCAAACAAAGAAAATGATAGGAAGAAAATGTAGAACTATAAAGGATGAAATTTTCAAATCAAGAACTCAAACAAAGATAGATGTTGGTAGATAACCTATTTCTAGCAATCAAGTCTCTTATACCAAATGATGAAGACCCTTTAGGTAAACGACCCTAGGAATCCATGAACTTAAAGTAATAGGAACAATTGTTTTGCTAGGAACGTGTTGAAGATGATTGGATTAGAACCCTAAGGAAAAAGTCCTTAAACCATAACCTTGAGATGCCACAAAGGATGATCACTCCTTTTGATAAGTTGAATTCAAGCATTCAATCGAGAACATAAGAAGGCAAAGAAAGAAGCTTTCAAAAATAAACTTTTTATTAATACTATATAGTAAGCCTCTAAATTACATAGTTTCTTCTTTTTATAAGCAAAAAACCCTAGAAAAAAATGGGCTTAGTTAGTGGTGGATTGGGCCTAATCCATCTTTAAAAAATAAAAGACTAAAAAGACTTTTGATGAATAAAACATAAAAGACCCACAATTAATTAAAACAAAAATTGCTTCCCAAATTAATCCTTGCACCCAACTTGATCTTCCAAATCTATCCCTTACATAGGATCTTGAGAATATTTCAAGGATCTTGGAGATCTTGAGAATATTTGTAAACATCAGCTTGATTCATATCTCGATCTCTATTACTACATCCTTACTTTTATCAATGGCACTAATCTTTTGATGGAAGTGATCTGGTAATGAGTAAAAACTCTTCCAAACTATTTTAAAATCATCAATTTTCTCTCAAAGATTGGTAGATGTGTTAGTAATATCACATAATCTAACATAAAATTAAGAGAAAGTTTCATCTTCTTTCAACCTAAGATTTTTAAATTGACTATATGCACACAAAGTTTAGTTCGTTTAGCTCGTGTGGTTCCCTCATGGGCAACCTATAAAATATTCCAAGTGTGCTTTAGAAGTATCAACATTAGAAATATGACGTGGCACTAAAAGTATCATTAATACCCTTTTTCATTGCAATTAGTACTACTTTTATCTTCAATGGTCCAATCTTTCCTAGGTTTAGGAGTAACAACATTATCTTTGGTAACCGTTGATAGTTTCCAACCATAAAGCATAGAGTTCAAGACACTCTCATCTAAAGATAGCAGAAAGGCTCTCATAAGAGTCTTCCAATATGGATAACTAAACCCATCAAAGTAAGGTGTATAGGTAGTGATGCTTATTTTCGCAAGTGCACGAATCATTCAAGTAATAAAGTATACAAAAGTACGGATATCGAACCCAGAAGGAATGGCGTTACTAAGTACCGAAATTGACTAATCCTAATTTTATTTGAAAACCGAATTGTTGAAATTGTTTAAAAAGAAAATTAACATAAAACTAAACGCAAATAACAAAATTTAATGTTGTTCACAAATGATTAAAAACGCTAAGGCATTTGATTTCACTAAATCAATTCAATCCGATTTCAAGTCATGTTATATGAGAATCAAAGCTAAAAGTGATGGTTGAAAAACCCAAATTTACCTAATACTCTCTCTCGAGTTATATTAGAATTACTTATCTATGAAAACCAACTATATTTTTATGAAGATTTAATCACAAACAAGCACATTACGATTTATGGAATTTCTAGAATAACCACATACATCATGCATTAGTCCTCACACTCGCATTCAACATACGGTATTTATCACAAGAAGCATTCATTACATATCTCCTCTCGGTCTCAATATAATGCAACTAATCATCTAAATCTTGGCCAGAAATTTAAAAGCATTAAGCATGGAAATAAATACTCAACTTGAAAACAATGAACTCATATAACAATAACAAAAGAAATCAGATTTCTTTGATTCAACTACATCATAGCCTTAGCAAAAACGAATTAGTCCATAACGGAAATAAGAACAACCATTATTTCAATTGAATCCATGAATAACAAAAATGAATAAACTGCAGAATATAAAAGCTAAGGAGAAGAGATGAAAAACTCTAGAAGATGAAGACTTGGTAGCAACAATGGTGAAGATCCTTCAAGTTTTTCCAAACTTTCTCTCCTCCAAAAATGTCTTTGAACTCCACTTTCTACCGTGGCCCCTTTCTCCATCATATTGTATATATAGATCTAGGGTTTTGGGGGTAATTTTGGAATAAAACAACCAAAAAAAATATGTTTTCGGACGAAACTCACCGGCGGCGACATTATTCTCGCCGCGACGAGATTTCTGGAAAATAAAATTTTTGGTTTTCTGATTTTGGCCGGTGGCCAAATTAATGTGGCCGGCGGCTAGATGCATTTGGCCGACGGTGAGATTAATTTGCCAAAATTTGTGCTCTCGGGAAGATTTTTGCCATGCTTTCTGTAGGATTTTTGCCGGCGGCGAGAATAATCTAGCCGGCGGCGGGATTTCTAAATTTTGAAACTTTGTTTTCTTTTTATTTTCACTCAATCCCGATCATTGAACTTTGTCCCAAACTTTTCCAAAATTATGATTTTACCTTAAATTGCACTTTAAACACGAAATACCCGTGAAATGACATTTGTGGATTAAATAATCAAATAAACGCAATTTTCACACAAATATCAACATTTAAATCATAACATAAATGCAATAATTTGACTCTTATCAACAACCCCCAACCAGCTTCTTGCTAGTCTCTAGCAAGAAAAGCGATCTATGAATAATTTCAAAGGAGACATTAAAAGAAAAATTCAAAGGAAATTTATTCTATTTACAACATTACATTAAGCGTATGCAATAAGCCTTTAAACCCCTAGGCGACCCTAGTAGGACGAGTTGTAGTCTCGTGAGGGCTTCCAGTGATGATAGCCACAAACATCTTACCTATAACTATCCTAACTTAAAACAATAAAATCACATAACAAATAATTTGTACAAATGTCTCAAAAATTGTAAATAACACCCAACATACAGAATAATTAAATGTCACCTAAGCTTTAAGAAATCTCAAATGCCAATTTCACTTTTGTTATTGACTCTTAAACATCCATAAAACCACAAACCAATAGCCATAATGCCCGGATAATATTATGCATAACATCCACAAACAAAAAGGTGAAATCTCAAACTCCATGGGCTCACTTTTCAAATCTCTCTCCACTAATGAAGGAAAATACACCACTTTGGATCAATAGGACTTTATGAGGCTTGTAATGTTAGGCTTAGGTATTTGGTTAAGAAAGAACGGGAAGTGTCAAAATACAAATAAGGGCACTTATTAGATTAAACACAACCAATTAAGTAAAAGAGTAACACAATTCAACCCAAATTGTTTCTTCCGATCATAACCCATTTTTCCAAAGATAAACAATTTTTTTCCTCAATCTTTCTCCTTAGTACATCCATCACTAACATTCTTTTATTTATTAAAATGTGAAGGCTTTCTTCTTCTTCTTTTTTTCATCCTTACTCAATTGCTCTTGAAAAGTCAATCACTTTCTTCCAATATATGTGGAAGATTTCTCCAATTTCTCTTGAAAAGCCAACCACTTTCTTCCAATATATGTGGATTTTTTTTCATCCTTACTCCAATTGCTCTTGTAAAGCCAACCACTTTCTTCCAATATATGTGAAAGATATCTCCAATTTCTCTTGAAAAGATATAACCCCTAACCAATTTCTTCCAATTTATGTGGAAGATTTCTCCAATTGCTCTTGAAAAGTTTGTGTTCAAAATTAAGTGCTCTTAACAAATAAGGTAGGAATTATATATATATATATATTGCTCAATAAAAGGTAGGTTATAGAAGGCAAAAAGAAAGAAAAGTAAGGCTAACAATATATTTAAATAGGCTCAAAGAGGTAACTAGTGATATAAGGATAACAAGGTAGGCTTAACATGGCACAATCGATCCAAAAATGGCCTACATCATATCCTAAACAGTGCAATTCCAAATTATTTCGCCTCAAAAGGTTTTCAAATGAGTTATAGAGTTTGTTGAGATCACAAAAATGTCCATGAAAAATTCGCACATAAGACTTCTCTAAGCATTTAGACTAATCAACCAAATCATACCACATACCAAAAGAGTCGCCAACTAGGTAAAATCAATATTTGAAATTATCTTTAAACCGAAGCAAAATTTAATGTCTTCTAAAAGCTACTTGTTATCACAATCACATTATTATCATCAACATGCAAATTAAAATAAGTAAAATGCAAATGAAAAAAAAAATAAGACAATAAAGAAATAAAAGAAATTAAATCAAAATGCAGAAAAATAAATGGAAAATCAAAATTAAACACAACTAAACACACAAACAAAACTACTAAAAATGAAGGAAAGAAAAGATTTACCATTTACCGCACCCCCAAACAAAACCTTACATTGTCCTCAATGTAAGAAAGGAAAGAGAGATCTCCTTTCCGCCGGCGGTGAAACTGCCCTCGTCGGCGGTGAACGTAAGATTTTTTTTTCTTAGATGGGATGGCATTGGCTTTAGCTCAATCTTGTTGGCTCCATTCTTTACCACTGAGTTTGGAGTTTCATTTGTTCCCAACTCCTTAAATGTTTCATCACTGCACAAATATTCATCAGGTGCTGCCAGTAATTCGGAACATTGTCTCATCCCCTCATCTTCCTCTTCAATTGTTGCATATTTCACAAGGCAAGCTTCTAGTGGTAGCAATGGAGTTCTCTCCTCAAAATTTTCCGAGATTAACCCGTTAAGAGTGTTAATTTGAAAACAAGAATGTACGTCACTTGGAAATTTTATTTCTTCAAAAACATCAAAAGTCACTTGTTCATCTTGCACCCGTAAAATGAGCTTTCCTTGCTGAACATCAATCAATGTTCTTCCAATTGCAAGGAACGGTCTCCCCAATATCAATGGTATCTCTCTATCTTCCTCCATGTCAAGCACCACGAAATCTACAGGGAAAATAAATTTGTCGACTTTAATTAAAACATCCTCAATTACCCCTAGAAGATATTTCACGGATCAATCCGCTAATTGTAAAGAGATTGAAGTGGGCTTCACTTCTCCTAGGCCTAGTTTCCTGAAAACAGAAAGTGGCATCAAATTAATGCTTGCTCCTAAATCACATAGGAATTTATCAAAATTGTAACTTCCTATAGTACAAGGTATAGTAAAACTCCCTGGGTCTTTCAATTTCTGTGGTAGTTTTCTTTGAAGAACTGCACTGCACTCCTTATTTAGCATGATAGTTTCATAATCTCCCAACTTCCTCTTCTTTGATAGAATTTCCTTCATGAATTTTGCATACTTGGGCATTTGTTCCAACATCTCTGCAAAAGGAATGTTAATATGCAATTTCTTAAAAATATCCAGAAATTTATCAAATTGATTATCAAGCTTTTTCTTATTCAATCTTTGAGGATATGGGATAGGAGGCTCATATTTCGCATATGGGAAAGGTTGAATATCTTGGGATCTTGATTTCTTTAGATTCTTCCATCTTTTTCTCCGATTTCCTCTGCCATTCAAGTTCTTTACCACTTCTCAATGTGATAGCCTTTGCATTCTCTATGGGATTTATTGTGTCACTAGGCAGTGATCCTTGAGACCTTTCTGCAATCTGCTTTGAAAGCTGCCCCAGTTGGTTTTGGATGTCCCTGTTGATTGCCTCTTGATTTCTAAAATTTGCTCTTGTCTCATCAATGAACTTTCCCAAAATTTCTTCCAAATTTTTTTGTTTCTTCTCTTGGGGTTGGTAGGAAGATGATGACGGTTTGAATCCCCCTTGGTTATTTCCCCATGAAAAATTTAGATGATTCCTCCAACCTGGATTGTAGGTGTTCGAATATGGGTTATGTTGAGGTTTTTGAAAATTTGAAACATAATTTGCTTGCTCAACATTTGGTGAAGCAAATGGATTTCCAACTTGGCACTCGATACTAGCATGATTTCCACCACATAAATCACATTGTGCAGTTGGTTTGGATTCAAATTTGGATGACAAAGAATCCATCTTTCTTGAAAGAACAGCAACTTGAGCCGACAAAGCATTCATTGAATCAATTTCATGCACTATTGCTGGTCTTTTTGCAATTACCCGCTCTGAATGCCACTGATTGTTGTTTTCTACCATAATCTCTAACAACTCATGAGCATCCTCCAGTGTTTTTCCCATTAAAGACGCTCCAGCTACAACATCAATCATTGCCCGATAGTTTGAAACCAACCCATTATAAAATGTAGAGACTTGCAGCCAAATTGGTATACCATGATGTGGGCATTTCCTCAACATTTCTTTGAATCTTTCCCAAGCTTCATACAATGATTCTTGGTCATACTGTGTAAAATATGTGATTTCATTCCTCAATTTTGCTGTCTTAGCAGGAGGAAAGAACTTGGATAAGAATGTCTGAACCAATTCATTCCATGTTGTAATTGATCCTGGTGGTAATGACTTTAGCCACTCCTTGGCTTTATCCCGAAGTGAAAAAAGGAAAAACCCTCAATCTTACAGCATCTTCAGACACACCATTTATCTTGTAAAGATCACACACCTCCAGAAAGTAAGCAATATGTGCATTTGGATCATCCTTTGACATTCCCCCAAACTGATTTGATTGAACCATTTGGATAAAGGATGGTTTTATCTCAAATTTATTGGCTTGAATAGTTGGCCTCCTTATACCCAAAATAGTTCCAGCAACATTAGGCACATCATAATCCCTCAAAGCGCTACCATTTCCACCTCCCTCAACAAATGGTGGATCCATGGCTAATTGTCTATTAGGAGCTGAAGTTGAACGTCTTCTCTCTCGGTTTAGACGCCTATATCCTCTATCAATCTTTGGATCAAATGGAAGAAGGTTAGGGCTTCTTGTACGTCTCATACAAAAATCCTACAACCATAAAATCAACTAGCACAAAAACAACACAAAGTTACTTTTTTTATGATAAATAAAATAAAACAGCAAAATAAACAAAATTAAAAATGAAACAATGATAAAGCAAATTAACTTCAAATTAAAACTAAGAATAGGTAGTATCGATATTAATAAAATCAAACCATTCCCCGGCAACGGTGCCAAAAACTTGATGCTTATTTTCGCAAGTGCACGAATCGTTCCAGTAATAAAGTGTACAAAAGTACGGATATCGAACCCACAAGGAACAACATTACTAAGTACCGAAATTGACTAATCCTAATTTTATTTGAAAATCGAATTGTTGAAATTTTTTAAAAAGAAAATTAACATAAAACTAAATGCAAATAACAAAATTTAATGTTGTTCACAAATGATTAAAAATGCTACGGCATTTGATTTCGCTAAATCAATTCAATCCGATTTCAAGTCATGTTATATGAGAATCAAAGCTAAAAGTGATGGTTGAAAACCCAAATTTACCTAATACTCTCTCTCGAGTTATATTAGAATTACTTATCTATGAAAACCAACTATATTTCTATGAAGATTTAATCACAAACAAGCACATTACAATTTATGGAATTTCTAGAATAACCACATACATCATGCATTAGTTCTCACACTCGCATTCAACATACGGTATTTAGCACAAGAAGCATTCATTACATGTCTCCTCTCAGTCTCAATATAATGCAACTAATCATCTAAATCTTGGCCAAAAATTTAAAAGCATTAAGCATGGAAATAAATACTCAACTTGAAAACAATGAACTCATATAACAATAACAAAAGAAATCAGATTTATTTTATTCAACTACATCATAGCCTTAGCAAAAATGAATTAGTTCATAACGGAAATAAGAACAACCATTATTTCAATTGAATCCATGAATAACAAAACTGAATAAACTGCAGAATATAAAAGCTAAGGAGAAGAGATGAAAAACTCTAGAAGATGAAGACTTGGTAGCAACAATGGTGAAGATCCTTCAAGTTTTTCCAAACTTTCTCTCCAAAATTTTTGGTTTTCTGATTTTTGGCCAGTGGCCAAATTAATGTGGCCGGCGGCTAAATGCATTTGGCCGGCAGCGAGATGAATTTGGCCGGCGGCGAGATGAATTTGCCAAAATTTGTGCTCTCGGGAAGATTTTCGCCGTGCTTTCTGTAGGATTTTCGCTTGAGGTGGGGTTTCTAAATTTTGAAACTTTGTTTTCTTTTTATTTTCACTCAATCCCGATCATTGAACTTTTTCCAAACTTTTCCAAAATCATGATTTTACCTAAAATTGCACTTTAAACACGAAATACCCGTGAAATGACATTTGTGGATTAAATAATCAAATAAACGCAATTTTTACACAAATATCAACATTTAAATTATAACAAAAATGCAATAATTTGACTCTTATCAGGTAGTGGAGGAAACTTCTCTTAAGTGATCTATAATACTTTCCTAGGCATAATAAGTGTATCTAGTGACCCATTTTGATACCAATTTCAAGTTTCATTTTGAGTTATAGATCTAATTAGCTAGATTAGGGTGAACAAAAGATCAATGAAAGTATAACAAATTAAAACTTTTAATAATGGCCAGACATACAATTACGTATAAATAAAGTAATGCAAAAGTATGAAGATTGACACACAAGATTTTTATGTGAAAATAACCTAGGCCACACCAATGACCTAAGAGAAAAACCATCAGTTCACCAGACTATCTAATTATCTATTATGAAAAATAAGGTCCAATTACGAGGCTAGGATTTAAACTACCTACTAAGGTAATGCCCCAATGTAAAATACATAGTACAAGCCACTACTTTCATTATAGTCTTTATAAGAAAGGTGTTCAGATCGAGACCAACATTTTGATGAACTCAAGTCATACAAGTTAATCGAACCTTTACAACTAGCACCTGAAAAGTTAGCACAATAACACAAGTACAAATGTGTGTCCTAAAGAAAATTCAATAATGAAGAATCTTAACTAGATGAATTAATAAATATATCAAATAAATCGAAATCAACTATCAACCGTAGAAAAATCAATTTAAGTACAAGTTCAATAAGTATAGATTTTTTAAAGATTAATAATCAAACCAAATAATTATGATATGACACATAAAATTATTTGATCAAGAATGAAAATAAAGAAGAAGCTATAAGAACATATGACCAAAATATCATAAACCAATTAGGCTTATTTATCAATCAAGCATAACCACCAATGTTTGATAGATTAACTAAATAAATAATCCTAAAGAATTATAATCTTATACTTGCAAAACAAGAGAGAGGGACTAAGATGAAGAGAATAATGCTCTTTTGTTGTTAACAAAATTATGAACCGATGGTATGATTAAATAGCATGAGTAGAAACCTTAGGTCAAAGGATAATCATAAAACTATCCTTAAAAGCATTTAGAAGAGCTTAAAAACATAAGGATAATATAGTAAAAATACTAATGGACTAGAGTAAAAGTTAGGTTAAAGTTGAAAACCTGACCATTCGATCTATCTAGGCTGAGCTCGATCGATCGAGTATGGCCATTCAATCGATCTAGTCAAGCTCAATCGATAGACTATGAATAGTTTGATCAATCTAGTTAAATCTCGATCGATTTAGTCAAACAATTAATTAATTTACAAATAAGTGGATTGATCTAGTTATTAATCTTGATGGAGCACTCAATCGATCGAGATTTAATCTTGATCGAGCACTCTCATTCAGCTTGATAGTTTCATCCCCGTTGCCTTCCTTATAATTATTGCTACTAACTACACAAGACTCATGAATGAGATTACCTTATCAATAATGAAATCAAATAAAGGCTAAACATCCAAATCATATATTTTGACCCAAATCTCTCCACGACAATGTTTTGTGCTAGCCATTTTACCTTTTTATCCTGCAGCCATTTTCATTTGTTTTTAGCTATATAACCAAGATTAGGTCTATGTTCTAGAACTTTTTCTATAGCCTTTTTCTCTCTCATCTCTCTTTGTTTAAAACCATTGTTTAGTAATAAAACTTAAATTATCAATATTTTTCGGCTACATTCTTTATTTTTTTATGTCAATCCTCAATATTTTCTCCGTAGTTAAAAAGAAAAGACTATAATATACCAACCTCCTTATTAGCTATTGCTCCTAGCAGTTTGAAGCTGGTATTTTTGTTGGTATATTGTAGT
This sequence comes from Hippophae gyantsensis, assembly GCA_030763125.1. NCBI lineage: Eukaryota > Viridiplantae > Streptophyta > Magnoliopsida > Rosales > Elaeagnaceae > Hippophae > Hippophae gyantsensis. The sequence goes on along the minus strand of CM061029.1, from coordinate 31,431,041 downwards.
TCGTTTTTCTTTTCAGTTGTGAAGAGAATAACTAGAGGATTTACGAGAAAACAATATATGAAAAAATGGAAAGAATGTAATTAAAATTTATGGGAGGATGCAAGTTTGTGGTTTATTAGCTTATGTTCTTATATTGTTGCTGCTGATCAATGAAAAAGATAGCTTTCGAGTGACATCTATGCTTAATTTGCATAAGTAAAACAAATATTATACTCTTTTGCAAATATATTTGATATAACTACTTTTTCTTGATTTTTTTTATGCTTGTTTCATCACGTGGTTTTAATTGTACATAATTATGTATGATTTACATGAATGTTATATTGATTTTTTTCCACAAATGTAAATCAAAATGAATTATAACATGTTACGTCCATGTATATTTCTATGTAATGTGTTACATCTACTATAATTCTAGCGACCCAACAAATGTAACATATCATATCTAGCTTTATCTTTGTATATAATATGTTATAATCATTTTTTATATTTTTATATAATATCTTACATCCACCTCTATTTTTCTATATAAAATGAAAGATGTACTTCAATTGGATCGTCGATAATGACAATCAGAGCATTCGTGTGGTCATTGGCGATGCCTACCGGAGTATCGATTGGATGGTTGGAGCTTCAGTAAAGTTATCGATCGAGATCAGATAAGGTTACTAATGGTGGATGCTAGATATACGATGAAGTATGACAATAATCTCATTTTATTAAAGTTATCAAAGAAGAATTTTAGTCCTTTTATTAAGTAATTTTGTTAAAAATTATGGGTTTTGGAATAAGTTATTATTAATTAAAATTTTGATTAATTTATTAAAAATGAAACTATTTAGGAAAAAAACATTAATATATGAATAAAATTTTAGTTTATAAGTAAGAAAAAAAATTATGATCACTTTTGTTTATGTGTATTCTTATACTACAAAAATTTCACATAGAGATTTGTCCGTTATCCCAGCTGTGTTGTTTTTTTTTAAATTGTTGAATGCCAATTCTCAAGTGAATAGGTATTTGGCCTTAAAAAATGGGACAGCTTATGTAAACCCAAAAATCATGGTGGACTAGGTTTTAGATCATTTCCTCACTTGAATATTGCTTTTTTATCCAAATTAGGACGTAACATATCTAATAATTCAAACAAGCTTTGGGTGAGAATGGTGAATAGAAAATATTGTAATAAAAAAAATAGATATTAGTCCCAAATTTGGAGACTTTGGAAAGGAATTTATGCCACTATTTCACTCATAAGGAATTTAGGACCCTTGGATTCCTTACTTAAGGAATAAAAGGAATAATAATGTCAACCAAGAAACTCCCAGTGGTCAATGATCTAGTTGATTTACAAATTGGATGGAGTTGGAATGTGTTGAATGAATTGTTTGATACTAATTTAGTAATTTCCATAAGTAGACTAAGAAGTACCATTACAGCTTTAACTGATATATTGTTTTCGATCTTCAATAAATCGGGTAAATTTACAGTAAAATCAGCTTACCAAACTTTGGTAACAGTGGACTGTAACACAGAAGAAGAAAATATTTGGGCTCTATTATGGAAGGCTAAGCTACATGAAAAGTATAAAATATTTCTTTGGAAAATCATTGCTAATGCTCTCTACCGGTTAGAGTTAAATTAAAAAGATTTATGCCTGATATCAATGATACGTGTCTTTTTTGCAATAATGATAATTAAAGAATGAATTAATGGATCACATTATGCTTAGATGCACTTAACTCTGTACGAGTGATACGTGCATATGCACAGAATCGCGCGCGAGCTCCATAAGTAACAATGAATAGAGCAGGTTGAGGCTTGTGGAGGAGGAGATCATCCACTATCAATAATCAGTTAGAATAGTGCCGAGTAGATTCTGTTAGACCATGCTTTCTGTTATTTCATGCCTTTCTCTTTCTGTTATTTAGGTATTTTTTGTTTCTCTCTCTTACTTTGTAAAGCTATAAGATAGCCGAGAAATGATGGAAATGGAATGGAAAATTAAGCCAATACCCTTACTCTCGTTCTTCCTCTTCTCTATCAAATTACTCTTATTAGTGGTATCAAAGCCATGGACACCAGGGGAAAATCCAATGTTGAATTTCGCAGTGAGGTAATGGAAACTCTTGCTCGACATGAGACTGGATTCGAACAGGTAGGAACCACCTTACAAGCAGTGCTCACTGAATTATAAGCATTGCGCGCCTCTCGCAGCCTTCCTGAGATTAATCCCTTCGCTAGGGAAGAAAACCCTCACCCTCACACCTCTCGAAACCCCTCTGAAAACTCTCGCTCTTGCCTAAGGCTTTCATTTCCAATGTTTGCTGGGGAAGATCCCACCAGATGGATATATAAGGCTGAACAGTACTTCGAGTACACAAATACTCCATTCGAACAATGAGTCTAGTTGGCTTCGTTCCACCTCAAGGGCATTGCCTTACAATGGCATCGATGGATCACCAAATTTCACGGCCCTCTCACCTGGGAAGAGTTCATTAGAGCTATACAACTAAGGTTTGGACCCATAGATTATGAGGATCCTTCAGAAGCATTATCTAGACTAAACATACCTCAAGCATAACAGCTTACCAAGAAGCCTTCGAGAAGTTATCTCACAGGGTAGATGGCTTGCCTGAAGAATTCTTAATAGGATGTTTCATAGCAGGGCTAAGTGATGATATTCAGATTGATGTGAAAATCAAACAACCTTGAACCCTAGCTGATGCTATAAGGGTGGCCAGATTGATCGAAGAGAGGAGTTCACTCCAGAGGAAAATGACGCAATACCAACGTTATCCAAAAACTTCAGTAACAGCAAAAATCTCACTGAATCCTAGCACTGATGTACTAGGGCTACCACCCCAACAACGACCAAATGTAGCATAAGCAGCTCAACCAACTACTTTCCATAGAATCACTAACCAAGAAGCATGTAAATGCCGAGACAAAGGGCTATCCTACTATAGTGATGAAAAATTTGTGGCTGGTCACCGTTGTGCGCAGCCTCAGTTGTTTATGATAGAAGAGCTTCACTCAGACCACACAGATCAACTGGAAGAAATTCGGTTGAAAATAGAATTGTCTAAAATATTACCTGAGATCTCACTCCATGCAATTGCAGGAGCTGAATATCCACAAACTATGTGCATCATGGGAAAGATAAAAGATAAGAAGGTACTAGTGTTGATTAATGGGGGAAGTACTCATAACTTCATTGACCAAACCCTAACATCCCAATTGGGAATAGCCATAACCAAGGAAAAAAAATTACAGGTAATGGTGGCTAATCGAGAACAAATAGAATGTGCTGGTCAATGCTGCAACCTTAACCTTACCATCCAAGGTTTTCAAATCACAGTAGACTTTTATGTTCTCCCAGTTGCAGCTTGTCAATTGGTTCTAGGAGTTCAATGGCTAGAAACCTTAGGACCGGTGGAGATGGACTATAAGAAACTTACCATCAGTTTCAGGGTAAAAGGAGTTATTCACAAATTTCAAGTATTAGAACGCACCAACCTTTTAGCCCTAACTCACAAAGAGGTCAACAATTTGCCAGGAACTGGGTTATTCCTCCAAATAACTCTCAATGACAACCCCAGTACACAAACCAAAGCTCACCCCCCAAAGATATAGAAACTACTAGCCTCGTTTCCTCAGGTATTCGAACCTCCATCCAGCTTACCACCTAAAAGATCACATGATCACCACATACCCTTATAGTCAGGCTCAGGCCCAGTAAACGTATGCCCTTACCGTTACCCTTATTACCAGAAGGCTGAAATAGAAAGAATGGTGCAAGAACTCTTACAGTCAGGCTTGATCAGACCTAGTAACAACCCATTCTCATCACCAGTTTTGTTGGTTAAAAAAACAAATGGAGCTTGGAGATTTTGTGTCGACTATAGATCATTGAATGCCATCACTATTAAAGACAAGTACCCCATACCAGTCATAGATGAATTACTGGATGAGTTACATGGAGCCAAGATATATTCTAAGCTAGATTTACGGTCAAGGTATCACCAAATAAGGGTTTGTAAGGATGATATTGCAAAAACTGCTTTTAGAACACATGAAGGGCACTATGAGTTCATTGTGATGCCGTTTGGCCTCACCAATGCTCCAGCCACCTTCTAAAGCCTAATGAATGACCTATTCTGGCCTTATCTCAGGACATTCATATTATTTTTCTTTGATGACATCTTGGTGTACTCCTGAAATTGGGAAGATCATATATTACACTTAGAAACTATTTTACAAATACTTGCAACTAATAGTTTATATGCTAAACCATCCAAGTGTCACTTTGGGGTCTTGTAGGTAGAATATATGGGCCACCTGATCTCTGAACAAGGGGTCTTAGTTGACCCACAAAAATTCGTGTAGTAAGGGAATGGCCAACACCGACAACAACTAAGGGAGTCAGAGGATTTCTCGGGTTAGCAGGCTATTATAGAAAGTTCATCAAACAGTTTGGAGGAATGGCAGCACCACTCACCTGCCTATTGGGAAAATAAGGGTTCCAGTGGAATGAGGTTGTAGCTAGAGCCTTCCAACAATTAAAGGAAGCATTGACTACCCCTCCCATTCTGAAGTTACTTGATTTCACTCAACGTTTTGTCATCGAGTGTGATGCAAATGGCATAGGTCTTGGGGCATTTTTGACACAAGAAAATCACTCAGTGGCTTACTTCAGTACTGCCCTCAAAGGATCAGCCTTAGCTCTATCCATTTATAAGAAATAAATGCTAGCAGTGGTTAAGGCTATCAGGCTATGGAGACCCTATTTGCTGGGAAGACCATTCATTGTACGAACGGATCAGAAGAGCTTGAAATATCTCTTGGAACAAAGGATCACCACACCAGCCCAGACACGTTGGCTACCTAAGCTCCTCGGTTATGACTATGAAATCGAATATAAAAAAGGTTCAGAAAACCAAGCAGCGGATTCCTTATCCCGAGTAGTAGAATTTCAATTTCTTTCCATCTCTCAACCTCAAGCTGACTGGTGGCCTATACTCCAACAAGAAGTTCAACAGGATCTGTTTTATAAGAAACTCCAAAATAGAATCACCTCAGCTGCTAGTCCTAACTTATACCAACGGAATGAGGTATGGTTCAAAAGAAATAGAGTATACCTAAATCCCAAGTCAACACTAGTTTCCCAGATACTAGTTGACTGCCATTCATCCCCCGTAGGGGGCCACTTTGGGTTCCACAAAACACTCGCACATATTAAGCAGAATTTCAGTTGGCCTAATATGGTGAAAAGAGTAAAGGAGTTCCTACGCTCATGTGATGTATGCCAAAGGTGAAAAAATGATTGTATGCAACCAGTAGGGCTATTGTAGCCCTTACCCATTCCTAACAGAAGTTGGACTGAAATTTCAATGGATTTTATAGAAGGCTTACCTCCCTCAAAAGAAAGCACTGTTATTATGGTAGTGGTGGATCGCTTGACAAAGTATGCTCACTTTACTGCCTTGAGGCATCCCTTTACTGCACTGACAGTTGCCAAGGCATTTGTGGCCAATGTGGTGTGATTGCACGGTTTCCCTACATCTATAGTTAGTGATAGAGATAAGATATTCATCATTTCTTTTTGGAGAACCTTATTCCAACTCCAAGGTACCAAACTGTGCTTGAGTTCAAGTTACCATCCTCAAATAGATGGCCAAACAGAGGTGGTTAATCGTACCCTGGAACAATACCTGCGCTGCTTCGTAGGAGATCAACCAAGACATTGGATAGAATGGATACCTTGGGCAGAATTTAGCTACAACACCTCAATTCACTCATCAACTAAGATGTTTCCATTTGAAGCAGTCTATGGAACTCCACCGCCACGTCTATTGGCTTACATTCCTAGAACTTCCAATGTTCAGTTGGTAGATGAGACCCTACGAGATCGAGATCAGATGCTACGTGATCTGCGCCAGAATCTCTTACAAGCACAAAATAGAATGAAATGTCAAGTTGATCAACATAGACGGGAGGTGAATTTTGAGATAGGGGATTATGTATACCTACGTCTGCAGCCTTATAGACAATCTTAAGTGGTCTTTCGAGTTGGCATAAAACTAGCTCCACGCTACTATTGTCCTTATCAGATAACAGCTTGAATGGGGGCTGTGGCCTATAAGCTCGCCCTACCTGTAGGTTCTCAGGTTCACAACATCTTCCATGTTAGCCGGCTCAAAAGGCACCTTGGACCCCATATCCCTACCTTCCACCAATTGCCTCCTCTCTCAGATGATTCTACTGTGATCCCTCAACCAGAAACTATTTTGGAGCGTAGGGTGATCCAAAAGGAAAAATATCGACCAAAATCAAAAACCCTTGTTAAATGGGTAGGGGCACCAGCCAAGGATGCCACGTGGGAGAACGAGTGGTGATTCTCTAAAGCCTACCCTGTGTTTATCCTTGTGGACAAGGATTCTCAAGTAGGGGGAGTTGATACGTGCATCTGCACAGAATTGCGCACGAGCTCCATAAGCAACAACGAATAGAGTAGGTTTAGGCTTGTGGAGGAGGAGATCATCCATATCAATAATCGGTTAGAATAGTGCCGAGTAGATTCTGTTAGACTATGCTTTCTATTATTTCATGCCTTTCTCTTTCTGTTATTTAAGTATTTTCTATTTCTCTCTCTTGCTTTGTAAGGCTATAAGATAGTCGAGAAACGATGGAAATGGAATGGAAAATTAAGCCAATACCTTTACTCTAGTTCTTCCTCTTCTCTCTCAAATTACTCTTATCAACGAGATGGCATACATTTCCGAGCATTAATTTGCCTCTGACAACTTCCTGTTTTTCATACGTACAATTTATTTTTATCTCTTCCAGATTTTTGGATAGTAAACAACAAACAAAAGATAGAATTCACTCTAGCTATTGTCCTCACAATGGTACGTAGCAATGTGAAAAATGAGAAATGAATTGTTATTCCAACAATTAATGCCTCATCTTTAGAGTTCACTAAACGTTTAAAAGGATTCTTATTTCATGAAGACTTCATGATCCAAGATACAAGAAGTCCAGATGAAGGAGATATTGAAGACCGTACTACATGTATCCACGAAGACCATTTGATTCGACCAATAAACAATTTTATTAAATTTAATGTGGATGCAAGTTTTATAAATGGATCGATGCACTGCTTAGAGATCAAGTTGAGGATGTATTAGAAATATGGGAAAAGAGTATTAAAACCAACTCCATAAAAGAAGAAGAAACCAGAGCCTTGGCTTTGGGATATGATGTTACCAAAGCAATGAGATGTCAAAATGTAACGATTAATTGAAAGAGATTATCAAAATATCACCTCCTATATGTTGGGAATTAAGATCGATATTGGGAAGCACAATAATATTTAGATGAAATCATTCGAAAACTTTCATATTTTATCTGTATAATTGTTAGATGGGTACCTTGATATATATTGTAATGAAACTACAATGCAATTGTTAAATAGATTTTAAGTGATCTTATTGAAGGATCTTTTCACATCCATGATCTTCTTCAACATATTTTAAATATGATCACTTATGAATTCAATTATGTTTAATATACTATTTAACAAAAATAATTTAATAAAGAGCTGGCTACTTTTTTTTTTCTTAAACGGATTTTAATCCAATTATTTTTGTAGTATCTACTTCATATTTTTAATAAAATTTAGCTATTTATTAAAAAAAACAGCTTCTTGATATTTATTTATATTGTATTTAACTATAATGTATGGATTTATATTTGTATTTTTTGTTCTAAATTTATATATATTTTTAATAATATAAAAAAATTAAATTATTTTTAATTATAAAACTTAGTATTGATAGTATAAAAATTAATGGTTAATTAATTAAAATATAACGAATACATCTAACCCTAGGTTGTCACCCCGCGTGAGCTTCAAATCCACACACAAATATAGAACAGAAAAAACCCACTTTAATCACTGATGAGTGCCCAAAAAGCACTAAAATAACCATGATTTTATGTACATTAATTGATTAAAAATACATATATTTATATGTTTTATCATATATTTATATAAATTTGTCTTTTTTTGGAATCACGGGTATTTTTATTGTTTTTCAGGTATTTTGGCTTAAAAACGCAATTTAAAGACTCAAAGAGGAATACTTGAAGTAATACATCACAAATATATTAATAAATAAGTGGGAAAAGGTCAACAAACATGGAAAAATTGGACAAAATGGGTCGAAAAGGTCAAAAATGTCAAAAGATCGGAAATCGCGCTTCATTACTACAGAAATTGCCATTTCAATACCATGTCATGCCGCCATACAAGATCGGCTCGCCCATCCGCGCGCATCGCCTTGTTTCACGCTACAAGGCAGCCGCAATGACGCTGCAGCCGCCAGCTTCTCCGCGCCAACGCCTTTTTCGCCCCATTTTTCACGTGCGCCGCCCTCGTGACGTCATGCCGACGTCATTAATGACATCACAATTCCAATACGCGTTTTTATATTTTTAAATATTTTTTAACATTTTTTCTCTCCATCCTCACCTATAAATACCCCCTTCCTTCACTTCAAAACACACCTTCAAAACACACTTCTCTCTTCTTTCTTTCTCTCTTTTCTTAGATTTTTAGGTTTTTTAGTTTTTCTTAGTTCTTAGTTAATTTCTCTTAGTTTTAGAGTTCTTCCTTTTTGGGAAGAACTAGTTATGTTTTTGTAATTTATTAGCTTTTCGATTCAATAAATGGGAGTGCAAATTCCGCTTGGAGGTTTTCCAAAGAACGGAATAGCATCGAAGTTCTCGTAAGGATTTTATTTTCTTTACGCTTATTTTTTATGCTTTATTCTTACATGTTATATTTAATTTGTCCGTGATTAAATTTAACTTTCTTGGTCAGTTTATAAACATGATGTAATAATAACGTTGTTATGCTTCATAAATATTAAATAGGTAAAAATCTCTAAAATGAATTGATTTTATTTTTATTCAAGATTTTATATTAAGAATGTTAGAGAGAAATATATTATTTTTCATTACAAACTTAAACCCGAAAATTAGATTTTAAGGTTTAGTTATCCTATTCGATTTAGAGTAGTGCTCTTTTATTTGATGGTACAATCGCCTCTAGTTAGAGTGAAGCTCTATTTCAAAAGTTTTTATAAGAATTATTATCTGAAAATGTATTGACAACATGTTTTCAGTAGTGGTTTTAAAACTTGAAAGTTAGTACTCGGATAACTAAATTCTTAGGTTTAATTTGGACACCTTGAATAAAGTTTAAACTGCCTAACCCCACCAAAGGTGGCATTTAAATGGTTCATTTTCAATCTCTTAGAAAAAGAAATTAATTTAATTAACCAAATTAGTTATCAACCCCACCCATAGGTGTTAATTGATTTGTTTAGTTAACAAAGAATATCTAACCCCACCAAAGGTGGTATTCATATAAAAAAGAGAGAATCAATAAATATCAATTCATATCTTTAATAACCTAAATAATATGTGCCCGCATAATTAACTTAGTTATTATGTCCATAAATACTCCACTATTTTAAATGATAAAATTTGCATAAATATTTATTGAATCTTTGTTTATTTTTATGTTAATAGATTAAAAACACAAAACCCAAAATATCGTGATAGGATGTTTAGGATTTAATTTCGTTTTTAAAAGTTTGAATAATAAATTAAAAACCACATACATTCCTTCCTTAGATCGACCTTGGGAGTATACTTATCATTTTCTACGAAATGATTCGCACTTGGCTAGAGTTTTATAAATAGATAAAACCAAAGTAACGGCAGGATCTACGATGATGCTCGCCCGATCAAGTTTTTGCGCCGCTTACGGAAGGAATAGCTTTTTAAATTATTTATCAAAATTTTAAAAACCTTTTGTGTTGTAATAATTGTGATTTTTTTATTAAAAAATTAAAAAAATAAAAAATTTTGTTGTTTGTGAAAAGTAAAAAAAAATTCAAATTTCAATTTCGTAATAAATAAAAAAATATAGCATGAATAATAAAATAATTTTGCATTTTGAAATTTGAAGTAAAAAAAAAAAAAGTAAATAAATTTTAAATTAAATTAATAAATAAATAAGAATAAAAAATAAAAAAATAAAAAATAAAAAAAATAAAAATTAATAAAAATAATAAAAATAATAAAAATAATAAAAAAATAAAAAAATCAAAAAATCAAAAAAATCAAAAAAATAAAAAAAACAAAAAATCAAAAAATCAAAAAAAAAATCAAAAACTTTATTTTCAATTTTTTTTTATTTTATTTTTGTTGTTTTTTCTTTTTCTTTTTTTTTTTCTTTTACCTTTTTCAATTATTTTTTTCAATTTATTTTATTTTATTATTATTATTTTTTTTTGGCTTAATTTTTATTTTTTCTCTTTTTCTCTTTTTATTTTATTTTTTTTTTCAAATTTTTTTTTAACTACTTTTTTTTTTTTAATTTTCGTTTAAGTTAATTAACTTAGGTTTTTAGTAACTTAATTTACTAACTTATATTAATTTAATTTACTAACTTAATTAACTTAGATTTTCATTAACTTAATTAACCTACCTTTTTATTAACTTAATTAACTTAAATTTTAACTTAACTTAACTTAATTAACTTAATTTTAATAGCATGAAAAGTAAAGATCTAAGGGAGTTCCGCAGGAGACTAGTTCTTGGAAGCCTTTGTGCCACTAGTCTTTCCTGGGAACGTTGCTCGCTGTCAGGAGGATGGTTTTTAAGGAGCCTTTGCCCCACCATTCTTTCCTGGGAGCACTCTTGGTTAATACCGATTATGTTATTTTAACTTCAAAAAATTAAAAAAAAAAAAATTCAAACTATCTCCAAAATTTTAAAGCTTTAATTACAATCTAAGGAGTTAGTTGTTTTGTTTGTTCTAGGTACAATTGTGTTTTGATGCCTTAATTATTTGATTTGCACCTAGATGTGGGTTATCTAAAACCCTCAAGCATGCCCCTAGTTTTTGGTACGTAAAAATTTGAAAATCAATAGGCATGTTTGAAACAAGATAGGTAGACAACATTGTCTTACTTGTAGGTTTGATTGACTCAATGATGAGGGGACATTGAGTTTACTTAAAAGGCAATCCCAAGTTACGCCTTTGCTAAGACGTTAAACTAAGCTGGATGGAGGCAACCCATCATTTTAGGTAATTTTTTTGTTATTTGTTTTAATTTTATTGTTTATTTTGGTTTAATTATATGTGAATAATTCTTAAATTGTTAAAACTAAAAATATTTTTTGAGTTGTTAAGTTCACAAAGAATCTGTCTCAGATACACTTTAATGATGAATATGATGAATGCACTTGCATTTCTCCATTACTACTTACACATTCTCAAGAAATAGGTAATCTTTCTTCTCTTTTCTCTTTATCTTTAATTTACAGTTGTTACATTGAGGACAATGTAAGTTCTAGGTTGGGGGTGGTGAAAAGTTACCATGCTTAATTAGAAAAGAAAAAAAAAGATTTAACAATTTAAAAATTAAAAAAAAAAATTATTAATTTTTTCTTTTTTATGTTCACATCTTCATTTTTTGTGTTTAGTTTTATTTTTGTTTTGTGTGATTTAGTAATTTTGGAATTAAAAAAAAAAAAAAAAGTTCTCCCAAAAATTTATCATTTCTTTAAATCAAATTTAAGTAAATAGTTAAGTCTTTTGTACTGTTAGATTAATTTTGGAAAACATATCATGAAATATTATGTAATTATTTTTGATAATTAGTTAATTTTTGTCATAACTAGTATTTCTTGATAAGATGTAGAAATTATATTAAACCCAAAATCGGTATTTATGAATTTGTTTTAGTGGAGACTACCTTTGTGAGATATAATTTGAGCCTAATTTCCTTTATTCAGAGTGAAATATATATTTTTTCTACTCCAAACACATTTCTTATTTCTTCAAATTCTTAGATGATCTCTATAGGCATTAATATTGAATGTATGAATTTTTTTCTCATCTTAATAGAGTGTCGTATATTTTTTATTATTATTTTTGCTTAGATTAAATGATTTGAGTAGAAATTGATAGTATATGCTTTTATCTCATTCGTGCATGACTGTTACAAAAAAAGAGACATATCTGGGGTTACCTAAACCAAGATCAAACAAAAAAGCCACAAAATTAACCATTCACCAAAATCCTAAAAAAAAAAAATGTACAATCTATACATGGGTTGACTCTCTAAAAAAAATGATATATATTGAAAAGTATCTTCAGAAAAAAAATAGAGAGAGAAAGAATATATAGTATAATCTACATACTATGACCCACATTGCCTACAAAATTGTGAGTAAAGGCTAATTACAAAAGAAAGATATAGGAAGTAATTCCCTAAAAAGTCATTGCACTTTCTTCATTTGTAAAAGGCATATATCTTGAAATTTTTTCTTAATGAGTTTGATTTATGCATGAAAATAATTTTTATATATGATATCTTTATAATTTATACATTTGATTCCTTCCATGAGATCAATGTCAAAATAACACTTTGAGCCTTTCTTTCTTTATACATATGCGAACATATTAGTTCATTTCTATACATCAACTCTTTTCGCATATAAATTAGTATGAGTGTTTAAACCCATAGGATTCAAGTTTTGAGAGTATTGACTTGTGAGGAATAGAGTCGGGTTAATCTGATTCATGACACCGAAATTGGGTCAAATTAAATTGATACATTTTTGATATGAAATATGAAAATGATTTCCGACTAATTATTATAATAAATCATGATTGTTTAAAAAGATTAAAATAACTTATGGTTGAGATTTTAATTATGATCTTAAAGGAGATTAAAATTTATGATACATTTTTTGTATATGTTTTTTTCTTTTAGTCTTAAACGTTAATTTTTGATTTTGTTTTAATTTTAGTTTTTAAGTTGATTGTTGTTATTATTTCTTTTAATTTTTACATTTAGTTCAATGTTTGTGGGTACCATTACTCAAAACCCTCACGAGACTCAAACTCGCCCACTAGGGCAACCTAGGGGTTTAAAGGCTTGTTGCATAGGCTAAATGCAACCGTGTCAATACACGAAAGTGATTTAGGATAGTTTAATTTTTAGTTTTTATCGCTTCTCTTGCTAAGGGACTAGCAAGAAGTTCGGGTCAGGGTTGTGATGAGTGCTCAAAAAGCACTAAAATAACCATGATTTTATGTACAGTAATTGATTGGAAGTACATATATTTATATGTGTTATCATATATTTATATCACTTTTGTTTTTTGGGAATAACGGGTGTTTTTATTGTTTTTCTAGTATTTTGAGTTAAAAACGCAATTTAAAGACTGAGAGAGGAATATTTGAATTAATACATCACAAATATATTAATAAATAAGTGGGAAAAGGTCAACAAACATGGAAAAATTGGACAAATGGGTCGAAAAGGTCAAAATGTCAAAAGATGGAAATCTTGCCTACATACAGATAATGCTTTCATGCCGTGGCTACATACAAGACTGCCTTCATCAAGCTCCATCGCGCGGCACTGTTTCACGTTGCGCCTGCAAGGCAATTCTGGCCAATAAGGCCAGCTGCCAGCCTCCGCGCCTAACGCTTTTTTCGCCCATATTTCACGTGCAGCCGCCTGACGTCACGCCGACGTCATTAATGACATCAAGAATTCCAATACGCGTTTTATATTTTTAAATATTTTTTAACATTTTTTACTCATTTTTTCTCTCCATCCTCACCTATAAATACCCCTTCCCTTCACTTCAAAACACACCTTCAAAACACACTTCTCTCTTCTTTCTTTCTCTCTTTTCTTAGATTTTTAGGTTTTTTAGTTTTTCTTAGTTCTTAGTTAATTTCTCTTAGTTTTAGAGTTCTTCCTTTTTGGGAAGAACTAGTTATGTTTTTGTAATTTATTAGCTTTTCGATTCAATAAATGGGAGTGCAAATTCCGCAGAGGTTTTCCAAAGAACGGAATAGCATCGAAGTTCTCAGAAGGATTTTATTTTCTTTACGCTTATTTTTTATGCTTTATTCTTACATGTTATATTTAATTTGTCCGTGATTAAATTTAACTTTGTTCAATTTATAAACATGATGTAATAATAACGTTGTTATGCTTGCGAAATATTAAATAGGTAAAAATCTCTAAAATGAATTGATTTTATTTTTATTCAAGATTTTATATTAAGAATGTTAGAGAGAGATATATTATTTTTCCTTACAAACTTAAACCCGAAAATTAGATTTTAAGGTTTAGTTATCCTATCTGATTTAGAGTAGTGCTTTCTTTTATTTGATGGTACAATCGCCTGGTAGTTAGAGTGAAGCTCTATTTCAAAAGTTTTTATAAGAATTATTATCCGAAAATGTATTGACAACATGTTTTCTTAGTGGTTTTAAAACTTGAAAGTTAGTACTCGGATAACTAAATTCTTAGGTTTAATTTGGACACCTTGAATAAAGTTTAAATCGTCTAACCCCACCAAAGGTGGCATTTAAATGGTTCATTTTCAATCTCTTAGAAAAAGAAATTAATTTAATTAACCAAATTAGTTATCAACCCCACCCATAAGTGTTAATTGATTTGTTTAGTTAACAAAGAATATCTAACCCCACCAAAGGTGGTATTCATATAAAAAGAGAGAATCAATAAATATCAATTCATATCTTTAATAACCTAAATAATATGAGCAAGCATAATTAACTTAGTTAGTATATCCATAAATACTCCACTATTTTAAATGATAAAATTTGCATAAATATTTATTGAATCTTTGTTTATTTTTATGTTAATAGATTAAAAACACAAAACCCAAAATATCGTGATAGGATGTTTAGGATTTAATTTCGTTTTTAAAAGTTTGAATAATAAATTAAAAACCACATACATTCTTTCCTTAGATCGACCTTGGGAGTATACTTATCATTTTCTACGAAATGATTCGCACTCATGAGTTTTATAAATAGATAAAACCAAAGTAACGGGCAGGATCTAGCGATGCTCGATCGCCTGATCAAGTTTTTGCGTAGATGGAAGGAATAGCGTTTTTAAATTATTTATCAAAATTTTAAAAACCTTTTGTGTTGTAAATAATTGTGATTTTTTTTATTAAAAAATTAAAAAAAATAAAAAATTTTGTTGTTTGTGAAAAGTAAAAAAAAATTCAAATTTCAATTGTGAATAAATAAAAAAATATAGCATGAATAATAAAATAATTTTTCATTTTGAAATTTGAAGTAAAAAAAAAAAAAGTAAATAAATTTTAAATTAAATTAATAAATAAATAAGAATAAAAAAATAATAAAATAATAAAAATAATAAAAATAATAAAAATAATAAAAAAAAATAAAAAAAAATAAAAAAAAATAAAAAAAATAAAAAAAAATAAAAAAAAATCAAAAAATCAAAAAATCAAAAAATCAAAAAATCAAAAAAACAAAAAAAAAATCAAAAACTTTATTTTCAATTATTTTTATTTTATTTTTGTTATTTTTTCTTTTTCTTTTTTTTTTTTTTTATCTTTTTCTATTAGTTTTTCAATTTATTTTATTTTATTATTATTATTTTTTTTGGCTTAATTTTTATTTTTTCTCTTTTTCTCTTTTTATTTTATTTTTTTTTTCAAATTTTTTTTAACTACTTTTTTTTTAATTTTCGCTTAAGTTAATTAACTTAGGTTTTTAGTAACTTAATTTACTAACTTATATTAATTTAATTTACTAACTTAATTAACTTAGATTTTCATTAACTTAATTAACCTACCTTTTTATTAACTTAATTAACTTAAATTTTAACTTAACTTAACTTAATTAACTTAATTTTAATAGCATGAAAAGTAAAGATCTAAGGGAGTTATTTCAGGAGACTAGTTCTTGGAAGCCTTTGTGCCACTAGTCTTTCCTGAACGCGTTGCTCGTCAGGAGGATGGTTTTTAAGGAGCCTTTGCCCCACCATTCTTTCCTGGGAGCACTCTTGGTTAATATCGATTATGTTATTTTAACTTCAAAAAATTAAAAAAAATTAAACTATCTCCAAAATTTTAAAGCTTTAATTACAATCTAAGGAGTTAGGTGTTTTGTTTGTTCTAGGGACAATTGTGTTTTGATTGCTTTATTATTTGATTTGCACCTAGGTGTGGGTTATCTAAAACCTCAAGCATGCCCCTAGTTTTTGGTACGTAAAAATTTGAAAATCAATAGGCATGTTTGAAACAAGATAGGTAGACAACATTGTCTTACTTGTAGGTTTGATTGACTCAATGATGAGGGACATTGAGTTTACTTAAAAGGCAATCCTCAAGTTACGTCTTGCTAAGACGTTAAACTAAGCTACTGGATGGAGGCAACCCATCATTTTAGGTAATTTTTTTTGTTATTTGTTTTAATTTTATTGTTTATTTTGGTTTAATTATATGTGAATAATTCTTAAATTGTTAAAACTAAAAATATTTTTGAGTTGTTAGAAGTTCACAAAGAAATAAATCTGTATACACTTTAATGATGAATATGATGAATGCACTTGCATTTCTCCATTACTACTTACACATTCTCAAGAAATAGGTAATCTTTCTTCTCTTTTCTCTTTATCTTTAATTTACAGATTGTTACATTGAGGACAATGTAAGTTCTAGGTTGGGTGGTGAAAAGTTACCATGCTTAATTAGAAAAGAAAAAAGATTTAACAATTTAAAAATTAAAAAAAAAATTATTAATTTTTTCTTTTTATGTTCACATCTTCATTTTTTGTGTTTAGTTTTATTTTTGTTTTGTGTGATTTAGTAATTTTGGAATTAAAAAAAAAAAAAAGTTCTCCCAAAAATTTATCATTTCTTTAAATCAAATTTAAGTAAATAGTTAAGTCTTTTGTACTTGTTAGATTAATTTTGGAAAACATATCATGAAATATTATGTAATTATTTTTGATAATTAGTTAATTTTTGTCATAACTAGTATTTCTTGATAAGATGTAGAAATTATATTAAACCCAAAATCGGTATTTATGAATTTGTTTTAGTGGAGACTACCTTTGTGAGATATAATTTGAGCCTAATTTCCTTTATTCAGAGTGAAATATATATTTTTTCTACTCCAAACACATTTCTTATTTCTTCAAATTCTTAGATGATCTCTATAGGCATTAATATTGAATGTATGAATTTTTTCTCATCTTAATAGAGTGTCGTATATTTTTTATTATTATTTTTGCTTAGATTAAATGATTTGAGTAGAAATTGATAGTATATGCTTTTATCTCATTCGTGCATGACTGTTACAAAAAAAAAAGAGACATATCTGGGGTTACCTAAACCAAGATCAAACAAAAAGCCAGAAAATTAACCACTCACCAAAATCCTAAAAAAAAATGTACAATCTATACATGGGTTGACTCTCTAAAAAAATGATATATATTGAAAAGTATCTTCAGAAAAAAATAGAGAGAGAAAGAATATATAGTATAATCTACATACTATGACCCACATTGCCTACAAAATTGTGAGTAAAGGCTAATTACAAAAGAAAGATATAGGAAGTAATTCCCTAAAAAGTCATTGCACTTTCTTCATTTGTAAAAGGCATATATCTTGAAATTTTTTCTTAATGAGTTTGATTTATGCATGAATATATAGTCTAACCCTAGGTTGTCACCCCGCGTGAGCTTCAAATCCACACACAAATATAGAACAGAAAAAACCCACTTTAATCACCACATTTCATTCTAAATGAATGAATAACTTGTCTGGTTTTATCTTTCTTTGTCCATTACTTGCTTGTTTATTTGCCTGAGAGAGAAAGTGCCGACCCGAAGAAGGAAATTGTTGGTCCAATTAATGTGGGCGAATAGAAAAGAAAAAAGAAAGAAAGAGGATTAGTCAACAAAGATGGCACCAAAAGAAGAAGAAAAGAAAAAAAAGAAAAAAAGAAAAAAAAAGGTCAAAAATATTAGGCTTATTTTTTTCTATAAAAGGCCTTAACCTTAATCTCAAAAACACATATCAGAAGCGGAGGAAAAGAAAGTAGGGACAGTTTTCCAAGAGTGTTTTTGAGAGGAAAAATTAAGAGAGCTAATTTGTGAAGTTTTACCCACAAATTGAAGATACATATTTGTTGTATTTTTATGAGAGATCCACCTAAAGATCAAGTATGTAATCTCATCTTATTATAGTGAAATTTTAAGTGGCCTACGGGTCCTATGGTTGTTACTTTCATTTTAGAAGGTTTTTCTACGCTAAAATCTTGGTGTTATTTTTGTTTTGGGAAATTATCCTGGGTGTATGGTTCGGCGAAACCTGTTGACTGACGATTCAAATGGAGGAGAGCACAGGTAATATGATAAAGTTGATCGCATTTAATTATGCAATTTGGAAGCCAAAGATGGAGGATCTTTTATACATTAAAGATCTATGGAAGCCAATCATAATGCCGAAGGAGAAAGAAGTAACTAGTACAGACATTGAATGGGCCGTTCTAAACCAAAAGTGTGCTGCTCAAATCAAACAATGGATCGACAAGAGCATTTTTCAAAACTTTGCTAAGGAACATGATGCTTACGTTCTTTGGCAAAAGTTGGAGAAAATGTATGCGAGGAAAACCACACTAAATAAAGCTAATCTGATGCGACGATTAGTCAATTTGAAGTATAAAGATGGAAGCAGCGTATCAGAACATATAAGTGAGTTCCAAGGCATTGTAGATCAACTCAACTCTATGAAGATGACTGTAGATGATGAGCTACAAGCGTTATTGATGCTAAGCTCTCTACTAAAAAGTTGGGATACTCTAGTTGTGTTAGTTAGCAACCCAGCTCCTGACGGCAAGCTTACCATGGATATGGTAAAAGACAAAATTCTAAACGAAGAGTCTCGACGAAAAGATAAAGGATATACTCCTGACACTGAAGCGTTTGTCATGCAGAAACAAGGCAAGCAAGAATGGCACGGGAGAAGTAAAAGTAGAAATCCTCGTAACCAAAGTCAACAAATAGGACGGTTGAAGTCTAGATCAAGGTATGAGAGGAAGTGTCATCATTATGGCAAGCCTGGACACTTCATTCGAGAATGTAGAAGGTTAAAGGCTGAACAATCCAGAAATCAGGAAGCAGAAACTTGAACAAATGACACCACAACTATCACTGAAGAAGTTGTCATTATTCGAGATGCTGATTATGTCAATCTTGCATGCCAAGACACTACTTGGGTAGTTGACTCAGGCGCTTCCTATCATGTCACCTCACGCGGGAATTCTTCTCAACCTACACTCAAGATGATTTTGGACGTGTGAGGATGGGAAATGATGATGCATCAAAAATTGTCGGCATTGGCAATATTTATCTAGAGACTAATCTTGGATGCAGATTACTTCTAAAAGATGCGAGGCATGTTCCTGATATCCGCCTCAATTTGATCTCTACCGGTATGCTTGATGATGATGGATACAATAATTATTTTGGTAAAGGAAAGTGGAAGCTCACCAAAGGAAATCTGGTAATAGCTAAAGGCAAGAAAGATACATCACTCTACATCACAGAAGCCAGACTGTGTAGAGGAGAAGTAAATACCACTAGGAAAGAAGTTCCTACCGAGCTATGGCATAAGTGACTCGGCCATATGAGTGAAAAAGGTCTCAGAATTCTTTCCAAAAATGAGCTCTTGCCAGGAATGAAAGGTACACCCTTGCAAACTTGTGTTGACTGTATTATGGGAAAACAACATAGAGTTGCATTTCGTAGTCTTGCACCATCTAGAAAGGAAAATATTCTAGATTTAATACACACAGATTTCTATACGATGAGTTGTAAGTCATTAGGAGATGCTCACTATTTTGTGACCTTTATTGATGACCATTCTAGAAAAGTATGGACTTTTGCTTTGAAAACTAAAGATCAAGTGCATGAAGTTTTCAAGCAGTTTCATGTAAAAGAGGGCAGATAATGGTGGTGAGTATCATGGACCATTTGAGAAGTATTGTAGAAGTTTTGGCATCAGGCTGGAAAAATCAGTACCAAAGACACCTCAACACAACGGTGTCATAGAGAGAATGAACAGAACCATCTGTGAAAGAGTCAGATGTATGCTCTCAAATGCAAAACTGCCAAACTCCTTTTGGGGGGAGGCAATGAGGATAGCAGTCGATTTAATCAATATTTCTCCATCAGTTGTACTAAACTACGACATATTAGAAAGAATTTGGATGGGGAAAGACGTTTCTTACAAACACTTGAAAGTATTCGGCTGTAGAGCATTTGTTCACATCCCAAGAGATGAGCGGTCCAAGTTGGATGGAAAAGCGAAGTAGTGTATCTTTATGGGATATGCCCATGAATAATTTGGTTACAGACTTTGGGATCCTATTAACAAAAGGATTGTCAGAAGTAGAGACGTGGTGTTTCTTGAAGACCAAACAATCTAGAATTTTGAGAAATCCGAGAAACCACAGTCAGATGAAATTTCAATTAATCTGGATCCAATCCCTCCACCAACAAATCCTGATGATGGGGGAGTTACACCAGATACTGATAATGTCAATCCACCAGCTGGCAGTTCAGAATCAGAACAAGTTTCTGAACAAGTCTAACCAAAAGTACAGACAAGGAGATCCACCCGAGTATGACAACCAAGTCGTATATATTCTCTTAATGAGTATGTGATGCTTAGTGAAGGGGGAGAACCAGAGAGTTATGACGAAGCTATCACTGATCAGCATAAGACTGAGTGGTTAAAAGCCATGTAGGAAGAAATGAAATCTTTACATGAGAACCACACATTTGACCTGATGAAACTACCATAGGGAAGAAAAGCTCTCAAGAAAAAGTGGATGTACAAAATCAAAAGTGAAGAAGGCAGCTCGCAACCACGTTACAAAGTAAGATTGGTTGTGAAAGGATTCGAGTAGAAGAAGGGCATTGACTTCGTTGAAATATTCTCACCAGTAGTTAAAATGTCTTCAATCTGAGTTGTTCTTGGTTTGGTAGCCAGCCTTAATTTGGAGGTTGAACAACTTGATGTAAAAACTGCATTCTTACATGGTGATCTTGATGAGAAAATCTATATGGAGCAACCCGAAGGATTTCAAGTCAAAAGCAAAAAGAAATTGGTATGCAGACTAAAGAAGAGCTTGTACGGTCTGAAGCAAGAACCAAGATAGTGGTATAAAAAGTTTGACTCATTCATATTGAAAAATGAATACAACAGAACAACGGCTGATCACTGCGTCTTCATCAAGAAATTCTCTGATGGTGATTTTATTATTCTTTTGCTTTATGTTGATGATATGTTAATTGTGGGTCAAAATATTGACAAGATTAACAAGTTGAAGAAGGAATTAAGCAAGTCCTTTGCAATGAAGGACTTAGGACCTGCCAAGCAGATTCTTGGCATGACGATTACCCGCAATAGGCAAAAGCAAAAGATCTAGATCTCCCAAAAACAGTATGTTGAAAAAGTTCTTGAAAGATTCAACATGAGCAAAGCTAAACCTGTTAGTTGTCCACTTGCAAGCCATTTCAAACTTAATGTGAGTCAATGTCCCTCAAGTGAGGAGGATAAATCAGAGATGAGCAAGGTGCCTTATGCATCGACAGTTGGTAATCTAATGTACGCTATGGTATGCACCAGACCAGACATTGCACACGTTATTGGCATTTTGAGCCGATTCTTATCAAATCCTAGAAAGGAACATTGAGTAGCTGTCAAATGGATACTCAGGTATCTCAGAGTCATTGTTTATGCTTTGGTAATAATAAACTTGTATTAGAAGGATATACATATTCAGATATGGCTAGCGATGTAGATACGAGGAAATCTATATCTGAGTACCTAATAACATTTAGAGGGGGAGCTATTTCATGGCAATCATGATTACAAAAGTGTATTGCCTTAAGTACCACAAAAGCAGAGTACATTGCAGTCACTGAAGGTTGTAAGGAGATCCTATGGATGAAAAAGTTCCTACAAGAATTGCATCATTACCACAAAAACTATGTTCTTTATTGCGACAGTCAGAGTGCAATTCACCTTAGCAAGAACCCAACCTTCCACTCAAGGTCCAAACACATCGACGTAAGGTATCATTGGATTTTTGATGTGTTGGAACATAAACTATTGCAAGTTGAGAAGGTTCACACCAATGATAACGGGGCAGATATAATGACAAAGACCATGACTAGAAAAAAGCTTGTTATCTATAGAAAGATTACAGGTGTGGAAGAGCCCTGTCTCACATAAGGTGGAAAGGGAGATTTTTTGGTCCAACTAATGTGGGCCAGTAGCAAAGAAAAAAAAGGAAGAGGATTAGTTAACAAAGATGGCACCGAAAGAAGAAAAAGAAAATAAAAAAAGAAAGAAAAAAAAAGGTCAAAAATGTTAGGCTCATTTTCTTCTATAAAAGGCCTTAGCCTTAATCTCAAAAACACATATTAGAAGCGAAGGAAAAGAAAACACGGAGAGTTTTCTAAGAGTGTTTTTTAGAGGAAAAATTAAGAGAGTCAATTTGTGAAGTTTTACCCACAAATTGAAGATACATATTTGTTGTATTTTTGTGAGAGATCCACCTAAAGGTGAAGTGTGTAATACCATCTTATTATAGTGAAAGTTTAAGTGGCATACGGGTCCCGTGATTGTTACTTTCATTTTGGAAGGTTTTTCCACGCTAAAATCTTGGTGTTATTTTTGTTTTGGGAAATTATCCTGGGTGTGTGGAATTTATTTCTTTACAACCATCTATTTTTCCCAACAGAAATTGATAGGTCTGTGGTTGGGGGAGGATTTTTTTAACAAGCCTTATCGATGAAGAATTTGTAGGACTGAATCGGGGTCCACCGTCATCAAAACCATATTCTCTATCCAAGCCTCCACTGTCATCTTAAACTCTTCCTATCTTTCTGAATCGGGGTCCTTCAATTAAGTAATACAATTCTTGGGAAGTTGGGTTTGTTAGAATATAATTTTGATCCAAAAACATTCAAGAAACCATATGAACATGATTGTAAACACAGTAGAAACAAAAGGAATTGAAAAATTACCTCCAACTATTGATCACACTTCACCCACTCACATACTATCCATAAGGGAATTTTTAATGGTTTTATCAGTTTGATACTTCTAAACCTTTTTCTCTTAATCACAATGGTGTAGAGACTGATTTTCTTAATTGAGTGAATTGAATTGAGAGAAGGCTTAGGGACCAACCGAAATAAGTAAGCACGTTTGAGTGCTCTGTCCATCAAAGAGCAAAATAGAACGTGCACTTGAGGGGCTAAAAAGTGGGTCAGATGATGGAAGTTGTTGGAACACATTCAAACCAACTTACTCGGTTTGTTACTGAGATTTTTAGAGGAAAAACCAACACTCTCCCACTTGGTCCATATATTACATCATTTAACTTTATGATAAACAAAACACATGAATTATGATGATAGATCCTCTAATAATGAGTATTATCTTATATATATCACGATACACTATGCATCAAGCTCATACTACTTAATGAATAAACCCTATGTTTATTCGAGGTCCATAAATTAAATATATTTTTTCTCAAAATACATGAATAAACAAAATATGCGCATAAAATCATATGAGAAAACATAAACTAAATAAGAGTTTCATTAAAATATCAAATGTATATACAATTAATATTTACATCATGGAACCAAGTTTCATTCTTATTACATTATTCTTGAAATTCTTTGGTGGCATGCCTTTAGTCAAAGGATCAGCAATCATCAACTCAGTGCTAATTTGCTAAATTACCACTTTATTTTCCTTAACATGTTCTGTTATGGTCAAGTATTTGATGTCGATGTGCTTACTACGACTACCACTCTTGTTGTTCTTAGCCATAAACACAAAGTTGAATTGTCATAGTACAATCTCAATGGCCTAGAAATAGAGTCAACTACTCTAAGCCTGAAAATGAAACTCTTCAACCATACACCATATAATGTAGCCTCAAAGCATGACACGAACTCAGCCTCCATAATGGAAGTATCAGTTAAGGTCTGATTCGTACTCTTTCAAGACACGGCTCTACCAACAAGCATGAAAATGTAACCACATGTTGATTTCCATGAATCAACACAAGCAGTAAAGTCCACATCGGAGTAGTCAATCACTTCTAGAACATCGGTTCATCTATACATGAGCATGTAATCCTTTATCCCTTGAAGGTACCCCATCACCTTTTTTGCAACTCTCTAGTGATCAACACCTGGGTTGCTCTAATATCTCCCTAGCATCCCAAAAACAAATGCAATGTCAGGTTTGGGTGTAGACTTGAGCATACATCAGGCTTCCAACGACTGAAGCATAGGGAATGGTTTTCATCTATTCACGCTCAAGCTCATTTGTAGGGCATTGGATTAGGTTGAATCTATCACCCTTCACAATGGGTGCCATACTCGGTGAACAATCCTTCATCCAAAATATCTCTAAAACTTTATTGATATAGGTCTCTTGAGAAAAACCCCAAATGCCTCGAGATCTATCCCTATAGATCTTAATTCCAATGACATAAGATGCCTCACCCATAACTCTCATATCAAATTTATTCAAGAGAAAGTGTTTCACCTTATATAGAAAGCACTTCTCATTGGTTGCAAGCAAAATATCATCCACATAAAGCACCAAAAAACAAATCTTGCTCCCACTAACCTTCTGGTATATACATTGATCCATGATGTTCTATTCAAAACCAATTGAAGTGATGATGTCATGGAATTTCAAATACCATTGATGGAAAGCTTATTTTAATCCATATATGGATTTATAAAGCTTATAGACCAAGTTCTCACCATCACTAGAGGAGAATCCTTTAGGTTGTTTCATATAAACCTCTTTCTCTAGGTCACCATTAAAGAAAGCCATTTTCACATCCATTTAATGCAAATCAAAATCAAAATGGGCAACCAATGCCATGATCACATGGAGTGAATCTTACTTAGATACATGAGAGAATGTCTATGTGTAGTTGATTCCCTCCTTTTGAGTGAATCCTTTGGCAATGAGTCTTGCCTTATGTCTCATAATGTTGCCTTGCGAGTCTTTCTTTGTCTTGAAGACTTATTTACATCCAATGGATTTTACACCATCAAGAAACTTGATGAGATCTCAAAACTCACGTCTTGTGAAAATGTCTTAGGATCATTTTCGGCTCCAACATTATAGTCACACTCTTATAGATACACAATATAGTCACTAAGAATTGTCGATTTCCTTACTCTAGTAGATCTTTTGAATGATGCATCAACATTCTCCTGAGGATTAGGATCATGTCGTTCAACTGGTTGTTCAACAGCTTCAGACATCTATTGAACTTCAACATCTATTGGATCAGGATCAACAACTTGTGGTACTTCCAGGACTAGTTCTTCAACATGCGCTTTGACTTAAGATGTTTTGTTAACAACAACAATTAGTCCATTACTTGAAGTGGCACACTGAGAATTTGAATGATCCTTCTCATGACCAATGCCCTATGATCGATCCCTTCCACTAATCAAGTCATTCTCAAGAAATTTTGCATTTCTTGATTCCACAAACCTAGTGCTATGAGATAAGCAATAAAACCTATAACCCTTAGACCTTTCAGCATATACAACACAATACCCACTTATGGTCCTTGGTATAACTTATTTTCTTGTGGATTGTAGACTCTTTGATGCAGATCCTTTAGAAAAACAACCCTAGGAACCCACTAACTCAAGGGAATAGGAATGATTGATTTGCTAAGAACATGTTGAAAATGACTAGCTTAGAACCCTAGGGGAAAAAGTCCTTAAAACCCCAATCTTGAGATGGCACAAAGAATGATCACTCTCTTTGATAAGTTGAATTCAAGCATTCAATAAGAACACAAGAAGGCAAAGAAAAAGCTTTCTAAAATATACTTTTTATTAATTATATTTGTGTCTCCAAATGACCAGGTTGTTGCGTTTTTATACAACCCTTATGAAAAAAACCCCAATTCAAACCATAGATAAATTCTAGGCATAATTCAACCCTAATGGGATTATTTAGTTATGGATTGTGCCTAATCCATTTTTAAAGAATAAAAAACTAAAAGACTTATGATAAATAAAACATAAAAAAGCCACAATTCACTAAAACAAAAATTACTAAATATAAAAGACCCATAATAGAGTAAAACAAAAAATTACTTCCTAAATCAATCCTTGCTCCCAATTTGATCTTCCAAATCTATCTCTTGCATAAAAAGGTAATATACCATCCTTGGTGAAGCTTTGGAATCATCAATTTAGTTTTAGAATCTTCTAGCATAATCTCTTTGTATTGCACTTCTGTGATCAAGCTTGGCAAAGCTTTCTTCATCCTTTTTTCCTTGGCTCTAGTAATTGAACTTCCAATTCCTTGCAAAGGATCTTGAGAATATTTGGTAACAAAAACTTGGTCAGCACCTTGATCTCCATTATTCCCCTCCTCTATGAAAAGATTCATCCTCGAATCACCTTCATCAAACAAAGATAAATCAATGACAATAAAAGTTGCACTAATATTACCATAGTCAATTGGAAAATATAGCTTGTAGGCATTATCATTGATCCATTCCAAGACTTGAAAAAGCCTATCTACGCAAGGCTACAATTTTGATTTGTGTTATGTAGAAAACCTCTCCTTAAGCATGTGCACCCAAATCCAATCTCAAAGTTGAAAAACCTCTCCTTAAGCATGTGCACGAATCATTTTATAGAAAATAACAAGTATACTCCTAAGGTTGATCTAAGGAATGAATATATGTGATTTTTAATTTATTATTCAAACTTTTAAAAATAAAATTAAATCATAAAAATCTTGTCACGATATTTTGATTGTTTATGTTTCCTAATCTAATAACAAAAAAAACATATATATGAATTTAATAAAAAATTATACAAATTTTTATCATTCATAACATTGAAGTATTTATGGATATAATAATTAAGTTAATTATGTTTACTCATATTATTTAAGTTATTAAAGATATAAATTGATACTTATTAATTCTTTCTTTTTTATATAAATACCACATTTTGTGGGATTAGATATTCTTTGTTAATTAAAAAAATTAATTAACACCTATGAGTGTGGTCGATAATTAATTTGGTTAATTAAATTAATTCTTTTTTTCTAAGAGATTGAAAATGAACCATTTAAATGTCACCTTTGATGTGGTTAGACATTTTAAACTTTATTCAAGATGTCCAAATTAAACATAAAAATTTATTTATCTGAGTACTAACTTTCAAGTTTTAAAACCATTATTAAAAATATGTTGTGAATACATTTTTGAATAATAGTTCTTATAAAAACTTTTAAAATAGAGTTTTACTCTAACTACCAGACGATTGTACTAACAAATAAAAGAGAACTATTTTAAATTAGACCATATAATTAAACCTTAAAATATAATTTTTAACTTTAAGTTTGTAATGAGAAATAATATATTTCTCTCTAACATTATTAATATAAAATCTTGAATAAAAACAAAATCAATTTATTTTATAGAAATGTTTTACCTATTTAATATTTCGTAAGTACAACAATGTTATTATTATATCATATTTATAAATAACTAGTAATGTTAAATTTAATTACAGATAAATTAAATATAATATATAAGAAGAAAAGATAAAAATAATTGTAAAAATTTTATTTTAAAATTATACTTCAAAATAATCTTTATAGAACTTTGATGTTAATTCTGTTCTTGGAAAACCTCCAAATGGATTTGCATTTCCATTTATTGAATAAAAAACTAGAAATTTATAAAATTATAACTAGTTCTTCTCAAAAAGAGAACTTTAAAGCTAAAAAAACTAAGAACTAGAGAGAAAAAGAGAGAAATGTGTGATTTTTGGGATTTGAGGGATGATTTTTACAATAGGGGAGATGATCCTTTTATAGATGAGAAAAATGCCAAAAACAAGTGGGAAAATATCTCAAAAATTGATTTTGGACGCGTTTAGATAGGTTGGCACATGTGTGTGGGGTGAGATTTATGGTAGATGGGTGTTGGCGCACACGGGACAAGCCCGGGTACAGGCTGGCACGCACATGACTCAGCGCGGGCATGTTGGCTGAACGCAGGCATATGCTGGCTGTGCACTAGACACGCGCGAAACTCTGCATTTTTGACCATTTTGACCTAATTTGTTAATTTTTTTTTACTTTTTCTCATTTTGTTTCGACATATTTGTGATATATTACCTCTGGTATTTTTCTTCAAATCTTTAAGTTATTTTTGATTAAAAATACTTGAAAAACAATAAAAATATTCGTGATTTTGAAAAGAAAAATTATATAAAAATATGATAAAATCATACAAATATAAATTTATTTAAACAATTAAAATAAATTAAAACACGATAATTTTAATATTTTTTAATCACTCATTAGTGTTATCTCTATTAAATAGAAAAATAAAACATGTACGTAAATTATTGGTACACGTTCACGCCAACTTATTGGATTTGTTACCATGATTTCACAAGGAAAAACCAAGTTCACCCCAAAGCTTTTACTTCAAGCCCAACAACTCAGATGTCTTTTATAATAATATCTTACTTTTGTAACATTTGTTTGTATAATAGCTATCATAGATTGTTGGAGATTTTGGTCTTCGTATCTAGACTCGTCATGATCTTCTTTTTTTAATTAATTTCTTTGGTGTTCCCATTTTTTTATCTTAGTGCTTATCCAATAGAAACCCATATCTTCTTCTGTCTCTTCTCCTTTTCTTGTTTTTGAGTGACAGCAATTTGTCTGTATGGCTAGATTCTTATAGAAAGTGCATTGTTTTTAGCCTTCATAGCTAGAAATCTTGAAAGAGGGTATTTTTCGTTTAACATATGATTTGATTTCTCTAGAACTTTTCCATTTAAGTTGTCTATAGTTATCATTTATTTAATTTTGATTTAGAGTTCAATTAGAGTCCCACCAGTAGGTTTGGTGTGGTTTATACCAATAAAAATTAATCCAAGATCCCACTTTTTGCTTTGCTCAGGAGAGGAGGTTGAGAGAAACAAAGACAAGCCAAACCAAAAGTTGTCTTCTTTATTACATATTTTATTATTGTGTTCCCACAATTTTGTTCTACCATTAATCTTCCACCTTATCATTAATACCAAACTTGAGTTTGACTCGTAAGAAAAGTCCTTTTTCTTCTAAACGCTACTTTACTTGTTGATTACTTGTGTTTCTTTCCTTCTTTTCTTAAAGTCCCTCGATCTTAAAACACTCCGGGAAAATGAGATAAGATTGTTTTCACCTTTGTTGTAGAAACAAATATCCTTATTTTTCACCGCATCCAAATCCAAATTGGCAAACAAGAGCTTCTTAATTACTTTTCTTTCTCAAATCCTCTCAAGAATGTCTCTGAAGAGCAAGACTTTCACATCCAAAGTAGAGAACTTTGAGGATATGGGAGGGATGTTAGTGTTGGACTTACTGGAATTGGCGTTGGAATGCATTCTTGAAAAGCTTCCACCTGATGCTCTATGTAGCATGGCAGGTGTTTGTAGCTCTTTGAGGGAGA
This sequence comes from Hippophae gyantsensis, assembly GCA_030763125.1. NCBI lineage: Eukaryota > Viridiplantae > Streptophyta > Magnoliopsida > Rosales > Elaeagnaceae > Hippophae > Hippophae gyantsensis. The sequence goes on along the minus strand of CM061029.1, from coordinate 31,401,532 downwards.
TATGTATGAGTGATCATCTATGGGAGAAGCATATGAAAAAAAATGGGGAAGAGTAATAGGCCCTGTTGGAATATTATGGATCAAAACTCTCAAAACTCAAGAACAGTCAAGAACAATTTTCCAAAAACACTCAGAAACTCTCAAATTTTGTTTATGATTTCTTTAACTTGATTATTACATTGCTACTGAGAGGTATTTATAGAAACAACTAATAAATCAAGCCATACAATATAAACATACCAAAAAAATCTAAACCATACACATATCTCCTTACCTAACCCATTGATTTTCTTCTTCCCATCAACCATGAGTTGTATCCTTATCAATCCAGATCATCACCATAGAAGCTTCCATGAGCCGGAATTCAAATGGGCTAGAATATTTCAAAGTTTGTTTTTGATTTCTTTGGGCTTGTAAACAAGTTTACAAACCAACACTCCCCCTTAAACTTGTTTTATGATGCTGAGCAAATTTCTCAATCTGACAAAGTCTTCTTGTTTGAGCGGTTTAGTGAAGATGTCGGCAATTTGATCTTATGATTTTACATACTCGAGTTGTACATCCTTTCTTATGATGCACTCCCTGATGTAATGATATCGAGTATCTATGTGTTTGCTTCGATCATGGAAAACAGGATTTTTGGCGAAGGCAATGGTTGACTTGTTATTGACACAAATTTTGGTTGGCTTTTCTTATGTCATACTTAGCTCCTTTAACAAGTTTCTAATCCAAATTGATTGGCAAACACATGAGGTAGTTGCTATATATTCTGCTTCACAACTAGACAAGGTGACAATCGGTTGCTTTTTTGACATCCATGTAAAAGCAGTATCTCCCATGAAAAATACAAATCCGGAAGTGCTTTTTCGATCATCTATATCTCCACCAAAATCCCTGTTGTGTGTTTTACAACACACAAAAACGTGCAAGTATACACGGTCACAAGTAATAATATTTGTAAGTAAAGATCGTTCCCACGGAGATTTATTACTAGCGTTTGTTGATTATTAAAATTATTTAAACCTGATGTTATCCAAACAATCAATAATTTGTTGCAGTTTGTCTTAATTAATTTTTTTAACAAATTGTACGAAAATTCTAGGATTGCAGTTCACCCAAATTAATCCACTTGAATATTTTATTCTCTCTTGATTTATGTTCTCGTGTTTTAAGTTGTTAACCAAGAACTCATAATTTATCCATGTATCTCTTTCAAGCTCCATACAGACACACCTAGTTAAAATAATTCACTATATTCCTATGAGAATTAAATTCAACCAGATTTATTAAGTTCTGAGTTCTCAAACAGTCACACATACAATAAAAGTATATTTCTATCCCTTATGCATATATGTTATTTTATCATGAGCAGCACACAAAAATGCCTTTTTCAAGTTTATTTAAGTGTCACATATCAGTTAATTAATCTTCCGATAATTAAAAGCATTAACCACAGATAAAATAAACAACTTAAAATAGTTTCATAAATCATTCAAAAATAATTAATTCAAGTTTCATAATTTACGCTACACTGCAATCCTAGAACAAATGTATTAGTTCATAGCAGAATTTAAAATTACAACACAACAAAAATAAAACATTGAAGAGAAACAAAAATTAAAAGAAAATAGATAAGGAAAAAAACTCTTTCACGATTCCTCAATGAACAATAAATTTCTTCCCTTTTCTTCTTCTTTGTTGTTTTCTTTCTCTGTAATTTCCCTAAGAAAATACAACATACAATGTTAAATAAACACTCTGCGTGTTTTTGTGTAACACGCAAAGAAGAAAGAAACTGAAAATGATACAAGAAAGAAAATTCACAAGAACTGCGAGAACACCCAAAAAACTCAGAGGAAAAACCAAACTAAACTCAAAACTCGAAAACTGAAAAATCAAAATAACGCGTACAAAAATATATCCCCCTTTTCAATTCTTATTTTTTATTTTTTAGTTTTTTATATTTTTTTTATATTAAAAGTGGGGACAAAAATGTATGGGGAGCACGCGTGAAAACATTCTGCGTGTTTTTTGATTTTTTTTCTCTTTTTACGCATGCCACGTGTCACCATGTGATTTACTGAGCGAAATAAAGCAACACGTGGCAGCTTTTCATTGGATCGTAAGGCCGGGCGCATGAAGAACGCATCGCACACGAATCCTCGCGTTGGAAGCAATTAACGGCTGGAAGTGGGCGCGGTTTCTGTGTTTTTATTTCACCAAATACATGCCACGTGTCATCATGTTATTCGTTGGAATATTTATGAGACACGTGGCTGCTTATTTTCCGTTTAAACACGAGGGTGCACGCGGCTTGGATGTACCGCGTCACATAGGATTTGTAGACGAGCGGCTCGGTGCGCGATAGCTTCTTTCAACGTGCTTCAATTTGGACCATTCAACTCATCCAACGGCGATCGATGCGCCTCGAGGGAATCTGCGCAGCCGAAATGTGGGTCCCACCCTACACGCCGGCCTGCGCGATAGGTGGGCCCCACTGGCACGCTGAGCGGCGCGAACAAAGAACTCTGCACCCACTCTCCTTGGTCGGTTTTGATCTACACGCGCGCATCCCAACCGTTACTTCTTTGATCGGACGGTCCACGTTGCGCGTTTGGAATAGGGCGCGTGGCCTCATCTCACCTGCGCAGAAATTAAGTTTGATTAATTGTATTTTCACCCACAAATATATTTCAAATTATATTTTAAACTTTGCTTAATTACAATATAGCCCTTTTTCTAATTTAAATTAAATTTTCAACTTTTAATAATTGAAATTAAGCCCGATTTTAATTTAAATTATATTTTCAACTTTTATTAATTCCAATTAAGCACTCTTTTATTTGAAATTATATTTTTGGACATAAATTTGCAATTAAGTACGTTTTAGATACAATTTATTTTATTTTCTTAAAATATATAATAAAACAATAAATACTAATTTATTAAACTAAAGTTAACTAAAAATAGAAAGAACATAACAATTATAATTAATAAAATAGGTAAAAATAACTATATAAAATACAGTTATCAATCGTTATCCCTATATCCAACAAGCTTGTAATCATTAGAAGTCGAATAGAACAAGGTAAAATTAATTGTATCTTTTAGATAACGTAGGATTCTTTTTGTAGCTTTGAAATGAATAATTGTCGGTTTCTCCATATAGTGGCTAATCAATCTAACAGCATACAGGATGTCAGGCCTTGTGCACGTGAGATAACGCAGACTTCCAACTAAACTTTTGAAAAATGTTGGATACACACTTTCACCATCTTCATGCTTGGATAGTTTGATTCCATATTCCACTGGTGTGTTGATCAGCTTGCAATCGTTCATCTTGAACTTCTTTAGTATCTCCCTTGCATAGCTTTCTTGAGAGATGAAGATGCCTTCTTCCTTTTTCTTCACTTCAATTCCAAGGTAGTATGCCATTAACCCGATATCTGTCATTTCGAACTCTCGGGTCATCACCTTCTTAAAATCTTCAAATAACTTTGAATTACTTCCAGTAAATATGAGATTATATACGTATAGACAAACGATTAGAATATCGCCATCTTCAATCTTGATGTAGAATGAATGTTCGTAAGGACACTTGGTGAAGTTGTTCTCCATAAAGTACTTATCGATGCGGTTATTCCATGCCCTTGGTGCTTGCTTTAACCTATAAAGAGATTTTTTCAACTTCAACACCTTGTCTTTGTGACCTTTTGCTTCATAGCCTGACGGTTGCTTAATATAGACATCTTCTTCAAGGACTCCATTTAGAAAAGCAAATTTCACATCCATTTGATGTATCTTCCACTTATTTTGAGCTGCCAAATAAATGATTAGTCTTATAGTTTCTAATCGAGCAACAGGAGCAAATACCTCATCATAGTCAATTCCAGCCTTTTGACTATATCCTTTTGCTACTAGCCTTGCCTTATGCCTTTCAATCTCTCCCTTAGCATTCCTCTTTATCTTGTACACCCATTTGACACATATTGCCTTATACCCTTTGGGAAGTGAAACAGGTTCCCATGTGTCATTCTTCTCAATTGCATTGATTTATTTGTCCATCGCATCTTTCCACTTCTTCTCTTGTATAGCTTCTTGAAAGCTCATTGGTTCATAATCAGCAAAGAGATAGAATAAGGTAAGATTATCTTGTCATTCTGTTACCTCATAAAGATCTTGGAGATTTCGTGTACGTGTCATGACTCTTTCACTTCCACTCGAAGATGATGAAGGTGACGGGTCTTCATGAGTGGTTAGAATTGGTGAAGTAGGTGGAGTCATTGGCTCTTGTTGAATTTCTATTGGTTGCTCCCTCATTTTCTGCTCATCTTCTTTAAATTGAGGAAAGAAATTGAAGTTATCTGCATGAGAGTTAAAATCCCATTCTCTTTCTTCATCGATCTCAACTAATCACAATCTTCTTATTGTGTGGGTTGTACAACTTATAGCCCTTTGAATTAGCATTATAACCGATGAAGATAAAACTCTCGCTTTTATCATCAAGCTTCGTTCTTCTCTCATCCGGTACATGAACATGGGCTATACTTTCAAAGACTCTTAGGTGGGAAATACCAAGCTTTCTTCCACTCCATGCCTCTTGTGGTGTCTTTCCTCATCCACTTCTTGTTGGAGATCGGTTTGACAAGTAAATTGCACATGCTACTGCTTCTGCCCAAAACTCTTTAGGTAGTTTCTTGCTTTTAAGCATGCTTCGTGCCATGTTGAGGATTGTTTGGTTCTTTCTTTCAACTACACCATTCTGTTGGGGGGATCTTGGCATTGTTAAAGATCTATGAATTCCATTTGCTTCACAGAACTCTTGAAACTCCTTGAATGTAAATTCTCCATCTTGGTCTGATCTCATGGCTTTGATTTTTCTACCGCTTTCTCTCTCCACTGTAGCTTTGACCTTTTGAATACTTCAAAAACTTCTGATTTCTGTTTCAAGAAATATACCCAAGTTTTTCTTGAAAAATCATCAATAAAAAGAAGAAAATAGTTATTGTTACCGAGAGAGCTAGGCTTGATCGGTCCGCACATATCAGTATGGATTAGCTCCAGTGGCTTCTTGGCTCTTGAGTTTGACTCCTTTGGAAAGATTTTTCGAAATTGCTTTCCGAGTAGGCACCCTTCACAAAGTTGATCGGGATGGTTAATGCAAGGTAGTCCCTTCACCATCTCCTTCTTAGACAACAACTCCAATCCTCCAATTTATAACAGGTTTTCAGACACTTTGTAATGTCATTTTGTATATTGATCAAGAACATTCTATTCTTTGACATCAGCATGTTAGCAATCAGGTTATTCTTATCATCTTTTATAGAAAGATTACAATCCTTCATATGAATATCATAACCTTTCTCTAACAGTTGTCCTAAACTTAAGATGTTACTTTTCATATTTAGGACATAGTAAATATTGGAAATAAATTGATGTTGCCCATCTTTCAATCGAATAAGAATGTTACCTCTTCCTTTCACTACTACGTTTGAATCATCTCCAAATGAGACATCTCCACTTACTGACTCATCTAGTTCCACGAACATGTCTTTCCTTCCACACATATGGTTGCTTGCACCGCTATCAAGATACCAGGAATGTGGTTGACTATTATCACCCTCCTTTCGTGCTAGAAAGAGAGTTTCTTTCTCATCGATCTTCTCCTCTAGGTAGTTCATTTTCTCATCTACTCTATTATTGGGAGCTCTACATTTTGAAGCATAATGTCCAAATTTTTGACAATTATAGCATTGAACTTGAGATTTTCCATACCTTAAGTTCATATTACCTCTTCCATGACTTTGTGTTAAGCTTTCTGCTCTCTCGAAGTTGTTGGAATTGTTGTTGTAATTCCAACCTCATCCACGACCGTGGCTTCCACCTCGTCCATGGACTCTACCTCTACCTCATCCATGTTGGTTTTTGTCATTCCCTTGGCTTTCATGCTTATCCTTGAATTGCATCTTGAAGAGTTACTCAGTGATCCCTTGCTTCTTCTTATGCTTTTCTTCATATGCTTGTAATGACCCATTGAGTTCATCAATGGTCATTTCTTCCAAATCTTTTGTTTCCTCAATCGTCACGATGATGTGTTCAAATTTGGAATCTAATGAACGAAGTATCTTTTCCATTATTCTAACATCTCCCAACATCTCAACGTTTCTTTTTAATTGATTAGAAACAACTATGACTCTTGAGAAATAGTCAGAAATAGATTTGGAAGCTTTCATATGTAGAGGTTCAAACTCACCTCTAGTGTTTGGAGACGAACCTTCTTCACTTTCTCGGCTCCTTTGAAAGAAATTTGAAGCTTATTCCACGCTGCTTTGGAAGATGTTGCATCTAAAATCTTCTCAAACTCATCATCATTTAAGGCTTGATAGATAAGAAAAAGAGCTTTCTCGTCTCTCTTTCTCAAATCCTTCAAAGATTCTTTTTGCACTTGCGTTAGAGTAGTTTCATCGTTTGGCTCACTTAAGCCTTTCTCTACGACTTCCCACACATCATGTGCACCCAAAAGAGCCTTCATCTTGATACTCTAATTATCATAGTTGTCGTTATTGAGTGTTGGGACTTGAAACGATGACATAACTCTTAATATAGTGAGAATTTGTAAATTCTGTTCATACAGATGGATTCAGAACGTCAAAAAACCTTAGGAGGAACTCCGGGGAAAAATCTAAATTTTTTGGTCAACGGTCTCGGCGGCTCGGTCAAACGGCTTGACGGCTCGGCCAAACGGCTTGGTGGCTCGATCAGCAGCTCGGTCAACAGGCTTCACGGCTCGGTCAACTCGGCTCCAACTCGTCTGACTCGGTGAGTTAACTCACTTTATAGCAGAACCTTCCAAAGGATCGTGGCGGCACGTCTGAACTCCGATCGGGATGATTCTTACGGCGTCGGATTTGTCTCGTCGAGAGCTTCAATTTGATATACAATAGTGTATATTTATATTTCCAACTACAGCTCTGATACCACTTTTTTGGGATATTATGGATCAAAACTCTCAAAACTCAAGAACAATTTTTCAAAAACACTCAGAAACTCTCAAATTTTGTTTCTGGTTTCTTTAACTTGATTATTACATAGCTACTGAGAGGTATTTATAGAAACAACTAATAAATCTAAGCCATACAATATAAACCTACCAAAACAATCTAAACCATACACTTATCTCCTTACCTAACCCATTGATTTTCTTCTTCCTACCAACCATGAGTTGTATCCTTATCAATCCAAATCATCACCATAGAAGCTTCCATGAGCTGGACTTCAAATGGGCTAGAATATTTCAAAGTTTGTTTTTGATTTCTTTGGGCTTGTAAACAAGTTTACAAACCAACAAGCCATACTGCTTATAGAGAGTTGCAATGGCATATTGCTTCAAAATATGATCTGAGTAATGACAAAAATGGAAAACTTCGAGGGCTCATGAGAATTCTCTCTTTTAGTTGGCCATTTTTATGGATTAAATCAAAGGTTGGAGATCCTAAGAAACAGAGGAATTCTTTTCCAGTTGACTCTACCACTTTTTGGTGTCTTGCTCTTGAGACTGGCAGATTCTGTTTCCCAGCTTAGGTTTATAACCGTGAGGTATTTCCATAAGCACTTATAATCAATAAAGTGATTACATTTTCCTTAGAAACAATTTCATCTTAATATTCATGGGCTTCTATTCAAACTCCTCTGTTTTTGCAAGGCAACAAGTTTTTATTTTGAGCTTTGTTTTGCTTTGATCTCCGGTGGAAAACCAATCCCAATTGTTCTTATTTTTTATTTTATTGTTCTCCTTTGGTGTTTTTCAGAATGGCCATGTTGGGTTTTTGCTGTCATGTTATGATGCTGAGCTGAACTATGATATGGACACTAATAGTTTTCAAGCCAGGTAATTGCATAGAAAAAGCTGCCTTTATATTTGGTGTGTAAATGGTTTTTCTTTAGTTGTTATTTGCTAGGTTTCTATCCCAAAACATTAATCTATTTGGAGGAGTAATCAATCTCAATTATATACCCAATTTATTCTTCATATTTTTTTAATATGGATTTGTTTGCATATGTAAGAGTCCACTCTTGAACAAGAATAAATTGTCTCTCTTAGACTCAAAGCATGCACCTATACTTAGGACCAACTACTTAACTACATCCTCCTTAATCAATCATACATACTCCATTGATTTCACCAACGTGGTAAGAAAGGGCCAAATAACCCACACCAACTTAATTATATCTTTAAAGTCTAATAAATCTATAACAATTTTGCCAATTTGCATCGCGATACAACAAGGAAACCACTATCATTTGAATTTGGGTCACATGCATTGCCTATATGGGTCCACTTTCACCTTAGGGATCCACATTGTGTGCTCTCACACAATGGTAATTGAGCCTAGCTCTAATATTACTTGTTATGTTTGGGGTTCCAACTCAAAAGGTTAATATATAGGAAGAATAGCCCAACACAATTCACAATTGTATATCCAATTTACTTTTCATATTTTTTCAATATAGGACTCATTCGTATATTAAACAGTTGTTGTTTTCAACTTCTTTCTACATAGAATTCTATTTTTCTCACTTAATAATGGTATAGTAGTTTTTGTTAAAGAATATAAATAAATTGTTAAGTCCATTCCTTAAAAGCTTGAGCTTTTAAGAGAATTGGTATTTAATTGATATGACTAATTTAAGGATGATTAGAGGAAGAAGAAGAACAATAGGGAAGAGAGGCAAATTATATATATATCTCCTCTCATTTTCCTCAGTTCTTCGGCTATATATAGCCTTACAAGATCAAGGAAAAATAACAGAAAAGAAATGCAAGAAAAATAACAGAAATTGTAGCCGAAATTACTTGAGGATAAGTGTGTGTCAGAGGGGGTGTAGAAGCATCTTTTTCTAACAGATTGGTAGTCCTTTCTAACGAATTAGGTGGCCCCTTCCATCATTGCATCATTTTTTCCCAGGAAATTGCAGCCTCTTGCCTACGCCCGTCCCTGTGCGTGTGCATTGGCGCATTCTACACCCATCAACTCCTCCCCACCTGAGAATCCTTGTCCACAAGGATGAATTCAGGGTAGGTCTTGGAGAACCACCACTCATTTTCCTAGGTGGCATCTTTTTCTAATGCACCGACCCATTTCACGAGGATCTCTGACTTTCGTCAATATTTTCTCTTTTGGATCACTCTACGATCTAAAATAACTTCTAGTTAGGGAAGCACTATTGCATTGTCTGAGATAGGAGGTAGTTGGGTTAAGGGAGGTGTGCAGGCCCCCAAGTGCCTTTTGAATAGGCTGACATGAAAGACATTGTGGATTTGAGAGTCAGAGGGTAGGGCTAGTTTCTATGCCACCATTCCAATTCGAGCTATTATTTTTTAAGGGCCATAGAAACGTGGTGCTAGTTTCATTACAGCTCGAAAGGCCACTGTTGTTTTCCTGTATGGTTGTAGACAGAGGTACACATAATCTCCTACCTCAAAAGATACTTCTTGTCGATGTAGACAGAGGTACACAGTGAAGTAACGCAAGTATTGTTCTAAGGTACGATTAACCATCTCTATCTGACCATTAGTTTAAGGATGGTAGCTTGAACTCATGAATAACTTGGTACGTTGTAGTTGGAATAAGGCCTTCCAAAATGAGCTCATGAATATCTTGTCTTGTTCACTCACTATTGTTGTGGGAATGTCGTGGAGTCGCACCACATTGACCACAAAAGCCTTGGCAACAGTCATTGTAGTAAAAGGGTGTCGCATGGCAATGAAATGAGCATATTTGGTTAGGTGATCGACTACTACCATGATTATGGTGTTTCAATTCGAGAGAGGTAAACCCTCAATGAAATCCTTTGAGATATCAGTCTAGCTTCTAGTCGAAATTGGTAGTGGTTGCAGCAACCCTGCATGTTTCATGTAACCATTCTTACACTTTTGGCATATATCACATGAGCGTAGGAACTCTTTCACTCCCCTTTTCATGTTAGACCAGCTGAAATTTTGTTTGATGCGAGAGAGCATTTTGTGAAATCCAAAATGTCCCTCTATTAGTGATGAGTGACAATCAACTAATATCTGCGGAACTAAAGAAGATTGTGAACTTAGGTATACTTTTCCACCTTTGAATCATACTCCATCACGTTGAAAGAGGTTGTGTACCTCACTAGAGGAAATTATACCTTGTAGTTTCTCATAGAAGGGATCTTGTAGGTCTTCTTGTTAGAGTATAGGCTACCAAGCTGCTTGAGGTTGAGAGACTGAGAGAAGTTGGAACTCTACCACTCGGGACAAAGAATCTTCTCCTTGATTTTCAATCCCCTTTTTATATTCGATCTCATAGTCATAACCTAGAAGCTTAGGTAACCATCATGCTTGGGCTAGTGTGGTGATCCTTTTCTCTAGAAGGTACTTCAGACTTTTCTGATTAGTGCACACAGTGAAGGGTCTTCCCAGTAGATAAGGTCGTTATAACTTGATAGCTCTAGCCACTCTAACATTTCCTTCTTATAGATTGATAGGGCTAGAGTATATCCTTTGAGTGCAGCCTTGAAGTAAGCCACTGGTAACCTTAGGATGGGGGAGGGGGGAAGTTAATGCTTCCTTCAATTGTTGGAAAGCTCTAGCTTTAACCTCACTCCACTGGAATCCTTCTTTTCCTAATAGACAGGTTAGAGGTGTTGTCATCCCACCAAATTGTTTAATGAACTTTCTATAGTAACCTGCCAACCCTAGGAACCCTTTGACTCCTTTGGTTGTGGTAGGAGTTGGCCATTCCACAACTGCACAAATTTTTGCAAGATCCATTGAAACTCCTTGTTTTGAGATAAGGTAGCCCATATAAGCTACCTACAACACCCCAAAATGACACTTAGATGGTTTAGCAAACAAATTGTTAGTTACTAGTGTCTGTAAGACAGTTTGTAGGTGCATGATATGATCTTCCCAAGAGTAGGAATACACCAGAATGTCATAAAAGAAAACCAATATAAATTTCCTCAGGTTTGGTCGGAAGAGATCATTCATTAGGCTTTAGAAGATGGCTAGAGCATTGGTAAGGCTGAATGGCATCGCGAGGAATTCATAGTGGCCTTCATGTGTCCTAGAGGTAGTCTTTGGAGTGTCATCCTCATGAACCCTTATTTGATGATACCTTGAACGCAAATCCAGTTTGGAGTAGACATTGGCTCCATGTAATTCATCTAATAGCTCATCTATGACATGTATAGGATACTTATCTTTGATAGTAATTGCATTAAGAGACATATAGTCCACATAGAATCTCTAGGCTCTATCTGTTTTTTTTTTTGCCAACAAAACTGGTGATGAGAAGGGATTGTTACTAAGTCTGATCAAGCCTGATTGTAAGAGTTCTTGCACCATTTTCTCTATTTCAGTTTTTTGATAATAAGGGTAACGGTAAGGTTGTATGTTTATTGGTCCAGAACCTAGTTGTAAAGGTATACGGTGATCGTGTAATCTCCTTGGTGGTAGGTTGGAGGAAGGTTCAAACACATAAAGGAATGCAACTAGTATTTTATCGTTCTCAGGGGGAAGAGTTTAGGGCTGCTCGCTGGAGTCGTCATTAGGAATTATTTGAAGGAACAATGATGGATGATAATGAACCGCAAGACCTGTATTGTAAATATTGATCTTGCGAAATTTACCCTTTTGTGGTTTTATTATTTGTAAAACTCTCGCAAGTGCATGAATCATTTTATAGAAAATGATAAGTAACTCCCAAATTAAATCCTAAACATTCTGTCATGATATTTTGGTTTGTTTGTTTCCTAATCTAATAACATAAAAATAAATATAAACATAGATATAAATTCAATAAACAATAATGCAAATTTTATCATTCATAACAATGGAGTATTTAATGATATAATAATTAAGTTAATTATGTTTGCTCGTATTATTTAGGTTATTAAAGATATAAATTAATATTTGTTGATTTTCTATTTTTGGTATGAAAGTGTCCTTAGGTAGGGCCCAAATTCTTTTTGTTAATATTAACTAACTAATATCCTTAGTCGGGGCCTATTAATTAATTAAATAATTCGATTTTGTTCAAGGTGTCCAAATTAAACCTAAGAATTTAATTTTCCAAGTACTAACTTTCAAGTTTTAAAACTAATACTGAAAATATGTCGTCAATACATTTTCGAATAATAGTTCTTATAAAAAAACTTTTGAAATAGAGTTTCACTCTAAGTATTGGGCGATTGCACCAACAAAAAAAGAACACTACTCTAAATTAGACCGAATAATTAAACCTTAAAATTTAATTTTCAGATTCAAGTTTGTAATGAAAAATAATGTATTTCTCTCTAACATCCTTAATATAAAATCTTGAATAAAAACAAAATCAATTTATTTTATAAAAATGTTTTACCTATTTAATATTTCGCAAGTATAATAACGTTATAATTATATCATATTTACAAATAACCAACTATGTTAAATTTAATCATAAACAAATTAAATATAACATATAAGAATAAAACATAAAATAATAACTATAAAGAATCCATTAAAATAATACCTTAAAATAATCCTTACAACAGTTTGATGTTAATTCTGTTACTGGAAAACCTTCAACGGATTTACATATCTGCTTATTGGATTAAAAACTAAAAGTTTTAAAAACATAACTAGTTCTTCTCAAAAAGAGAAGAAATTTAAAAAAAAATAAAACTTTCTAGAGAGAGAAAGAGCTCAAAAAATTGTGTGTTTTGGAATGGGGGAAGAGGGTTCTTTTATAGACGATGGAAAGGCCAAAAAAGGGGGGGAAATATTTCAAAATTTGAATTTGGATGCATTTGGATAGGTTGGCGTGTGTATAGGGTGCGAAAATCTTGCGTGATGGGCTCTCGATGCGGCAGACGGGCAGTTGGTAGGTGTGGGCACGCGTAGGACACGACGAGTAGTGAGCAGGCACGTGCCCGACACAGCGCGGGACTCGGCATGTGACATGACACAAATTGGATGGTGTGCGCACAGGACTGGGTACGAATGGGCGCACTACGTGCGTTTCTCGGCTCAGTTGGGCAGCTGCGCGTGCGATTTTTGCCTTTTTGACCCATTTTGTTCAATTTTTCCATCTTTTTGATCTTTTTCTCATTTATTTTCTCAATATATTTGTGATATATTGCCTCTAGTGTTTTTTTCTTCGAGTCTTTAAGTTATTTTTGAACTAAAATACCTAAAAACAATAAAAAATACCCGTCATTCCGAAAATATAAATCTATATAAAAAATATGATAAAATCATACAAATATAAATATATTTAATCAATTAAAGTACATTAAATTATGATAAATTTAGTGCTTTTTAAGCACTCATCAAACAACCATGTACCTTGTAGGTCGTTGGATTCTTTACAGGTCAGGGCTGCAATGTTTGCTCGTCCTAACCCTTGGAACTTGTGAGGGACACCGTTTACCTTGAAGTTGATGGTAAGTTTTTTATAATCCATCTCGATAGGCCTTAGAGTCTCTAGCCATTGGACACCTAAAACCAATTGGCATGCTGTAACTGGAAGGACATAAAAGTCTGTTGTGATTTGATACCCTTGGATGGTAAGGGTAAGGTTACAACATTTTCCGACTCATTCTATCTTTTCACGATTAGCCACCGTTACCTCTAGCTTATTTTCCTTGGTTATGGTTACTCCAAATTGGGAGGTTAGGGCTTGATTAATGAAGTTATGAGTACTTCCCCCATCGATCAACACTAATTCTCTCTTGTTTTTTAATTGTCCCATAATGCGCATGGTTTGTGGATGGTCAACTTCTACTATTGCATGGAATGATATCTCAGGTATCACTTCGTGATTTTTTGGTTCCAATTGGTTTCCTTCAAGGTTATCTGAATGATCTTGGATAGAATCTTCTATCATAAATAGCTATGGTCATACACAGTAGTTGCCAGCCACAAATTTCTCATCACAATAGTAGCATAACCCATTGTCTCGATGCTCACGTGCTTCTTGGTTAGTAATTCTACGAAAAGTAGTTGGTTGAGTTTGGTCGTTGTTGGGGGTGGTGGTCCTAACACACCAGCTATGGGGTTAGGTGAGGTTCTTTCTGTCATAGATGTAACTTGGTAATGAGTGTATTGAGTTGTTTTCCTCTAAAGTAAACTCCTCTCTTCGATCAATCTGGCCACTCCTCTCTTAGGTGTGTGTGTGGAAGCATTTTTTCTAATGGATTAGTGGTCCTTACTAATGACTTAGGTGGGCCCTTCCATCATCGCATCATCTCTACCCAGGAAATTGTAGCCTCTTGCCTACGCCCGTCCCTACGCATGAGCGCACGCATTTGGCGCATTCTACACCATCACTAACGTAAAGATTTATGGTGTAAGAGTAGTGTTGGAGGTCAATTAATGACAAGGAAACAAACTCTCGAGTAAGTGATATCTTTATAGAAACAAAGGACCCACGTGATAAAATGTTAAAAATTATAAATGAATTAATGGATATATCTTCCACAAACGTGTGGTTTTGAGAGAATTGAAGTTTGTCATTTCTTTAGCTTTGTCACTTTCTGGCTAGGACAAATTGAAGATCCTTAATTCTTTGCCTTCCCAAATTGGTTTTCTATAGGAATTGGTTTATTCTAATTCCAAAATTGATCAGGGTGGTTGTGATTAAATTCAAAGTCTCTGATGTATATTGGTTATTTAATGCAGGTACCCAAAGCTTCCCAAATTGGTTCATTCTAATTACAATATTTTTTTTGTAACAATTCTAATTACAAAATTGATCTGGGTAGTTGTGATAAAATTCAAAGTCTGATGCATATATTGGTTATTTATTGCAGGTACCCACCACATGGGAGAAGAGCAGTTGCAATTGAAAATGGAGTGGCCTGGGAAAGACTTAGAACTCCACCAGTTGATACTCCTGCTCATGATCTTCATGTTACTGATTGTTTAAATGAATTACACCTTGGTGATCACTTTGAGATTCAGTGGAGAAGAAACAAAGAATTTCCTTATGGTTTGTTTTTCTTACAACTATTTTTTTAAATTTTATATTATTCCTTGTTTCTAAAAGCCATTTAGATTAATATTCAAAAGCATCATCTGTTGCATATACAAAAGATATTCTTTGTTGCGTTTCAAATTTCTTCATTTTTCTAATTTTGGATTTTGGTTTTGGAACAAGAAAAG
Organism: Hippophae gyantsensis; assembly: GCA_030763125.1. Classification (NCBI taxonomy): domain Eukaryota; kingdom Viridiplantae; phylum Streptophyta; class Magnoliopsida; order Rosales; family Elaeagnaceae; genus Hippophae; species Hippophae gyantsensis. Next base: position 31,386,354 of record CM061029.1, on the reverse strand, counting down.
AGTTTTTGAGGATGATTTACTGTAATTTCCAGATACATGATTCTATTTGTCTTGTCTATTATATTAAAAGAAAAGGTAAATGTGTTGCAAAAATGTCATAATTTTTTAATTGTTATAAATATGACCCCAAGGTATTTGTGATGCATATATGCTTTGTTTTTTTTTTAAATTTGTTAACAAAGCTTAATTAAATCACTCCAATCAATTACGTTAATTAAGTTTAATTAAATTACATACCGTCAGTTCTATTAACAGAATTGAGGAAAAGTTCTTATATGTAATACATAAAGATATGTTGGAATTATTTTTAACAATTGAAATGTCCCTGGTACGTTGTAAAAAAGAAATACCTAAAGGAAATAATAATGAGGAAGAACAACTTTTAACGTAGTTCCTTTTTCCTAGTAAAGGACTCCAATTTTTTTTAATTGTATTGTATCAATTCCATTTACAAATAGAGTTTCATTACAGGTTGGTGGTATGGTGTCGTAGGTCACTTGGAATCATGTGATGGGAACGAATATTATTGTCGTTGTCATGAAAGTGGTGAGTTCACTTCTTTTCTCTCCTGTAAGCAAGTATTTGTGCTCCCTTTTATTCGTTGGAAGTTACCTAGTAGAGATTTCATAATCATTAAATTTAAATGGTTTAACTTGATAATTATTGAATTGTGTATTTGATGTTTCATATTTTTGAAAAAAGAAATTATAATAGTAACGTTATTATTTGTAAATAAGAATTTTAATTTACTAATTTTTGAGTTGGATACATATAATCTTGTTATTTATGAAAATAAGTATTATAGTTGTTCATTTTTAATACGTTTGATGGACTAAATGCACTCATTTTAATAAATTATAGGATTAAAAGTTATTATAATAACAGAACTAGTAATACATAACTTATAAATTATAAGATTGAAATGATTATTTTGAAAAATTATGAGAATTTTTATAACTAACTTAATAATTATAGAACTAAATGATTGTTAGGTAAAAATTACATAACTTTAAAAAAATTTGTACTTTATTTGTGTATCTTTTATCGATTACTAACACTTCCTTGTCTTTATTAAAATAATAAAAGACAATAAAACATTAATTATATTTTAAATGTGAAATAATATATTATTCAATTAGTCCTTTATACGTACATTTGTTAAAATTAGGATATTTAAGGGTAAATATTATAATATTGCAATAAGTTTGGGATTTTAACTGTTATTTTGTAAAGTTAGAAGTTAGATCTATTTGTTGTTTTAGAAAACCTCAAGAATGTTTTTTTCCCATTGATGAATCTCTAAATTGTCCTCTAAATCATTGAGAATTTGGAATCCGATAAAAACATTGGGAATCTCTGAACGATTAATTGTGGTTATAAGTTTCCAAACTTTTCCATTTTTTCAGAATTGGTCAAAACATTTTGTTGAAATATCATCTCTTCTATTTTTCCTTTTTTACTTTTTTTCTTTATATTATTTGAAGAATCTATTGATATGTTAAGTTGTGGATGATATGAATGCAAAGGGTAATTTCATACACAAGACCCACTCTTGGCCAAGTCCCTTTCTTGGTTCACATTTTTCTCCATTGGTGGACCACCTTATCTTTTAATTGACTGGACCCCATAGACATATCAGTTTTGTTATGTCCTTCTTTCCACCAACATTTGTTAACTTCTGACTCACGCAGAATATTTATTTTTCAACTAGACTAAAAGAAGAATGCAATGTCCTTTAGAAGAAAAGGGAATTTCAGGCCACATGAGATTCTATATCTTTTGTAGAGGCTGAAGTATGATATAGAGTCGGATTTTAGATATTTATTTGTATTTTTTTTGTCCCATGCACCGTTAGTGGAGAAACTCTATCCCATTCTCCATGGTATATATTTTATATCGATAACTAGGCTTCTAATCTCGTGTCATGATCTCCTACATAATCAACATCGTAGTAACTAACTTGACATCTCCATATTTCTTGTACAAAAGACCATAGTCACTTATCTTAGTATTCATCGAACTGCTTTCAAATGAGACTTTTTTGGATTTTGTATATACCGACTCATTACACTAACTACATAAGAAATATCAAGTCGAGTTAAGGTTAATTAGATCAGACTGCCTACCAATTTTCGATACATTGTCACATCTTCCAAATCTTTTCATTCATGTGCACACATTTTGGCATTTGGTTCCATCAACGTTGAAATCGGTTTGCATTCAAGAATTTCGAATCTCTTCATCAAATCTTTGGAATATTTTTGTTGACAAAGAAATATTCTTCTTATGTGCGGTCAACCTCTAGACCAAGAAAGTGCTTGAGCTATCCAAGTTCCCATCTGGAAACGAATTGATAAATTCTCTTTTGTTCGAAGAATTTCTACCTCATCATCACCAGTTATGATTAAATCATCTACATACACTAGTACAATAGCTAGCTTTCCTTCATTGGCTTTGACAAACAAGTTGGAATCTGCAAGTGTTATTGAATAACCACTTTGTATTAAAATTCAACAATCTTACCATACCATGCCCTGGGTGCCTATTTCAATTCGTAAAGTGCTTTCCCCAGCTTACACACATATTCAAGATGATCTTGGCTTTGAAAACCCATTCGTTAGATCATATAGATCTCCTGATCCAACTCACCATGAAGAAAAACATTCTTTATATCCATATGCCATAAATGCTTGTTTGCCAAGGATTTGTAGTTACTCTTTGTTTGACATCATCATCGTTTGGATCTCTAGATTCATCTGAACTTGGTTGGAGTTAAATAGTATACTTCCCCATCTTTTGTTGCAGCTTGCCTCACAATTCTCTCAAGTCTGGCAACGTCTCCATCTTTAATAGCTTTCTTGTCAAACTTATTCTGTAAATGATTGAGAACAAATACATAACATATACAGCTAAATACTCGATAGTAGTTAACTGTAGGTTTCATGTTCCACAGTTTTGCAAAGGGTGAAACAAATCCTAACCTTGGTTGAGGAAGTTTATTGATCACATAGGCTGCAATCCTCATTGCTTCAGCCCAAAACCTTCTAGGTACATTCTTTTCATGTAGCATACTTCAACAAATTTCTACAAGATACCGATTCTTTCCCTCTGCTACATCATTTTATTGTGGTGTGTTGGCATAAGTGTATTAATGACGTATTCGACATTCCCTTAGGTATTGAGAGAACTCACTTGGGTTATATTCTATGTTGTTGTCTATGCGTAAGCAATGGATCTTCTTTCTTACTTCTCCTTCAGTTAACTCTCTGAACTCTTTAAAGTTTGAGAATTTGTTAGATTTTTCTTTCATAAAGAAAACCCACACATACCTTGAGAATTTGTCAATGAATGTCACCAAGTATTGCATACCGCCAATTGATGGTTGTTTAATAGGCCCAAATACATCAAAGTGAACTAACTCCAATGGCTCTTTTGCTTTAAACTTCAATTCCTCATATGGAAATTGGTGAGCTTTACCATATTGGCATCCTGCATAGACCATGTTTGTTCGCACATCTAGTTGAGAAGGCCTTTTAAGCATCGACTACTTCACCATCACATTTAGCTTGGAATAGCTAACGTGACCTAACCACATATGCCATAGATTTGATGTTTCATTTCTTCTTGTCTTGTCTACATATGCAGATTCTATTGACATCACATAGACTGATTCCAATCTTTGCCCCTCCATTGTCGATGTTTGTGAGATTTTGAGATCAAGATACACCTTCATGTCTTGGGGACCGAACAAGACATAGTGGTCTAATGATGTCAACTGAGCCACAGATGACAAGTTTTTCTTCATTCTTGGGACATGATAAACATCTTGAAGTGGTACTTGGTTAGTATTATATCGAGGCATAACTATCGTCTTATCGATGTGGGCTATCGGTAACCTTGAGTTGTCAACTGTCACCACTAAACGACCTCCCTTGTACTCAGACATGCTTTCCAACTTCTGTTTATCACCCATCATATGATTTGAGCAGCCCGAATCTATGATCTAATCATTCTTATAGTCAATTTGTTTTGATGTTGTCACCCTAAGACCTAATTCTTCTTCCTTTGTAGCTAATAATGCTTCGGCATCCCAACCATCTTTACTATGCTCCTTAGAACTAGAAGTAGGTGTATTACTTTCAACAGGATTTTTCTGACTCCAACAATCTTTTGCCACGTGACCCATCTTCCAACAATTGTAACATTCACCATCAAATTTTCTACTATTATTGTGATTCTTCCAAGCTCCTCCTGGATGAAAGCCTCCATTTTTTTGAGAAATTTTTCCTTTGTCATCATCCTTGTTAGATTCACTACGATTGTACCACTTGAAAGTGTGATGAGTGCTCAAAAAACACTAATATTACAATGATTTTATGCACATTAATTGATTAAAAATATATATATTTATATGATTATATCATATATTTATATAAATTTTTCTTTTTCGGAATCACGGGTATATTTATTGTTTTTTAGGTATTTTCGCTTAAAAACGTAACTTAAAGACTCAAAGAGGAATACTGGAAGCAATACATCACAAATATATTAATAAATAAATGAGGAAAGGTCAACAAATATGGAAAAATTGGACAAAATGGGTCAAAAAGGTCAAAAATGTCAAAAAGGAGGAAATTGCGCCGCCGAGCCGCCTAGCCCGTGCGCGCCAGCGCACAGCCATGTGCAGCATACCCAGACCGCGCGCGCCTTGCTCCAGTTCTGCGCGCATTGCTCCTGCTCCCGAGCGCGCCCGCGCGTGCTGCTCCTGCCTTCCGCGCGCGCCTGTGCATGCCACTGGTGCCTTCAGCGCGCGCCGCTGCCATCTCGCCCCATTTTCGCATGCAGCCGCCCCTACATCATGCTGACGTCATCAATGACATCAGCAATCACCACTCCGCGTTTCTACCATTTTTTCACCCACTTTTTCTCTCCATCCTCACCTATAAATACCCCTTCTCTTCACTTCTAAACACACCTCAAAACACACTTCTCTCTTCTTTCTTTCTCTCCATTTCTTAGTTTTTAGTTTTTTTAGTTTTTCTTAGTTTTTAGTTAGTTTTTCTTAGTTTTAGAGTTCTTCTCGGCCAAAAACTTGATCGGGCAAAACCGACATCGCCGATTCTACCAATACTTTGGTTTTAATATTTATAAAACTCTCGCAAGTGCACGAATCATTTCGTAGAAAATGATAAGTATACTCCCAAGGTCGATCTAAGGAAGAAATGTATGTGGTTTTTAATTTATTATTCAAACTTTTAAAACCGAAATTAAATCCTAAACATCCTGTCACGATATTTTGGGATTTTGTGTTTTTAATCTACTTACATAAAAATAAACATAGATTCAATAAACATTTATGCAAATTTTATCATTTATAATGGTGGAGTATTTATGGATATAATAATTAAGTTAATTATGCTTACTCATATTATTTAAGTTATTAAAGATATGAATTGATATTTATTGATTCTCTCTTTTTTATATGAATACCACCTTTGGTGGGGTTAGATATTCTTTGTTAACTAAACAAATCAATTAACACCTATGGGTGGGGTTGATAACTAATTTGGTTAATTAAATTAATTCCTTTTTCTAAGAGATTGAAAATGAACCATTTAAATACCACCTTTGGTGGGGTTAGACAGTTTAAACTTTATTCAAGGTGTCCAAAATAAACCTAAGAATTTAGTTATCCGAGTACTAACTTTCAAGTTTTAAAACCACTATTAAAAGAATATTGTCAATACATTTTCAGATAATAATTCTTATAAAAACTTTTGAAATAGAGCTTCACTCTAACTACCGGGCGATTGTACCAACAAATAAAAGAGCACTACTCTAAATCAGACCGGATAACTAAACCTTAAAATCTAATTTTCAGATTTAAGTTTGTAATGAAAAATAATATATTTCTCTCTAACATTCTTAGAGGTTTTTACCTATTTAATATTTCGCAAGCATAACAACGTTATTACTATATCATGTTTACAAATAGCCAGCAAAGTTAAATTTAATCACAGACAAATAAAATATAACATGTAAGAATAAAGCATAAAAAATAACTGCAAAGAAAATAAAATTCTTACAGAACTTCGATGCTATTCCCGTTGCTGGAAAACCTCTAAGCGGAATTTGCACTCCCATTTATTGAATCGAAAAGCAAATAAATTACAAAAACATAGCTAGTTCTTCTCAAAAAGATAAGAACTCTAAAACTAAGAAAAACTAACTAAAAACTAAGAAAAACTAAAAACTAAGAAATGGAGAGAAAGAAAGAAGAGAGAAGTGTGTTTTGGGGTGTGTTTAGAAGTGAAGAGAAGGGGGTATTTATAGGTGAGGATGGAGAGAAAAATTGGGTGAAAAAATGTTAAAAAATGGTAGAAACACGGAGTGGTGATTGCTGATGTCATTGATGATGTCAACATGACGTGGGGGGCCGCTGCGCGCGAAAATGGGGCGAGATGGCAACGGCGTGTGCGGAAGGCACCAGTGGCACGCACAGGCACGCGCGGAAGATAGGAGCAGCATGCGCGGGCGCGCTCGGGAGCAGGAGCAACGTGCGCAAAACTGGAGCAAGGCGCGCGCGGTCTGGGCGTGCTGCGTGCGGGCTGGGTGGCTCGGCGGTGCGATTTCCTTCTTTTTGACCTTTTTGTCCAATTTTTCCATATTTGTTGATCTTTCCTCATTTATTTATTAATATATTTGTGATGTATTGCTTCCAGTATTCCTCTTTGAGTCTTTAAGTTACGTTTTTAAGCGAAAATACCTGAAAAACAATAAATATATCCGTGATTCCGAAAAAGACAAATTTATATAAATATATGATATAATTATATAAATATATATATTTTTAATCAATTAATGTGCATAAAATCATGGTAATATTAGTGGTTTTTGAGCACTCATCACAACCCCCAACCAGCTTCTTGCTAGTCCCTTAGCAAGAGAAGCGATAAAAACTAAAAATTAAACTATCCTAAATCACTTCTGTGGATTGACACAGTTGCATTTAGCCTATGTAACAAGCCTTTAAAGCCCTAGGTTGCCCTAGTGGACGAGTTTGAGTCTCGTGAGGGTTTTCAGTAATGATACCCATAAACATTGAACTAAATGTAAAAATTAAAAGAAATAATAAAAACAATCAACTTCAAAACTAAAATTACAACAAAATCAAAAATTAACTTTTAAGAATAAAAGAAAACAACATATCACAAAAAATGTCTCATACTTTTTAATCTCCTTTAAGTTCATAATTAAAATCTCAAGCATAAGTTATTTTAATCTCTTTAAACAATCATGATTTATTATAATAATTAGTCAAAAATCATTTTTCATATTTCATATCAAAAATGTATCAATTTAATTTCACCCAATTTCAGTGTCATGAATCCGAATTCACTTCGACTTTATTCCTCACAAGTCAATACTCTCAAAACATTGAATCCTATGGGTTCAAACACTCATACTAATTTATATGTGAAAGAGTTGATGTATAGAAATGAACTAATATTTTCGCATATGTATAAAGAAGAAAGGCTCAAAGTGTTATTTTGACGTTGATCTCATGGAAGGAATCAAATGTATAAATTATAAAGATATCATATATAAAAATTATTTTCATGCATAAATCAAACTCATTAAGAAAAAATGTCAAGATATATGCCTTTTACAAATGAAGAAAATGCAATGACTTTTTAGGGAATTACTTCCTATATCTTTCTTTTGTAATTAGCCTTTACTCACAATTTTGTAGGCAATATGGGTCATAGTATGTAGATTATACTATATATTCTTTATCTCTCTATATTTTTCTGAAGATATTTTTCAATATATATCATTTTTTTAGAGAGTCAATCCATGTACAGATTGTACATTTTTTTTGGATTTTGGGTAATACGAGTCATAGTATATAGATTATACTATATATTCTTTATCTCTCTATATTTTTCTGAAGATACTTTTCAATATATATCATTTTTTTAGAGAGTCAACCCATGTACAAATTGTACATTTTGTTTTTTAGGATTTTGGTGAGTGGTTAATTTTGTGGCTTTTCTATTTGATTTGGTTTAGGTAACCCCAGATATTTCTCTTTTTTTTTGTAGCAATCATGCATGAATGAGATAAAAACATATACTATCAATTTCTACTCAAATCATTTAATCTAAGTAAAAATAATAATAAAAAATATACGACACTCTATTAAGATGAGAAAAAATTCATACATTCAATGCTAATGCCTATAGAGATCATCTAAAAATTTGAAGAAATAAGAAATGTGTTTGGAGTAGAAAAAAATATATATATCACTCTGAATAAGGGAAATTAGGCTCAAATTATATCTCACAAAGGTAGTCTCCACTAAAACAAATTCATAAACACTGATTTTGGGTTTAATATAATTTCTACATCTTATCAAGAAATATTAGTTATGACAAAAACTAACTAATTATCAAAAACAATTACAAAATATTTCATGATATGTTTTAAAAAATTAATCTAACAGTACAAAAGACTTAACTATTTACTTAAATTTGATTTAAAGAAATAATAAATTTTTGTGAGAATTTTTTTTTTAATTCTAAAAATTACTAAATCACACAATAAAAAAATAAAGCCAAACACAATAAAAATGAAAATGTGAAAAAAAAAATTATTATTATTATTTTTTTAAATTGTTAAATCTTTTTTTTAATTAAGCATGGTAACTTTTCACCACCCCCAACCTAAAACTTACATTGTCCTCAATGTAACAACTATAAATTAAAGATAAAGAGAAAAGAGAGGAAATATTACCTATTTCTTGAGAATGTTGCAAGTAGTGATGGAGAAATGCAGGTGCATCCATCATGTTCATTAAAGTGCACACAGACATATCGCTGTGAACTTCTAACATCTCAACAAAATTTTTTTAGTTTTAACAATTTTTAAAATTATTCAAATGTAATTAAACTAAAATAAACAATAAAACAAAGAAGAGGAAATTACCTAAAATGATGGGTTGCCTCCCATCTAGCGCTTAGTTTAACGTCTTAGCAAGACGTAACTTGGGAATTTCATTTTAAGTAAACTCAATGTCCCCTCATCATTGAGTCAATCAAACCTACAAGTAAGACAAGATTGTCTACCTACACTTTTTCAATCATGTCCTATGTATTTTCAAATTTTTTTGTACTTAAAACTAGGGACATGCTTGTGAGTTTCAGATCATCCACGTTTAGGTACAAATCAAATAGGTACAAATCAAATAATTAAAGGCATCAAAACACAATTGTACCTAGATCAATCAAAACAACCAACTCCTTAGATTGTATTTAAAACTTTTAAAATTTTGGAGATAGTTTCAGATTTTTTTTTGTGTATTTTTTTTTGTTTTTTTAAGTATAATATCTAAGTTAAAATAACATAATTAATATTAATCAAGAGTGCTCCCAGGAAAGAATGGTGGTACAAAGGCTCCTTAAAAACCATCCTCCTAGACAGAGCAACGTTCCCAGGAAAGACTAGTGGCACAAAGGCTTCCAGCAACTAGTCTCCTAGACAGAACTCCCTTAGATCTTTACTTTTCATGCTATTAAAATTAAGTTAATTAAGTTAGTAAATTAAATTAATATAAGTTAGTAAATTAAGTTACTAAAAACCTAAGTTAATTAACTTAAACGAAAATTAAGATAAAAAAATAGTTAAAAAAAACAAAATTTAAAAAAAATTAAACCAAAAATAAAATAAATTGAAAAAGTAAAAGAAAAAAAATAAAAAGAAAAATAATTTTAAATTAAAAATTAAGCCAAAAATAAAATAAAATAAAATAATTGAAAAAAAAATAAAAAGAAAAAAGAAAAAAGAAAAAAAATTAAAAAAAAATTGAAAATATAGTTTTTGATTTTTTTTTGAAAAACAAATTTTTATTTTTTAAATAAAATAAAATTTTTATTTTTTATTATTTTTATTATTTATTATTATTTATTTTTTATTTATTTTTTATTTATTTAATTTAAAATTTAATTACTTTTTTTTTTACTTCAAATTTCAAAATTCAAAATTATTTTATTATTCATGCTATAATTGTTTTTATAAAATTTAAAATTTTAATTTTTTTTTATTTATTATGAAATTGAAATTTGATTTTTTTTTACTTTTCACAAACAACAAATTTTTTTATTTTTTTAATTCAAAAAAAATCACAATTATTTACAACACAAAAAGTTTTTAAAATTTTGATAAATAATTTAAAAACGCTATTCCTTCAAGAATCTGCCAAAACTTGATCAGGCGAGCCGAGCATCGTAGATCCTGCCGTTACTTTGGTTTTATTTATTTATAAAACTCTCGCAAGTGCACGAATTATTTCGTAGAAAATGATAAGTATACTCCCAAGGTCGATCTAAGGAAGAAATGTATGTGGTTTTTAATTTATTATTCAAACTTTTAAAACCGAAATTAAATCCTAAACATCCTGTCACGATATTTTGGGGTTTTGTATTTTTAATCTACTTACATAAAAATAAACATAGATTCAATAAACATTTATGCAAATTTTATCATTTATAATGGTGGAGTATTTATGTATATAATAATTAAGTTAATTATGCTTGCTCATATTATTTAGGTTTTTAAAGATATGAATTGATATTTATTGATTCTCTATTTTTTATATGAATACCACCTTTGGTGGGGTTAGATATTCTTTGTTAACTAAACAAATCAATTAACACCTATGGGTGGGGTTGATAACTAATTTGGTTAATTAAATTAATTCCTTTTTCTAAGAGATTGAAAATGAACCATTTAAATGCCACCTTTGGTGGGGTTAGACAATTTAAACTTTATTCAAGGTGTCCAAATTAAACCTAAGAATTTAGTTATCCGAGTACTAACTTTCAAGTTTTAAAACCACTACCGAAAGCATGTGGTCAATACATTTTCAGATAATAATTCTTATAAAAACTTTTGAAATAGAGCTTCACTCTAACTACCGGGCAATTGTACCAACAAATAAAAGAGCACTACTCTAAATCAGACTGGATAACTAAATCTTAAAATCTAATTTTCAGATTTAAGTTTGTAATGAAAAATAATATATTTTTCTCTAACATTCTTAATATAAAATCTTGAATAAAAATAAAATCAATTCATTTTAGAGGTTTTTACCTATTTAATATTTCGCAAGCATAACAACGTTATTATTATATCATATTTACAAACAGCCAGCAAAGTTAAATTTAATCACAGACAAATTAAATATAACATGTAGGAATAAAGCATAAAAAATAACTGCAAAAAAAAGAAAATCCTTACAGAACTTCGATGCTATTCCCGTTGCTGGAAAACCTCTAAGCGGAATTTGCACTCTCATTTATTGAATCGAAAAGCAAATAAATTACAAAACATAGCTAGTTCTTCTCAAAAAGAGAAGAACTCTGAAACTAAGAAAAACTAACTAAAAACTAAGAAAAACTAAAAAACTAAAAACTAAGAAATGGAGAGAAAGAAAGAAGAGAGAAGTGTGTTTTGAGGTGTGTTTAGAAGTGAAGAGGATGGAGAGAAAAAGTGGGTGAAAAAATTTTAAAAAATGGTAGAAACGCGGAGTGGTGATTGCTAATGTCATTGATGATGTCAGCATGACGTGGGGGGCGGCTGCGCGCGAAAATGGGGCGAGATGGCAGCGGCGCGCGCGGAAGGCAGAAGCAGCGCACGCGGGCGCACTCGGGAGCAGGAACAATGCATGCAGAATTGGAGCAAGGTGCGCGCGGTCTGGGCGTGCTGCGCGCGGGTTGGGCGGCTCGGCGGCGCGATTTCCTTCTTTTTGACATTTTTGACCTTTTTGACCCATTTTGTCTAATTTTTCCATATTTGTTGTCCTTTCCTCATTTATTTATTAATATATTTGTGATGTATTGCTTCCAGTATTCCTCTTTGAGTCTTTAAGTTACATTTTTAAGCAAAAATACCTGAAAAACAATAAATATATCCATGATTCCGAAAAAGACAAATTTATATAAATATATGATATAATCATATAAATATATATATTTTTAATCAATTAATGTGCATAAAATCATGGTAATATTAGTGCTTTTTGAGCACTCATCAAAGTGCCTCTGCTTTTGCTGGGGTAGAGTGCTTCTTCCTCACCCTTCAACGAGACTCCTCCCATTTTCTTAGCCATAACTTCTTGACCAGTCAACCAATTCTCAAACTCAACAAGAGATGGTTGTGTCGATCATCCTTGTATAGCAGTAACAAACCCTCGATATTCAGGTCTCAAACCATGGATAATTATTCTCTTTATCTTGGTTTCCCCAATAAGAGCTTTCAGATCTAACTCTGAAATTTTGCGGCATAACGACTTCACCTTTTGAAAGTACTGGGAAATCTTCATATTGCGTTGCGCCATCGATGGCAACTCATTCTCGAGAAGTTGCAGTCTTGTATCATTCTTCTTTGAAAAGAGTGTAACAAGAGTGTCCTATGCTTCCTTCGATGTTTTGGCATCACGAATGTGCTCCAACATTTCTTATTCAAATGTGGTTTTTATAGCAAACATCTATTTACCTGCTTTAATTTTCCAATTTCGCAAGATGCCGTTTGCATCTTTCGTTGCTGGTTATGTAACTTCATCACCACCAAAACTTCCCATAGGTTTTGACCTTGTAGGTAAGACGCCATACATGTTGCCCATGTGTTATAGTTTTTTTCATTGAGCTTCTTGATTCCTCCAACTACTTGAAGATCACCCATCGTGTCGGCAAGAATTCGACTATATCGAATAAGCTTAACTAATAAACTTGTAGAATACCAAACTCCTAACAACTCAAGATAGCTCCACTAAGAACGATCATTGACTGTCTCGCTCTAATACCAATTATTGAATAAAATTAAGAATACACAATTCTAAATTTACTAATATTAGATCCAAACAAGTAAACAAATTACTTGTATTATACCCATAATAAAAGACATTATAATAACTTTTAAAGATAACTCACAAATTGAAGAGAAATAGAAACACTCAAAGAGAAAATTCTCAATTCACAATCAAACTAAGAATACAAAGACTTATTTGTCTTAGAATCACACATACAAGGTTAATTTTTCATTAACTCATGTTTAATTATTTGACATCAATAATATATTTTTAACATTTGAAAAGTTTAATGATATGAATATAATAAAAAAAAATTGATAATATTTTTATAACACTCAAATTCTCGATAGTTGAAAAATCTATTTACTTTTTATATTATAAAGAGTATATTGAAAACGGTAAACAAATATATATATTATTTCAATTTATCACCGATGATTTCACTCTTCTAATTAATGCTTCAATTGAAGCAATGTCGTCTTTATTAATTGATTTAAGTGAGAAATGTTCCCATAATACATTAGATATTGCAGTTATTCATTAATTGTTTTTGTGAGCAATTTAGTGTATTTGTTTAACAAAATGACACCATAAATGATCATTTTTATACAGCTTTTTTAATTCATTTTTTCATTTTTTTTATTTTTTTCAAATTTATTTTAAAAATTGCTTCAATAATTCTTTATGTTAATACTTTCTTTGTCAAATGCAGTTGAAAAAAGAAAAAAAATAGTTATTAAACCTAAGTACACTATTATGTATTTATGTTATCATTTTTTTAAAACAAGTAGTTTAAATTATTCATAAAAATAATTAATGTACTTGAGTGATTCCATTAGTAATTCCTAATGGATATGTGAAATCAGGCAACCTTGATTTTATGCAACATTGTCCCAAAAAAAAAATGAAAGAAGAAAAAAGAAAAATTAATACATTACTGTTACTAGAACTTGAAAGGAATCTGTTTCAAGTATGATGTAAATTACTGGGATATCATTATTGTCTTCATTATTTAGGAGAATTGCTTTGATATATTCACTCTAATTTTATTGTATGTCCTGCAAAATGAGTAAATGTTTGATTACATTTCTCACATGTCTAGTATATGGACCCTCCTTTATTATTGGCCAAGAACCATATGTGGTATAGTGGTAAAGCTTTTATTTCACAGAAAATTCTTGGTTCAAATCCCCTTAAGCTATGTTATAAGGGGTTTTATAAGACACTGAATGTCCTCTTAAGCTGTTTTATTTGGGTGTCGAATACTCCATTTTTTTCGAAATTTTCTCTTAAGTTTCAATAAAATTAGAATATCGAGTGCCTACATTGAAGCTCTTGACCTAAATATTTTACAGACACGATGGTTTTGGAGTTCAATCAATACTCTCTGAGATCGCGGTGGAGAAATACAACCATCAATAGAAAAGATCACAGAGAGGAAGGAAATGAGACAGATGGATTCTATGGTGGAATCAGAAAGCTTGAAACTGATGAAGAAATTTCAAGATGGAGAAAACTATGGCCAACTGAAAACTTGGCCTAAGCTTTGGAATGACAAGTTCAAATACCTTTTCTAGCGCTTTGAGAATACAAACCTATGTCATATTTCTTATGATGGAATGCGAGTAATTATTTTTGGTTGAGATAGAATGAACAAATAATTAGAAATTTAAAAATAATAATACAGATTTAAATAATAATGGGTGAATGAGCTTAGAGATTTTATAGTTTTTAATAAAAATGTACAAAAGTCATATAATTATTAACTGTTACACAAGTTGATCTTAAATTGCTAGTTCACCATTTTGTTTTGGGCTGAATGTAGTTATGTACCAAACATATGATCACATTTTAGGAGGAGACATTTTTAGAATTATAAATTAATAATAAAATCAATTAATTCTTAATATTAGTAAAGCTCAACAATTAATGGTCAACTTAAGACCAATGTGTACATTTTTCGAAAATTATATGATTTTTGTGCACTATTTGATTATTATAGGATTTTTGTGTATTTTTATTGAAAACTATATGATTTTTAGTATCCTTTATCCAATACTTAAATACCAAAATTACAATCTAAAAATATTCAATTTAAAATAAAAAGGTTTATAGATAATCAAAGATCATATTTTACACAATATCTTTAAAAACAATTTGTCATCTTATGTAAGTGCTTGATAATTTATGAACGTCTATCTCTCAAGATACAATGGTTGAAACCAATAGCTATCGAGCACACAAAGCTGATTTCAACGAACTAAAATTGCTCGATTCTCTACCATAATTAAGCCCAATTGTTTTTTTGAATATTCTACTAAATTTTGGGAGATGGTAGTTTGCGGTAAAAATACATGGATTATCTTCTACAATTTTTCTATAAATTTGATTTTTGTACGTTAAAATTAGAAGATAGAGTAGTTTATTTATAATCACGCATATGAGAGTTTAATTCTAATATAACTCAAATAATGATTATATTCTTATCAAAATTTGGTTCCAATTTGAAAACAAATAATTTTTATACTTATCCTACCAATAGAAAACATAAATCAAGATATATTAAATTGTTTTATAATTATTACTTGTGATTAATTTTTTAGCACTTTTATTGGAACAATATATTATAAAACAACAAATAATATAACAACTATCTATTAGTTAAAGCTTTTGAGCTCGTTTTTTCTTAACCTATCATTATGTGTCGCATAAATTATTGTTATCCAATAAATTATTATAAATAACTCTTTTTTATCTCAAATAAAACATATTTAATAAAAAAGAAGTGAATTTCATTTGATTTATAAGTTTTCTATCTCATTAAGTGACATTTTTAAAGTTAATTTCTCATTCACCTATATATAATTTTGAACTTATCAATTCACTATTACAAAGTGAATCCTACTAAAAATTAAGTCTAAATATTGGTTTATCATAAGCCAAATTTTCAACAATCTCTTACGAGAGTGAAAATTGATAGAGTAGTCAAATGGAATGACATGAAATATTTTGAATCGGTATTAGAGTTGAAAAGTCAAAAACCTGAATAAGATAGATTAGTGTTGCCACTTGAACCTTCCATTGTAAAAGTATGTTTACTTTACTCGATGACTAAAAGATGTGATGTCTTCAAATTGTTATGTTGTCTTTGTAAATGATGATATACCTTACATAGGGGTTTTTCTTCACACATTTCAGTTTTTATTATATGTTCATTTTGATCATGAACATACACCTAGTTCTACAAGAGAATTTAAGGAATATGCCTACTACAATTTTCCTTTAAAGCCTCTATTTCTCTCTCATATAGGTGATTTCTAATTTATATGATTTAAAAATTTAAAATTATAGATCTAATTAACCTAAGGGGGGTGAATAGGTAATTTTTTCAATTAAGTCTAATTAAAAATTCACAAGCAGCCAGGCATGCAATCATGCATAAAATAATGAAAAATGAAGAAAACTTGACACACAACATTTTAGGTGGAAACAATCTAGGTCATAGCAATGACCTAAGAGAAACTATCGATCTAAAAGATCACCTAACTATCCACTATAAAAATAAATTTGATTACAGAGCTAGGTCTTAAACTATCTTTCATAGATAAAGCCCCCAAAGTAATCTACTTACGATCCTTCACTTTTTCACATTCTTTCAAAGATAGACATACGGATTTGGACCAATGTTCCGATATCTCAAGTCACACGATCAATTGAATCCGTTTAATAAGCACCTAAAAAGTTAGCATAAATAGCACAAGTGTAAGTGTGTCTTAGAGAAAATTCAATAATGAAAAACCCTAGGCTAAAGATTCAAGAATTAAATTAATTAAATTGAAATCTAGTAAACCCTAGAAAAAAGTTCACATCACAATATCATAAAAAAATAGGCCTATTAATGAATCAAAAATAACCAGATAATATTTAATATATTAAATTAAGAACGAGTGTAAAAAAATATGATTCACATTAAAAAAAATACATTTTGAGAGAGAAACCACAAAAATAATTAGAAGAATAGAATAAGTGTGGTTGTTTTAAATTAATAGCATTAGGTTGTTTAAATAAAGGTGTTGAAACCCTAATAATAGGTTAATAAACAATTACCATTTTGTCTATTAAACAATTCATAGAGCAATAATAAATGACAACAATGTGGTAAATCACCAGTTTGGCTTGAGTAAAAAAAGGTTTTATGTTAAAAACTTATGCGCTCGATTGATCCAGTCCAGGCGCAATCAATCAAACCAATAAGGTTAATCGATCGAAATCTTTTTTGATCGATCTAACAACGATTAATAAAAATCCAAGACTAGGTAGATCAAACATAATTGATCCTCGATCGATCTAGTCTCTTGAACGATTGATCGATGTATACCAATTTGAAATTCAACCTAAGAGAACATAGATCATATTTAATCAATTCTCGATCGATCATCCTAATACTCGATTGATCGACCTAATACTCAATCGATCAATGAGTATATATACCAAATGATCCTAAGTGTATAATATGAATTCTAACATGTTTAAGTAA
Source organism: Hippophae gyantsensis (assembly GCA_030763125.1). NCBI lineage: Eukaryota > Viridiplantae > Streptophyta > Magnoliopsida > Rosales > Elaeagnaceae > Hippophae > Hippophae gyantsensis. Next base: position 31,368,949 of record CM061029.1, on the reverse strand, counting down.
AGAATGTATACTTGAAACACATTAACATGAAGGTCGAAAGTTCCTTCAGCTTGAATAGTAGACATAAAAAATATGCCTAGAAACTAGTTTATATTTAAAACTTTTGTTCACAAATTATATACCTTACAATCTTCTCCTTTGACATATTTGTGTAACAAAACCTATTTCTTACTACATAATGCTATTTCTTACTACATAATGCTCATAGAAAAAATTTATTTACATTGTGATACTATTATATAATCTGGTGAAATTATCTTCGCTCAAATCTTGATAGCTTATATGTATACTAAAAAACAACAAATAGGAACACATATCTCGAATGACTCATTATTCATTAGTTTAGTGTACATAGTAATGACAAAATGAAAAACAAAATCAGTGAATAATAATAGATAGAATATTTAATCATTAAAAGTTCTCCCCTATGTGATACATCAAATTGAACACTTGATCATTAAAAGTTATCTTCCTATGTGCAATAAATCTCTCATTATTAACCACTATTTCCTTTTTTGTCATACGAAAAAGTAATATAACTTTAAAGCATAAATATGCATTATGAGTAAGGAAGCAAAGTATATAATGAACGTACTTCTCCTAAGTTCGATAACTCCCCAAAATAAAGTATAATAAAGTAAGAATTTATCAAATCTGATATAAAATAATTTTTTCTTTTTAATTGAAGATAATAAACTTATTTAAACATGACTAGAACATAACACTCAATTGAGAAATTAATCTTATTCAAATTTTGACAATCCATTGAAAACATAGTATATGAACAAAACACATAGACATACTAATACATACAATGACATACTGACAATCATCCAAAATAAGATACATGTTTGAATTTCAAAAGTATGTTAATTAATTCATTTATGATCAGTCATAAAAGATCCAAAGGAAAAAGTATCAACTATCATGGAAAATTACAATTGAATCTTTATTTCACAAAATAAAAAAATATCTACCAAGAGATAACTTAAAAATTTTATTGTTCTTTTATATTTAAGGATTGGTTATTTATTTATTTTTTGTTTTTATATAACCAAATTTTGACTCTTTCTTTTTGTTCATACAATGACATTTGCTTTTTCTTTTTCTTTTTTTATAAAGGAAACATGCACGAGTAGAAACCTAGTATGGTGATTTTCGCCCTAGTTTTGAGATAACCTTCTCTGCTTAATGTTGTAGCTGCATATATCACAATAGGTAGACCTCTCAAAACTAGGGGTCTTTCTATAGTAAAATTTTAGAAAGTGACAAATAGAGCTGAAACATAATTTTGCAATCAAGGTAGTTTAATGTTATGTCCCACTCAAATTGTCTCTCAAAATCCAAATAAATGGTGCTTGCCTAAGGGATCTAGACTTCTCTACAATTTACTATGTGGGAAAGTTCTAGAGTGGCCTAGTGATGTCTAGAGGGAGGTAGAGTTGGATGGACTCAACTCAAGCCTAGAAAACTCTATAATATTCCATAGTATACTAGCATATGCTTGAAGGTGCTAGAAAGTGCTGGAATATTCTAGAACCTGCTGGATGGTTCATGAAGGATGTAGAAGTCTTTAGAAGCTTTTGGAACAACCTAGAACTTGCATGAAGGAACTAGACAATCCTAGAAGACTCTAGAGTTGGCTACACTTGACTAGAAGGTCCTAGAACCTTGTGGCATGTTGTAGATAATACTAGAACAATGTACATACTCTTGTACATTCTAGACATAGAAGGATCTAGAAACTTGTGACATAATCTTAAGTTTGGTGTCACACTATAAATAAACATATTCGTCTTCATTTGTACCCATCCTTGGGATCCTTGGGAATTTGTAAGATAACATCTCTAAGAGAAATACAAAGCATTATTCATAAACTCTCTTGTTTCTTGCTTTGCTCTTAAATCCTCTAAATCTCTAAGTCTCTTTCTAGTCTCTTTAGAGTGTTTTGTTCGTGTTGGAAGGCAGGCTTAGTGCAACGGATCGTGCTAAGTGCCGCATGATTGCTAATTGAAGTCTAGGGTCGTGATAGTTGGTATCAGAGATTTAGGTTAAAGCATTACTACCATTGGCATAATGAAGAATAGTGCCCCAGCTACACTAAGTGTGGATGTTCCACCAATGAAACGTGGGTGTGAGGAAGTTCATAAAACACCAAAGGAGTCTCAAGCCAAGTCAAAAGACATGATTGCTAGCTTAGAACCACATGTTAGGAGTGCACATGATAGCTTAGGGGAGATGTTCGACCGGGTAGACAACTTGTTGCAATGGCTTGGAGGTCAAAGATGTGGAGATCCATGCAGCAGTCAAGATGTCCCTCAATGAGTTAGATGGTGGGTTGAGGCAAGAGATCGATGGGTTGAAGGCCAAACTTTCCAAGGTATGGGATCTTGTCCAAAGAGAAATTACTAATGTGTTGCTTAGAGTCGAGGATATGGGTGGTGACCTAGCACTTTGCAAGAAGGCTATGGCCTTGGAAACTAACACAACAACCATCATTGAGGCCAAGAAGGTGGAAGTTCCCAAGCCAAAAACCTTCAATGGTGCTAGGAATGCTAGGGAAGTTGAGAACTTCCTATGGGGACTTGAATAATATTTTGAGGCTACTAGCATAATAGACCATGCCAGCAAGATCCAAACTACTACAATGTACTTGTTCGACACTACTATGCTGTGGTGGAGACGGAGGCATGAAGATGTGCAATGAGGGGTATGCACAATTGACACCTTTGATGACTTCAAAAGGGAGTTCAAAAACCAATTCTTCCCTATAAATGTTGAAGATGAGATAAGGGGCCGACTACAACGGTTGAAGTAGACAAGTAGCATAAGGGACTATGTGAAGGAGTTCACAACCTTGCTACTAGAATTCCCTGACACATCAGAAAAGGATGCACTATTCTTGTTCATGGATGGTCTCCAATCATGGGCTAACCTTGAACTCAAGTGACGTGGTATCCAAGACTTATCTTCGGCCATTACACTTGCTGAGAGCCTTATTGACTACTCCACAAACAAAGAGGGCTCGAAAGCTACAGATAGAAAGTTTGGTGGAGGAAATATTAGGGGAGGCCATGCCAAAAGTCAGGGCCATAAAAATCACAAGGAAGGCTCATCGTTCAAACCGTGAGATAAGGGGAAGGAAAGGGAGGATCATGGTGCCACAAAACCCTATGTGACGTGCTTCATATGCAAAAAACTACATTGGGCATGTGAATGTCCAAAAATAAAGGCATTGAGTGCCTTAATTGCCTCCAGGCATGACCAAGATGGAGGTGAGACGGATGAAGATGCAAAGATGAGTTCTTTGCACCTACTTGGTGCATTGTAGAGTGCCCCGATGACCCCCAAAGGCTTGATGTTTTTGGATGCAACCATCAATGGGAAGGTCGCCAAAGCTTTGGTTAACACAGGTGCATCTTATAACTTTGTTTCACTAGAGAAAGAAAAGAGACTCGGTCTCAAGGTTGTGAATGGATGTGGATCTCTCAAAGCGGTTAAATCGACAACACTACCTCTCCAAGGAGTTGTTCGTGGAGTTAAGGTCAGTCTTGGTGCTTGGACTAGCCAAGTAGACTTATCAGTGGCACCTATGGATGATTTCTCGGTAGTATTCAGCATGGAGTTCTTAGACCAGGTTAGAGCTTTCCTTGTCCAGTGTTCAAACTCTATGTGCATCATGGATGGATCAAAGGCTTGTGTGGTGCCAACATAGATGACCACCAAACCTACTACCCAAGTTCTCTCAACACTTTAATTCAAGAAGGGATTAAAAAGGGAGAAAGAGAGTTACTTGGCCATCTTAAAGGAGTACGATGATGAGGAGGCATCATCATAGCTAAGCTTGCCGACGGAGGTGTAAGTTGTCTTGGATAAGTTCCAGGACGTGATGCCTAAGGCATTTCCAAAAAGGTTACCTCCAAGGAGGGAGGTGGACCACGAAATTGATTTGGAACCCGACACAAGACCACCAGTAATAAGCCCTTATCGGATGGCAAACTCAGTGTTGGTAGAACTAAGAAAGAAACTCGATGAATTTCTGGATGTTGGCTTCATTAGGCCCTCTAAAGCTCCATTTGGTGCCCCAGTGCTTTTTCAAAAGAAGAAGGATGGATCGTTACGAATGTACATTGAAAATGGGGCTCTAAACAAGATCATGGTTAAGAACAAGTATCATATCCCACTCATTGCTAACTTGTTCGATCAATTGGGAAACACAAGATACTTTTCGAAATTAGACTTGTGGACAAGATACTACCAGGTACGTATAGCCAAAGGGGATGAGCCCAAGACCATATGTGTGACAAGGTACGGTGCCTATGAGTTCCTTGTCATGCCATTTGGTCTCACTAATGCACCTGTTACCTTCTACACTCTCATGAAAAGATTTTCCATCTCTACCTCAATCGGTTTGTGGTAGTTTATCTTGATGACATTGTGATATATAGCCGGACTTTGGAAGAACATCTTGAGCACTTGAGAAAGGTGTTCGAGGTTTTGAGGGAAAATGAGCTATTTGTCAAGAAGGATAAATGTTTTTTTGCTCAAGATGAGGTGATGTTCTTGGGGCATAGGATAAAGGATGGGAAGCTTATGATGGATGGAATCAAGGTAAAAGCCATCCAAGAATGGGAACCTCCTACCAAGGTCCCCGAGTTAAGGTCTTTCCTTGGACTTGTGAACTACTACATAAGGTTTATCAAGTCCTACTCAGCAAGAGTAGCCCCACTGACTGACCTTCTCAAAAAGAACAAGTCTTGCGAGTGGACAAGTGAATGCCAAGCTTCATTCGAAGACTTGAAGAAGGCCATTAGTGGAAAACTGGTGCTTTGTCTACCAGACCCCTCCAGGATGTACGAGCTACATACAAATGCTTCATACTTTTCCATTGGTGGAGTATTGATACAAGAAGGGCATCTGATAACTTATAAGAGCCATAAGCTTAATGACACTGAACGCCGCTACATGGTGCAGAAAAAAGAGATGACAACTATCATTCACTACCTAAGGGTGTGGCGACACTACTTATTGAGTTCTTACTTCGTGATCATAACGGATAATGTAGCAACAAGCTACTTCTAGACTCAGAATAAGTTGAGTCCCAAGTAAGCTCGGTGGCAAGACTTCTTGGCAGAGTTTGACTACAAGCTTGAGTACAAGCCCGGTAAGGCCAACGTGGTGGCTGATGCCCTAAGTCAAAAGGCGGAGTGAGTAGCCTTGAGTAGACCAAGAAATCCCTTGTTGGAAAGGATCAAAGAAGGGTTGGATTATGATGCCCTGGCTCAAAACCTCGTTCCTCTTATTAAGGAAGAAAAGACAAGGCGATTTTGGTTGAGTGACGGGCTACTCTACACCAAACAGAATCGCATCTATGTGCCTAAGTGGAGGAACTTAAGGAAGGAGTCATGCTGCCTTCAAATTTGTTAAAGCATGGCATAAGCAAGCCGAGTTAGCCCAAGCCTATTTGAACAAAGCATCTAAAAAGATGAAGAAGTAGGCTGACAAAAAAAGGAGGATGATCGAGTTCAAAAAGGAGATTTGCTCCTTGTCAAATTATTGCCGCAACAGTTCAAGTCCTTGCTAAAGGTTCACAATGGGTTAGTATGGAAGTATGAATGACCATTTCTAGTCCTTAAGCGAGTCGTTAAGGTATCCTACAAATTACAACTCCCTTCGAAGCTTAAAATCTACCTAGTTTTTCATGTAAGCATGTTAAAGCCTTATTGTGGAGACGAGGAAGACACGAGTCGGGGAGAATCAAAGAGGACGCCCACCGCGGTAGTAACCTCCTTTGATAGAGGAGTGAACTCTATCTTGGCAGACTGCCTAATTCGGCGTTAGGGTGTACGAAGTTATTGGGAATACTTGGTCAAGTGGAATAATGTTCTGGACATAAAGACAAGCTGGGAAACCAAAAACTCTTTGTGGCAGTTCAAAGATCATATAGAGAGGTTCAAGCTTGAAGGCGCAACGAGGGCGTTGCTAACTTGAATGGGGGAGGGTGTTACGTCCTGCTCAAATTGTCCCTCAAAATCCAAAGAAATTGTGTTTGTCTAAAGGATCTAGACTTCTCTACAAGTTAATACGTGGGAAAGTTATAGAGTGGCTTAGTGATGTCTAGAGGGAGGTAGAATTTGATGGACTCACCTCAAGCCTAGAAAACTCTAGAATGTTCCAGAGTACACTAACATATGCTTGAAGGTATTAGAAGGTGCTGGAATATTCTAGAACGTGCTGGATGGTTCACGAAGGATGTAGAAGTCTCTAGAAGCTTTCAGAATAACCTAGAACTTGACTAGAAAGTCCTAGAACTTGACTAGAAAGTCCTAGAACCTTATGACATGTTGTAGATAAAAATAGAACAATGTAAATACTCTTGTACATTATAGACATATAAGGATCTAGAAACTTGTAACATAATCTTAAGTTTTGGACACTGCAGCTGTATTTATTCTCATTTCCGCTGCCCAGAGTTTGCCCTATTGTTTTATTGTCAACCCTCAGTACCTTTTTATTTTCTATAGCATGCAATTCATTTGACCCCCTAATGCCTCCGGTTGATGGAAACTTGTTATTAGAGTTCTTTTTATCTTCCTGGTTCTTTTGATGTCATGGTTAAATTATTAGTAGGTATCCACTAAAATTTCTTGGTATGTATCTACTTAAATTAAAGACTAGTCTGCAGTTCTGAAACCTTAAGTTTGTTTTTTACGTGCTGTATAGGTTTGTCAGTAGCGCTAGTATCTTTGCATAGTGAAGCATTTGATCTAAGTAGAATATCAGTCTCTGAAGATGATCAAGATAACACCTTTGTCGAAAAAACAACTAACGTGGAGTTAGTAAAAAAATATGTAGACCTTCAACCTGCTGTCAGTTCTGCTCAGAATGAGTGTCAACCTCTTGAAGTTTTTGACTTGAGACCTCAATATGAATCCATCGGAGAGACTACTGAAATGGAAGTTGATGGAAACAACACTAGAGTGAATGATTTAGCTAATCCATCTATCCATGGGCATGAGTTACCAATTGGGCCTGTTCCTGAAGATGTGCCTGATATGCCAGACAGTGCTGTTGCCCAATACAGTCTCATGGAAGATCTTGATACTTCTTTGAAGATGGATAAAAGACGTCTGTCACTAGAAAAGTTGGATGATCAAATTTGCGAGGATGCATCAATAGCAAACTCAAGTATTGAAAGAAGCAACAGTGTTACTGAAGTTGAATATAAGGCTGAAGCAAGTGTAAACAATCTTGGTACACAGATGTTACTGAACCTTTCCATGACTCCCTTGCTACATAATTTATGGAAGCTGGTAGACGTGATAACATGGGCGTTTCAAATGATGACCGAAAGCAAAGTGAAAATAATAGTCCTATTAATGTGGATGAGAATGAAGTCATGACATCAGATTTGATGTGTGATGATAAAGACCCCATTTTTATCTCTATGCCGCATGGAGTCAATGAGGATTGTACATTTTTTTCAGATGTGCATGCAAAGAATATTTCCCCAAATGCTGGTGATAACATGGGTGTTTCAAATGATGATCGAAAGCAAAGTGAAAATAATAGTTCTATTAATGTGGATGAGGATAAAGTCATGACATCAGATTTGATGTGTGATGATAAAGACCCCATTTCTATCTCTATGTGGCGTGAAGGACTCAATGTGGATTCTACATTTTATTCCGATGTGGATGTAAAGAGTATTTCCCCAAATGCTGGTGAAAATGCAGGTTGTCAGGATGCTGATCCAGAGTGCATCATGGATGTACAAGTCAATCCAGAGCATACTGAAGTACAGAAAGGCCATCATCATGTAAATCTATTGCCTTATATCTTTCAATGTTCCTGCTGCAAGATTTTTTGTAGCATCTTTTAGGTGCTTTTCTTGATATGTTCCACATTTTTACACTCTTTCGATTAATGTTTTAATTCTCTCTTTCAACTTGGATATATGGTCAGCATCCTAACAATGAATATCCTATTTCTTCTTTGAAAAGGAAAAAAATGATTTCATTGTAAGGTATGATAAATGCATAGAGATTATAGAGCATTGTTTGGCCCAGAAAAAAAGAAGAAGGAAATACATGGAGACATTAATATTTTTATTCTTTCTGTAAAAAGAAAAAAATTATATTGGCAGTGGTCGCAAAATTAGTTTAAAGAGCCTCAAGAGTGTAATCAATATTTAATGTTCTGTTGTTACTTATTTCACCTCTAACAAATTCAGGCTTTCAGAGGAAGTCTACTGATATTAGAGTTTAGTAGTTTTGTATTAAATTTCCATGTATACTTTTTTGCTCCTTTGTAGCGAGTGTACCATAGTAATTTATTTTATTCTAGTAAATGAGTTAAGGCGCTGTGTCATTTAGACTGGAGAATAATTATTATCCATAGGTTAATGTTTTGCCCTTTATAAAACCAATGTTAATTGTTTGGCATTCCATGGCATTTCATCCTTACTAGCTTTACAAAACTACTTTGGTAACATCATTTAAGTTCGATTTAAGGACGTACCGTTCCAATACTCTGATGCATGCCTTAGTTCAATTTTCTTGGCTATGTGATGAAGGATATTGAAGATGTCAGTTGCAAATGATACAGGTTCGTTTCTTATGTTTATGCTTCTTTGGGGTGTTCAAAACGTTTGGTAATATGTGACTTAATACCCAAATTTTAAACTAGTTTTGTCAAATATTGTACTTAAGTAGCAAATTAAATGTTGTTTCTGTTGGAGATTGTTGTTATAAAGCTCCTTAATTTAAGGAGCAAAATATGGAGCTTAATTCAAGGAGCAATTCAAGGAACTATTAATTTAAGAAGTAATTCAAGGAGTGAATTTTCCTATAAATAGATGTGTAATTGTAGTGAATTAACCATCCAAAGTGTTCATTCCAATAGAGAGAAAAACTTTTGTGAGAGAAAATTGAGAGTAATTTTCTTGGGTGTAATTGAGTTGTGGGTTGTGAGTGTTGTAAACACCTTGTGTAATTTCTCCTCTTTCAGTAAAAAGATCTACAGCAAGTCCGGAGACGTGAGCAAGATTGGCCGAACTCTGTTATCAAATTTATGTGTTATTTTTCTATTCTTGTTTTCTCATAAATTTGGCTTATCGGAAATTTGCGTTATTTTCCAACAACTGGTATCAGAGCTATTGGTCGTGATTCCAATCAATTTTCTGCAAGGTTACTATTTACGTGAATAGTGAATTATGTGAATAGTAAAATTTTGTTGGCGATATTGGTTTGTCGACGGAGGTGTTCTAATACACGGTGGTTTGTAGAAATAATCAGAAACGATTCGGAGGAAGTCAGATTTGAGTGGGAGCAATGGCCAAAGATGAAGGAAAGGTGAAACTTGAGAAATTCGATGGCATAGATTTCGGATTTTGGAAAATACAGATAGATGATTATCTGTATCAAAGAAATCTATATCAACCTCTCTCAGGGAAGAAGCCAGAGGCTATGAAGGAAGAAGATTGGAATCTTCTAGACAAACAAGCCCTCGGAGTTATTTGATTGACATTATCCCGTAATGTTGCTTTCAACATAGCAAAGGAAAAGACCACGGCGGGTCTTATGGCAACTCTCTCCAATATGTATGAGAAGCCATCAACCTCAAACAAAGTGCACTTGATGAGGTGTTTATTCAATTTGTCGATGACAGAAGGCGCATCGGTAGCTCAACATCTCAATGAACTCAACACAGTCAAAACCCAGTTGAGTTCAGTGGAAATTGAATTCGATGAAGAAGTACGAGCATTGATACTTTTGTCTTCTCTACCAGAAAGTTGGAATGGTACTGTCACGGCTGTGAGTAGCTCGTCAGGAAGCAATAAGTTGAAATTTGATGATGTTCGTGATTTGGTTCTCAATGAAGAGATCCGACGTAGAGAGTCATGTGAATCGTCAACTTCTTCAGTTTTGCATACAAAGTCAAGAGGAAGAAATTCAACCAAAGGGAATGGACGTAGCAGAACAGACTACCGAGGTAGATCAAAGGATAGGAGGTCCAAATCTAGGAATCCTAATAATTCCCATAGCTCGAAGACTCTCGAGTGTTGGAATTGTGGAAGAACCGGGCACTACAAAAATTAGTGCAAGAGTGCACCGAAGGACAAACAAGTGAAGGCAGAGGCAAATGTTACTTCCACCTCAGGAGGGGATGATGCATTGATATGCTCTTTAGAGAGCAAGGAAGAATCTTGGGTGTTAGACTCTGGAGCATCGTTCCATGCTACTTCACAGAAAGAATTCTTCGAGAAATATGTCCCCGGAAACCTTGGAAAGGTATATCTTGGTGATGATCAACCATGTGCTATTATTGGTAAAGGTGTAGTAAAGATTAAGTTGAACGGGACTTTTTTGGGAGATGAAGGATGTTAGGCATATTCCCGACCTTAGAAGGAACTTAATCTCAGTAGGGAAATTGGCCAGTGAAGGCTACACTACGATCTTCCATGGTGATGATTGGAAGATTTCAAAGGGTGCAATGACAGTTGCTCGAGGCAAGAAAAGTGGCACTCTTTACATGGCAGTAGAGGCACGTTGTTCAATCACAATTGTAGCAGGCAATGAAACATCAAATTTGTGGCACCAGAGACTAGGCCACATGAGTGAGAAGGGGATGAAGATTATGCACTCAAAATGAAAACTTCCAGGTCTACCGTCTGTAGAGATGGACATGTGCGAAGATTGCATACTTGGAAAGCAAAAGAAAGTCATCTTTTAGACAAGTGGCAGAACCCCAAAGAAGGAAAGGCTAGAGCTTATTCACTCTGATGTTTGGGGACCAACGACCATCTCATTTATTGGTGGGAAACACTACTTCGTGACTTTCATCGATGATCACTCTCGGAAGGTATGGGTTTAATTTCTAAAGCATAAGTCTGAAGTATTTGAGGCTTTCAAAAGATGGAAAGCTATGGTGGAAAATGAGACGGGTTTAAAGATAAAAAAGCTCAGAACTGATAATGGTGGTGAATATGAAGACACCAGATTCAAAAATTTCTACTATGAGCATGGGATTAGAATGGAAAGAACTGTGCCAGGCACGCCTCAACACAATGGTGTAGCTGAGCGTATGAACTGAACGTTGACAGAAAGAGCCAGAAGCATTCATATACAGTCAGGTCTACCGAAGCAGTTCTGGGCAGAAGCAGTTAACACGGCAGCTTACTTGATCAACCGAGGCCCATCTGTTCCATTGGAGCATAGAATACCAGAGGAGGTATAGAGCAGAAAAGAGGTGAAACTATCACATCTAAAAGTTTTCGGTTGTGTAGCATTTATGCATATCAGTGATCAAGGCAGGAATAAGCTTGATCCCAAATCCAAGAAATCCACATTCATCGGCTATGGTGAGGATGAGTTTGGCTACCACATTTGGGATGACAAAAACAAGAAAGTTATTTGTAGCAGAGATGTGATTTTCATCGAAAGGGTGATGTATAAGGACATGCATAAAATAGACGCTAATGACTCAGAGCAGAATGAGTCAGTATTTGCAGATGCAGATGATGTCCCAGATAGTTCCGCAACAGCACCAATTGTAATAAGTCCTCAGCCAGAGGAACTTGTTGGACAGAGCAGTACATAACATTCTGAAACACCACAACCTCTTACTCCAGCTCCTGTATTGAGAAGGTCTTCTCGACCTCATGTGCCTAACAGGAGATACATGAACTATATGTTGCTGACTGATGGAGGGGAGCCTGAATGCTATGATGAAGCTTGTCAGACTCGAGATTCCAACAAGTGGGAGCTTGCTATGAAAGAAGAAATGAAATCTCTCATTTCCAACTAGACATGGGAACTAGCTGAGTTACCTATGGGAAAGAAGGCACTTCACAACAAATGGGTGTACTGGGTGAAAGAGGAGCATGATGGTTCCAAGAGATACAAAGCCCGCCTAGTTGTTAAAGGGTTTCAACAGAAGGAAGGAGTTGACTACACTAACATTTTCGCTCCCATTGTGAAGCTCAATACTATCAGATCAGTATTGAGTATTGTAGCCATTGAATATCTTCATCTTGAACAGTTGGATGTGAAGATTGCATTCCTTCACGGAGATTTAGATGAAGAGATATACATATACCAACCAGAAGGTTTCTCAGAAAGAGGGAAGAAGAACATGGTATGCAGACTTAAGAAGAGTTTATATGGCCTGAAACAAGCCCCGAGACAATGGTACAGAAAGTTTGAGAGTAATTTTCTTGAGTGTAATTGGATTGTGGGTTGTGAGTGTTGTAAACACCTTGTGTAATTTCTCCTCTTTCAATAAAAAGATCTGTAGCAGGTCCGGAGACGTAAGCAAGAATGGCCGAACTCCGTTATCAAATTTATATGTTATTTTTCTATTCTTGCTTTCTCATAAATCTAACTTATCGAAAATTTGCGTTATTTACCAACAGTTTCCTACCATTTTTATGATTCTACTAGCTCCTGCTTCTTAATTCCTTATCAAATTAAGTCACTCTTTGGTGGTACTTTTTATCTTTTGTTTTGTTCCTTCCTTTGGATTACAGATAATATTTCTTTTCTAACCTTCAGAATTTTTAAATGTAAATGACGATGAAGCACCCGAAGAATACGATGATGACGTTCCAGGTGTTGAAGATACTCGTATTTTAGAAAACAGTAGATGGTCTTCACGTACTAGGTTTGTATGCTTCAAATCAGTGTTATTGTCTTATTATATTCTACAGCTTTTACATGCTTTATCTTATTACTATTATAAAAAAACGAGGTTTATTTTCATATAAAAATAACTTATTCTAGAATTAATTGGTCAAATATACTCCAATTATTTATATTTCTTATATAATCTAATTCCACTTTAAATTAATTTTCAATTATTTATTTTTAAATTATATTTTAGTATAAAAATAATAATTGATTCTATGTTATAATTATCTTTTAATGGCATAATTAAGAGGAAAAATCAAAACTCTTAAAATAATTAATTATATATGAAAACGTTAATGAAATTAATAATTACCGTTTAAGATATGAATAAATTTGAAATTTATAAATCTCTTAGTAGAAATTTAAACAAATAAAATTAAAATACTCATTAATATTATAATAATTATTTATTATTACAAATTTAAAAGAGAAAATAAAAAACTTCTAAATTTTATGACTATTATAAAAGGGTGGGTTTGTATTCTGATATGTAAAAGATTATCTTAATCCAAAATTGACATTCAAAATTGATTAGTAAGGTATAGTTCAATTATCTATTTATTTTTTCATATAATATGATTCAACTATATATCTATTAAACATAATGCAACCTTGACATTTTTAAAATTTGACTTTCTCCCTGTAAATCTTGTGTAGAAAACCATTCATCTTTTGGTAATTTTAATTTGTTGATTCTTAGATATTTAATGTTTGAAATATTAATTCTTAATTAATTAAACAATACTTATCATCATTTAACAAGATTTTTGGCCTATTATTTCTCTTTGATGTTTATTTATTTATTTATTTTTATTTAATGAAATTTTTTTCATTAAAAAAACTCCTTTCTTAATTATTTCTATTTTTTGAATATAAAATAATATCAAAGAAAAAATAAAAGAAATATAATTAATAATTCAACATTTAAAATTCTTAATTATCATTACACTACTACAATATATACTTTTAGTCTCGAAAATTTAGCCTCGATTTTTATAAAAACCGAGGCTAAAAAGCTTTGGTCACGGTTAAATAAAAACCGAGACTATAGGGTATGTTTATGGCTTCGGTTTTTATCAATAACCGTGGCCATAAGTTATATCAAATTTTTTTATTTTTTTTTATTTTTTCCTTTCTTTTTTTTTCTCTTCTCTTTTTTTTCGTCTTCTCTCTTTTTTTTTCTTTTTCCCTTTTTTTTTCTTTTTTCCTTTCGCCAGCCCATCTTTTTTTTCTTTTATATTTTTCCCTACATTTTTTTTCTTTTTTCCCAGATCGATATCTTCCCCTCTCTTCTTCCTCATCCCCTCTCTCCTTTCTCTTCCCCTCTCTTATCCTTCTTCCTCGGCCCTGTCGCACAACTTTCTTGGTCCTCTTGTTGGTCGTTGGTTCGTAAGTTGCTGGTTCGCTGGTGTTGTTCACTGTTCGTTGTTCGTTATTCGTTGTTCGTTGTTCGTTGGCACTGGTCGATGTTCGCTGGCGCCGGTCGCTGTTCGCTGGCGCTGGTCGCTGGTGCGTTGACAAACTGATTTTCCATCTAAGCTTGGACTCAACCAATTATGAATCTGGAATTTCTATTGAGTTGGGATGTTCTTGTAAAGCTGATTTGGTTCTTACCCATAAACACTGTGCAAAGGCTTGGTTCAAAATCAAGGGTAACATTGATTTAATTTTTAAGTTTCTTATGTTTCACAACATATACATTTTATTGTTATCTGATTGCGTTAAGTTTCATATCTCCTTGAACGTGTGCAGTTTGGTTGCTAGGGTTTGATTAGTTTATGGTCTAATATATATTGAGCCAGTTACTACCTTTCATTTTTCCACTGCTCTGTGATTCATCTTTTAGCTCTTGATATCATATTTAAATCACAAGACCTAAAATCAAGAAGAAACATTTTGTCTGATACTCTTTCCAAGATTTTGGTTCTCTGTTTACTCTCTCTTTGGACTCTTTTCTTTAAAAGATTTTGGTTCTTTATTTACTCTCTGTTTACTCTCTCTTTGGACTCTTTTCTTTAAAAGATCTTGGTTCTTTATTTACTCTCTATTTACTCTCTCTTTGGACTCTTTTATTTAAAAATGGTGGTTTGGAGTGACTTATCCCTCTTTTCTCAGTTGCTACTTTGCCTAATACCTTAGTCATGGGCATCCATTTGCTTAAGGCTATGTACGATGATTTCACTCAGAGTCTCATGTTTCAAATTGTTATTCTTCGATGTATTATTTGGTAATTCTTATACCTACTTAATTTACTTCTTTTTTTTCAATCCTGATTAATTTCATGTGTGCTTGTTTTCTTTATTTAGTGGTTTGGCATCAAGATTAACTTACCGTTTGATATTAAAAAAATTAATTACATAAATATATAGATTTCTTTTTTTAGGTATATTAATGTCTTATATTGTTTTTAGTAGCTAGATGTTGGATCTTCTGTTTTTATCTTTTTCCTTCTTTTTTTTCCTTTTCATAAGAATTTAATGATCATTTCTTGATTTGTTTGTTTGTGTTCATTCACGGGAAAGTAAACTTTTTGGCAAAAGAAAGCTAAAGTGGATAGGGTTATTGATTTGATTAAAGACATTGTATTTTTTTCCTTTTCACAGAAATAGAAAGCAAAATGGACAATAACATTAAAGATATTTTATTTTCCTCTGAATTTGATGCTTTTACTTACAGTATGATTTGAGAAACCAAAATCCAAAGGTTTGAGAAAGATTATGTGCTCTCCTATCATCTAGTAGAGTAAGTCCACAGTAATGCCCTTTCATTTACATTAGTAGATTCAGTACCAAGTGGTGATTATGGACCATTTGTTGGTCCATTATGTGCTCTCCTGCATGCAACTTCTTTTTTTCATTGTGTATTTGATATGATTATGTAGTTTATGTTATCTTCTACTTAAACATGTTGTAAATTTGATAAAATGAAAGCTTCTACTTTAACATGTTGTAAATTTGATTGGGAGTTAGCATTTTCTCATGAATTGGCTGCTATTAGGCCTATGGATGATCACATGCTATTGTAGTTTTTTTTTCTGTTTTCTTTTTCATGGTAGGCACTAGGTGCAGCAGCATCATATGTACCAAGCATACCAGGCGCACCAGGCCTCAATCTGGGGGGAAGACCATTGATGGATATGAAGATTTTCCAAAAAATGATGAGAAATCCTTAATGAAGGTTGAGAAATCACTTACATAGACTTGATGAGTTGACATTGAAATGCATATTGTCTGTCTAGTTGTGAGAAAGCAGAAGATGCAGGAAATAAGGATGAAATTTCGGTCTTTGGTGCGTTGCCCGATCTTTGCACTACTTCTGTAGTCTTGGTGCGTTCTTATTTACATTGGTATCGGTCTTGGTCTGTTGCACTAGTACTAGTCTTTGGTATCTTCTTATGCTTGGGTGTTGGCTTCTTCTTTGCGCTTAGTATTGGTGCTAGTTCGCTGCATTGGTACTACTACGCTACGCTAGTGTTGGTGTTGGTTTGTAGAAGATGGAGTCAAGAAAGACTTGAGAGATTTTTCAATCAATTGAAAATCCAGAATTATCATTATAATCTTTTTTATAGCATATTTATGCTTGTAATTAATAGAAAAAAGTCAATTTGTAATAGTAATTTTTATTATGTTTTAGTGTAGAATAAACTCTCGAATGTAATTATACTTTTAATTTTAATATAATATTATTTTTACTATTGTTTTAATAAATTTATTGTAATTTATATTAATTTTTAATATTGTAATTATAATTTTTTTTTAATTTATGTATACCCTATGGCCTCGGTTATTAGAAAACCGAGACCATAGGGGTACTTATGGCTTTGGTTATTAGAAAACCGAGGCCATAGGGGTACTTATGGCCTCAGTTATTAGAAAATCGAGGCCATAGGGGTACTTATGACCTCGGTTATTAGAAAACCAAGGCCAAAGGAGATACCTATGGCCTCGGTTATTAAAAAATCGAGGCCAAAGGGGGTATCTATGGCCTCGGTTATTAGAAAAACTGAGACCATAGGTACCCCTTTTGGTCTCAGTTTTTGAATAACCGAGGCCATAAGTACCTCCTTTGGCCTCGGTTTTTTAAAAACCGAGGCCATAGGTATCCTTTTTGACCTCGGTTAAAAAACCGAAGCCATAAGTCGTTACCTATGGTCTCTCTCACTTAGGCCTCGGTTCTTATAACCGTAGTTATAGACCTACGGTCACGGTTAAAAACCGAGACCATAGTACTTTTTTTAGTAGTGTTAATAGAGTCGTGAAATTTCAAAAGATTTTATAATTTAATAAAAATGATAAAAAAAAAAGTATGAAATGTGTGTCAGTGAAAACATTGAAAAATGATCTTGTAAGAGTAATTATAATTTTATATAAAAAAGATTGTGTAAAAAATTATTTTAACATATATATTGAAATTTTTTATCGAGAATTAGTAAATTACATTTACAAGTGTTTTATAAGTTCATATTGTTACTAAAAGGCTTTAACTACCCATTTGAAAGTGTATCCTTAAACTATCTTAGTTTTTATTTTTAGAGTGTATCTGCTAGCACTCGTATACTCATTTCTTCAAAATATATTTGAACCATTAACATTTTTCAATAAATTTTAAATACTCTTCACCAATCAGGTAACTCTTAATTACACATTTTATTAACAATATTAATTTTTCTTAAGTTATAAAATCTCTTCAAATTTTATTAATTTTATATAATTGCTTTAAATTAAAAGTATTTGTTTCCAGCTTCTAATTTTCATTTACTTATCTTTTGGTAGTTTTATTATTTTTAAAAATATCTTATTTGATAATTCATATTTGTTATTACATATGTAATTACACAAGTGCAACGCACGTACTGAATGCTAGTACTTAATAAACTCCTAGGATACTTTCTAACGTCTATTTTACAGTCCTTAAATGCAATAAGATATGAATTTTTTATAGTGTCCTGAGATGAGTTTTTATGAGTAATTGGTTGCATATATTGTTTATGTTCTCCTGTGATCATCAAAATTGCTTAATTCTTTTGAAATTCTAGTGCCAGTGCTTTCTTCAATAAGTCACTGTGTCCTCTTTTAGGGCTATTGCCAAGTATCTCCAAAAAAAATTTTGATAAGGAAGAAGTACGGGGTAGAAAAGTTCTTCCATTAGATCAATTATTAGTTGGTAAAACTTGCAAAGAAGCATCGAGAATGTTCTTTGAAACATTGGTAGGTTCAATTATCTCTTTAATAACTTATAACTTGTCTGGGCTGATTTTTAAAATTAATAAAAGTGCTTTTTTAAGTAAATAAAGTGTTATTTTTTGTTTAAAGGAGGTTGATCTGCACTAGCATTTTATAACTATATAGTGAATTCAATCTTCGAATTTCCATAGGTGTAGTTATTCCACTCAAAAGGATCTCAATTTTAGACGAAGAAGATAGATAGAATCATAAATCAGGTTTTGTTATGCAAATGATGTTGGATCCCTTGTGAAACACTTGAATTATGGAAGGTAACGAGCTTAATTTTTATGAAAATGAAAGACAAGTATTTTTATAAAGTTTCATAACTAGTCATACCTTATTGGAGAACGTCAAGACAACCAAATCAAATTATCTTGAAATTTTTGAAATATGATATAGGATAAATGAAAAAAAGATGGTGGAAAGATGGACTTACAATAAAGAAGTTTTTCATTTCCATAGAAAGATTGCAATATCTGTTGATGATTATTTGAGACAAGAAATTATGATAGAAACACATGAGTTAAAATTTATGGTATATCTTGGGTGTACAAAAATGTACTGTGATTTGAATATGACCTATTGGTGGAAAGGAATAAATAAAGATGTCACTCATTTGTGGCAAATTTCATGATATGTCAACAAGTGAAGGCTGAACACAAGAAACCTGCGGGACTATTTCAACCACTCTTAATACTGGAATGAAAATGGGATGACATAACCATGGATTTTGTACAAGGATTATCACAAACTTCTCAAGGTCACAATTCCATATAGGTAATCATCAATCTTTTTATGAAGTACGCTCATTTCATTCCGGTCAAAACTTGGTACTCTATGAACACTTTAAGTAAGTTGTATATCTAGAGACAGTATGATTGCATGGCCTTCCAATGTCAATCGTGTCAGATCGAGATCCAAAGTTTACTGCATGGTTATGGAGATGCATATAAGGGGCTTTAGGTACATAGTTACTACATAACATAGCTTATCATCCTGAAATGGATGGACAATCTAAAAGGGTTATTCAGATATTAGAAGACACATTACAAGCTATATTATGGAATTCAAGGGAAACTAGAGTGAGCACCTACCATTGGTTGAGTTTGCCTATAATAATAGTTATCGTGCCAGCATTGGAATGACTCCTTATAAAGCTTTGTATGGAAGACTGCGTAGATCTCCATTGTGTTTGGCAGAACGCAAAGATTTTAGTACAATTAGAACTAACTTATTGAAGAAATAATTGAAGATTCACATCGTACAAGATAAACTTTTTAGCTTAATGTCAATATAAGAGTTATATTAATTATGGATGATAACCACTAAGCTTTGAAATAGATAGACTATGTTTTTCTTAAGGTTTAACCTTTAAAGGGAGTAACTCACTTTGGAATCAAAGGAAAGTTAACACCCCACTATATCACACCATTCATAATTGTCAAGAGAGTTGGTGATGTAGCTTATTAGTTGGAGTTATTCCAAGAATTGTCACAAATTCATGATGTTTTTCATGTGTCTATCTTGTGAAAATATCAATAGAATCAAAATGCTATTCTAGATTGGAAAAAACTATCATTACAAGAAGACGCATCATATGAAGAAGAATAGGTGACGATAATTGATTTTCAAATTAGGAACTTGAGGATAATAGAAATATCATTAGTAAAAGTTCAATAAAGATATCACGATATGGATGATGCAACTTAGGAGTTAGAGTCAGAAGTTTGTTCGAAATATCCCTACTTGTTTGAAGAATTATAAATTTTGGGGACAAAATTTTCTTAAAGGAAGTAAGAATATAAAACCTCATGATTTCATTATAAATAATTATAGTACCCAAAAAGAAATTATAAACATTATTTTACAGTATGGGGATGTAATGGGAAACTTTTGTGTGAAAAATCGGATTGAATGGAAAAAATTGGGTACAACCTTCACCATCTCGCCACCATATCTCGTTGCCACCATGCACACCACTACTGGCGAGCTCCCTCGGTTGCCTATAAAATGGTGGTCAAACCACACTTTTTCATATATTTTCCTTCCTTTCTCCCACACTATAGTACATTACCTCCCTAAGTTGTTCTGACTTTTTGGCACAATTTGGAGGGTGTTTCAAGTATAAATATATGAGCATTCAAGTCAAGGATTCGAGCATTCAAGTCATGCATCATATATTATGGATAAAAGTGAAAAATTGAATGCCATTATTTTATAATTAATGTTATAATGTTATAAATATTATTTTAAATAAGATACTTATCATACATATGTTTATCATGCATACATTGAAAAAGTTTAGTATAAATAGATGAGTATCAAATTTTCATATGAAATGAACATTGAAAATACGATATGGTATCTAAGAATTTTATACACGCATTATAAGAATGATTTTATATGTGGGGAGTACACCTGTACGTTATCTTGTAGAGTATATTACCCATGGGCTATTACAGGTACGCATTATATATATATATATATATATATATATATTTATCTTTGGAGATTTATCCGTCTATGGTGTTTATATGTGACCAAATTACTGTGGTTGATATATGTAACCAAATTACTATGGTTGATATATGTAACCAAATTATTGTGGTCGATATATGTGACTGTGGATTATTTTGGTTGTACACGGGCCTTAGAGTTAGATTCCTCATTGTATTTGGAGTTGACCTACCTATAGACGAGGGCTCATATTATTTGATTTGATAGATACATGTGCCCAATGTATTGTGATCGTACATGGGATCGAAGGTGGGCTCACATGCGTCTCAGAATTAGGCCACGCATGTGTCTATATATTTGGATGACCAATACATATGAGGTTGTATTTCATGCATTGATTTTATATCATAACATATTTTATATTGTATGAGCATGCATTGATATACTTGTATTGTATTTTCCATCAATTTCTCCTAAAGTGAGGAGGTACAAGTATACATAATGGTTTGTGATAAAAATCTCCCTATTTGTATATTGATAATGATTATCATTCATAAAATTTTATTAATAAACAACATGCATCATGAATGATTATTTGTTAAAAATATATATTAGAATAGATTCTTATTAAACTACGTGTAATTAATCTCATTTTTCCCTTACCATGTCTTTAGGATTTGATAAAGTGATGCACAATTTAAAGACGAGGAAAAAAAAGATAACTTGAGGTTATAAATTTATATTTCATTTTATAACTTTTATTTGGAATAAATACTGAGATATGATGTAAAAAAATAAATTCTATTTATAATATATGTATTTTATGATTTATAATTTATATAATTTTCTTAAATTATGTTTTTAAATAAGAATATCTTAAATTAAATTAAATTTTAATTAAATAAAATTTTGAATTATTTTGAATTATACTTTAAAAATTTATCCCCTTTTTATCTCGAATATGATAACATTTTTATAAAAATTATGAATTTATATTATGTTTTCTAATAAATACAAGTATAAAATATTTTAAGGAAATTAAATCACCCTTCGTCCTAATTATTAACCAGTCCATTGAAACTCTTAAATAATCAATCCCAATCACATCATATTATAATTAAGTTCACTCGTTGAATCAAAGAGTTGAGAAAGTAGAAAGTATTGAAAAACAGTAGTCAGTTTAAACGAAGTTCATAATTGATAAAAGTACGTTAAAAATACCATTTAAATATACAAAAATTAATCTACATATAAAATAAATTATTCCATAGACGTGATCTTGTCTTATCAATATTCTGCGGTTTATTCTCGTTCTGCAGTGTTAGTTACGGATTTTGTCAGCTATGAGCAAATGGAGATCAGTCTCTTAAAAGTATCAAGTTTCGGCATGTGCACTTAACATGCAAATAGGCCCATCAATGGTCCACTGATTTCCTCAGCACATGAATGAGATAAGATCCTTGGGAGTCCCGCTTCTTCCATGATCATTTACGATTTTGACCTTGGACATTTATACTTTTGGAAGAAGAGAAAATAAAAAGTAAATACAGAGTATTAAAAAAAAAAAAAAAAGCCTACACTGCTACACCTTAAATTTATTGTAATGTTATGGTACCGTCGGTCTAAAATCGCACCTCTTTGGCCATTTGATACTTATACACCTCAAACTTAGGCACGTAGCCTTGGGTGTAAATGAATGTGGACTTATATGGATTGATTTTATAGGAGGATGATTTATAGATAAGATGTTTTTCATTTAACGAGGATTTATTTGGATTCTTTTTATTGAAATTCAAGTAATTTTATGTTTGAAAGTACAATATATACAATTTATTTGTATGTAAATTTTAATTTGTATATCAATTATGTAAAGTAAAAACAATATAATTAATAGAAATAAACAAAATCAATTACATAGTAACAAATTTTTTTTATTGTACAACGATATAAATTACAATATTATCATTCTCAAAATTATTTGTTACCTAATAGCAAAAATACTTGTATAATAGTTATGTACATTAATGTTTATTAGAAGTTACATCACATGCGAAGGATAAGTGCAGAGGAAGGTGCACAAATACGGTTAGGAAAAACAGAAAAGGGATCACCGAATAAATTAGGGTTAAGAATTCTGTTAGAAATATCAAAAATCTGTTAGGCTTTGTTCATCAATTTTGTTCTCGCAAGGCTATATATAAAGCCTTTTAAAAATCTGAAAGAATATAGAGAATTTTACACCAAACCCAACTCCTCATCTGCTTCTTCTTCTTGTTTTATCTCCTTATCTGTAATTTACAGTAACAGTAGTATCAAAGCCGTTCGACCATGGATACTCGGGGAAAATCTAATGTAGAATTTCGTACTGAGGTTATGGAAACCCTCGACATTGTACTCTCTCAGTTATAGGCAATCCGAGCAACTCAGTACCCCCCAGAGGTTAATCCCTTCGCACGAGAAGGAACGTTGCGACCTCACCCCCACACTTCACGATCAACCATAGACATCCCCCACCCTAACTTGAAACTTTCATTTCCTAGATTCTCTGGTGAAGATCCAACTAGATGGATCTATAGAGCTGAGCAATATTTTGAGTTCACTAATGTTAGCCCAGATCAATAGGTGCAACTCGCATCCTTCCATCTGAAAGGTATTGCGTTGCAGTGGCATCGTTGGCTGACCAAGTTTCGAGGACCTCTCACTTGGGAGGAATTTACCAATGCCATTCAGCTCAGATTTGGATCAACAGATTACGAAGACCCCTCAGAAGCTCTAACTCGCCTGAGGTATACCACCAATGTAGAAGCATACCAAGAAGCCTTTGAAAGATTGTCACAGAGAGTTGATGGACTACCAGAAGCATTCCTAATAGGATGCTTTATAGCTTGATTAAAAGATGAAGTCCGCCTCGATGTTAAGATCAAACAGCCTAAAACCTTGGCTGAGGCCATTGGAGTAGCAAGGCTCATTGAAGAGAGAAATCAGTTGCAGAGAAAATCTACCCAGAATCCACGTTACCAGTCTTACACAAGCAATCCCAAGACAACAAACCACTCGCATGCTAGTGTGTTGGGACCCCCACCTCTACAACGACCCAACCCCCCCCAACCAGTGACTTTTAAGAGAATCACAAATCATGAGGCACGAGAACGGAGAGATAAGGGCTTGTGCTACTACTGTGATGAGAAGTTTGTAGCAGGTCACCGTTGCGCGTGACCCTAAATGTTTATGATAGGAATTACCTCAAAACCCTGTTGTAACTCCAGAAGAAGAACACCCTGAACAAGAACCTCAGGAGCTGGTGCCAGAAATATAATTTCATGCAATAACATGTACTAATCATCCTCAAACACTTAGAGTTATGGGAAATCTCAGAAATAAGAAGGTACTAGTTCTGATAGATGGGGGCAATACACATAATTTCATTGATCAAACTTTGGTTTCCCAATTTGGCTTCCCTATCACTAAGAATCAAAAATTGGAAGTTATGATAGCCAATCGTGAAAAGATTGAGTGTAGAGGACAATGTAGGGGCCTTACTCTTTCAATTCAAGGGTATACGGTCTCAATAGATTATTTTGTGCTACCAGTAGCTGCATGCCAGCTAGTGCTCGGGGTTTAGTGGCTTGAAACCCTAGGCCCAATAGAAATGGATTATAAAAGACTCATCCTCAACTTTAAGATAGGAGGAGCCACTCATACCTTCCAAGGCTTACAAAGAACTAATAGTGCAACCCTAACCATCAAGGAATGTGGTGATTTGCAGAATATAGGGTTATTCCTTTAGATTTTGCCCATATGGGATCATGACCCACATGAGGATGTGTCCCCATTTCCAGAAATGAGACAATTATTAACAGATTTCTCTCATATATTTGAGCTACCCTCAGAGCTGCCTCCAAAAACACAACAAGATCATCGTATCCCTCTGAAGCCAGGAGCAGGTCCAGTTAATGTCAGACCCTACTGCTACCCCTATTATCAAAAGATAGAGATTGAGAAGATGGTTAAGGAACTCCTTCATTATAGGCTAATCAGGAACAACAGTAGCCCATTTTCTTCACCAGTGTTGTTAGTAAAAAAACTAACGGCAACTGGAGATTCTGTGTAGACTATCGAGCTCTGAATGATTGCATAGTTAAGGACAAGTACCCCATCCATGTGATTGATGAGCTACTGAATGAGCTCCACGGGGCTCATGTTTTCTCTAAGATAGATCTGCGATCATGGTATCATCAAATACGAGTTTATCAGGAGGATATCCCTAAGATAGCTTTTAGAACCCATGAAGGCCATTATGAATTCTTAGTAATGTCATTTGGCCTTACTAATGCCCCAGCTACTTTCCAAGGTCTCATGAATGACCTATTTAAACCTTACCTTCAAAAGTTCATCTTGCTATTCTTTGATGACATCTTGATCTACTCCCAATCAAGGGATGACCATTTGGAGCATGTGAAGATAGCCCTTCAGCTTCTAGCCACCAAAAAATTGTATGCCAAGGAAACTAAATGCCAATTTAGGGTGAAACAAATAGAATATTTGGGCCATGTGGTCTCAGATCAAGGGGTCTCTGTGAACCCATCAAAGATCCAAGTTGTTAGGGAATGGCCAACCCTAACCACATCTAAAGGAGTCAGAGGCTTCCTGGGGTTAGCTGGTTATTACAGAAAATTTGTGCATGATTTTGGTAGTTTGGAAACTCCCTTAACTTGTCTCTTGAGCAAGGAAGGGTTTAATTGGAATGCAATTGCTAAAAACTCATTTAAACAGCTAAAGGAGGCCTTAATAACACCACTAGTTTTAAGCCTTCCCAATTTTTTCCAAAGATTTGTAATTGAATGTGATGCCAGTGGCATCGGGTTGGGAGCTATCCTCACTCAAGCAGGGAGGCTAATAGCTTACTTCAGCCAAGCTCTCAAGGGTTCAACATTGACTCTATCAACATATGAGAAAGAAATGTTAGCTATCATTAAAGCTATACGAGTATGGCATCCTTACCTATTAGGAAAACCATTCACCATCCTCACTGATTAGAGAAGCCTCAAGTATCTGTTGGAGCAACGCATTACCACCCTAGCACAGGCACGATGGTTGCCTAAGCTACTTGGATATGATTATAAGATTCAGTGCAAACGTGGGAAGGAAAACCAAGGGGTTGATTCTCTTTCACAAGTAGTGGAATTCTTCTTCTTAAGTATATCTCAACCACAAATGGATTGGTGGCCACAACTACAGAAGGAAGTTCAGTAGGATCCCTTCTACACAAACCTGATAGCCAAATCTACTCCTACAATGGCTCATAAATTGTTACAAAGGGATGGGGTATGGTTTAAAAACAACAAGGTATATCTGAGCCCTAAATCCTCCCTTATACCTCAGATCATCGCTAATTGCCACTCCTCCCCAATAGGAGGACACTTTGGGTTCCTCAAAACCCTATCTCGCATAAAAAAGAGCTTCACCTGGCCCAAACTATGCCAAATGTTGAAGAAAGTCCTCAGGGAATGTGACACTTGCCAACGATTCAAAACAGAAACTATGAAACCAATAGGGTTGCTTCAACCTCTTCCCATACCTGAGAAGATTTGGGCTGATATCTCAATGGATTTTATGGAAGGATTACCAGCTTCAAAAGGACATACAATTATAATGGTGATTGTGGATCGCTTGAGTAAATATGCTCATTTCATCCCTATGAAGCACCCATTTTCAACCCCCACTGTGGCCAAGACATTTGTGTCCAACATCCTATGACTGCATGGTATGCCTACTTCTATTGTCAGTGATCGTGATAAGGTGTTTATTAGTTTTTTCTGGCAAGAGTTGTTTCGTTTACAAGGAACCCAATTGTGTATGAGCTCTAGCTACCACCCTCAGTCCGATGGAAAAACTGAGGTAACCAACCGCACACTGGAATAGTATCTACGCTGCTTCACTGGGGATCAACCACGCAAATGGATTGATTGGATCCCTTGGGCTGAGTACAGCTACAACACCTCTATCCACTCCATAACACAGGTGACTCCCTTTGAAGTAGTTTATGGCATTCCACCTCCTCTCATACTAACCTATGTCCCCAAAATTGCTCAAATGCCAACTGTGGATGAGCACCTACATACCAAAGATCACCTATTATGAGAATTAAGGCACAACCTATTACAAGCTCAGAACCGGATGAAATGCCAAACTGATAAACATCGGCGATAAGTCATCTTCAAAGAGGGAGATTATGTATACCTTAGGCTCCAACCCTATAGACAATCATTAGTTGCCTTTTGCTCATCAAGAAAATTAGCTCTTCATTTTTTTGGGCCATACAGAATCATCGCTTGAATAGGACCAGTGGCTTACAAGCTGGCACTACCACTCGCTTCTCAAATACATGACGTCTTTCATGTAAGCATGCTAAAAAACACAAAGGAGAAATACCATCAAGCTCAAACCAACTTCCTCCAATCTCTGAACAAGCAACAATGCTTCCTCAATCTGAAACGATTCTCAACCGCTGTGTGACCCAAGATAGAAATTTTGGTCAAATAGAAAGAAATTTCAATCGAAGAAGCTACTTGAGAAAATGAGTGGTGTTTTTTGAAAACATATCCAAACTCCATCCTTGAGGACAAGGATTCTTCTAGGGAGGGAGGAATGATACAAACTCGTCTTGCTCATCCTCATCAGAAGATCATCGTGTGCGAAGGATAGGTGCAGAGGAAGGCGCGCGAATGCGGTTAGGAAAAACAAAAAAAGGACCTCCGAATAAATTAGGGCTAAGAATTCTGTTAGAAATGTGAGAAATTTGTTAGAGTTTGTTCATCAATTCTGTTCTCGCAAGGTTATATATAAAACCTCTTAATAATCCGAAAGAATATAGAGAATTTCACACCAAACCCAGCTCCTCCTCTGCTTCTTCTTCTTGTTTTATCTCCTCATTTGCAATTTACAATAATAGGTCTCCTTAGTTTTTCAATTATGAATATTAGTAAATATTTAAAAATATATATAAAATAAATCTTAACAAAAACTATAATTAAATTTGTATAAATACTAGTAGCACAAAAAACTAAAGAAATAAAAAAATAAGAAGAAAGTAAAGAGAAGAATCAGATAAGATGTATATTCTTAAGAATATCGATCTCTAGTATTCTCGTAATATTTAGAGATTTTGTCTTCAAAAGTTTAAAAGTGCGTTACTGTAATTAACTAAGAACATAAGTGTAATAATAATTAAGGAAGTTTATTATTATTTATTTTTTTAAATAATTACACACCTATAAAACTCAAGACTCAGACTTTTAAATGTTAATAAAATTTATACAGTTGAATCAATTGAACAAAATACTAACAGTCTCACCTGGAAACTGCCTATAAATAGCACCCTTCCTTTAGCTTCTCTCAAGTAGCACTACTAATTCTTCTCAGCCTCCTCTTATAATAGCTCTACTCTCTTTTTATCAATTGAGTTCCACTGCCAACATGGCTAGGAAGCTAAGCATCTTCATGTCTTTTGTAGCTGTGATTTTTCTTTTCCTAGCAAAAATTCAGGTTAGCAAAAATTTCCCTTTTATGTGCACTTGAGGTATTCTCTGTTTTATTATTATTATTATTATTATTATTATTATTATTATTATTATTATTATTATTATTATTATTATTTACGTTTCTTAACTTGGTTATAATTGATAATGAGGAGTAACTCCGTAAATGGAACTCCACTCTAAGAGAAATAGTTGGTTACTTTACTTTAGTCCCATGATAAGCTATATATACATGTTAATGTCACATGCATGTTACTAGAAGCAACTTTGATTCAAGTAACTTCTTCCTTTGATTTAATTCATTTAAAAAATAGTTTTTTTTTAAGAAAAGTTGTTAAAATAAAATAATTTATTTAAAAGGAGTTTTGAAGATAATCATCAACGTATTTAACATAAAACTAATAGAAGTGATTTAGACTTTAAAATGTTATTTTAATAGCTAATTTTGTAGAAGAGTATATAACTTAAATTGCTTTTATAAAAAATAATGATTACTTTTATTAATAAAAGTAAAAAATAATACTTTTCAAATTTTTGAAAATACTTCACATAAATATTATCAAACATTCTTGAAAGTATTTCAAACCATTTGAAACTACTTAATTATAACTAGAAGCAATTGCAAACAGATCAAATAATTAATATTTATTAAAAATGAGGGTGATAAATTGAAACTACTTTTTATTGAGTAGTAAATTGAACTCTCTAAGTCTCCCACTCTGCTTTGTAAATTTTGCAATGATATATATAGCTATAATTTTGATTGTTATTGTTCGTATCTTGTTATACTGTTGTCCCAAACATTGTGGCCTGTTTCTTCGAAGAAGCTTATCAAATGGTGGGTACACCAACACATACAACCAAATTATGTTGTTGCAGAGAATTTGAAGACCAAAAACAGATGGTTGTTGTAGGATAAGCTTTCTTGCTATTAAGTTTGTTTTTCTTCATAGTACTTTTACTACTTTTGAAGAACTAATTAATGGTACTTAGACAACAAATTATGACTGATTTACTATTTGTTGGGGGTATATTTGGAAATTTGGACATGTAGGCTTGTTACATTAAAGTTTTAGCAACTCAACAAAATCAGCAAGGCCAATACCCTTTGGGGAGACCTAATGCTGTTACCCAATGCACCGAATCCATTTCATCAGTCCAAAAATAAATAAAAAGAGCTGCTTTTCCTTTTTGATCTCTATTTTCAATAATTATGAAGATTTAATTCACACCTGATCGAGTTTGGTATTTTTTTTCCCCAGAAGGGTGCCACACAAGGCAGTCTTCTTCCCCAAGGTAATTTCGTTTGTATCTTATTTTACTAAATGGAAAAAGAAAATGCTAAACATTCTAAATTTAAGAATTTATATCAGGGTAATAACTTTTACAAAATGAGTGCTATATATAGTTAGGTTATTTTCATTTAAAGTGTTTTAATATCATAAATTTAAAAAAATATACACATCATAAAAGTTCAAAATTAATTGCAGGATTTATATGTACCTTTTTAGGATTAAAATGTATCTTTTTATAAATAGAGTATGTATTTAAAAAAAAATTATAATATCAAAGTATTGTAATTGAAAGCAACAAAACTAATGTAATTATTAACATAAAATTGGTGTCATTTTTCCGCAAAATATCAACGGTTTTTCTTGAGAAAAAATAACTAAATATATAATAAGTTAATAACGACTCTTTTTCATATCTCTAAAAATATTTTTGAGCTCAATAAAATATTTTAAGTGTAGCATATAATTATACTAAAAATTTGCTAATTGGGTAATAATGCAACTGCCACAAGTACTTTGTGAGCTCAATTGATAAGATTCACTTGGAGGAAGACCACACAACTAAATGTTTTAATTGCACGTTAGCAAATTATAAATGTTCTAATTGATAAAAAAAGAAAATAGAGAGATTGAAAAATATAGATATTTGCTGAAGTAATAAATAAATAGTACTAAAATAATTTTATAACATATGGTAAACAGAGTGCGGAGGAAAATGCACATATAGATGCTCAGCAACAGCATTCAAGAAGCCATGCATGTTCTTCTGCCAAAAGTGTTGTGCTAAATGCTTGTGTGTGCCTCCTGGCACTTATGGAAACAAACAGGTCTGCCCTTGTTACAATAATTGGAAGACTAAGAGAGGAGGCCCCAAATGTCCATGAATTAATTAATTTTCTCTTTATTTTAATAGTTGTTATTTAAATATTTATATAGTACTTTGTGATTTGACTTGTAATGTGGTGGATAAATATTCCAAATAATGTGGCATCCACTCACTGTTAAATATCAAATGTCCGTTTGAGACTTCCATGTGTGCTTGTAGGGTAAACGTTTTTATTTTCTACGAAATTTTTTGATTTATTTTTAATTTATTATTTTAAGTTTTTTATATCAATTTAATATTTATGTATTTAATTTTATATTAATTAAATATTTTAATTGATATTCATATCGAAATTAAATGAAATAAGTTACAAAATTATCATATAACACCAAACCCATGCCATCTAATTTGAAAAAAATTCCTAAACTATTAATTCAATTGTTAAAAATAGTTTATCTCATCAGAATTTAATATCAATATTAATTAAAATATAAATGATATAAAAATAACAACATAAAATATAAATTAATATAAAATATATGTTGAAGTGAGAGTTGTTTTGTATGAAATCTTTTTTACGTAGATGATTGTTTAGATGATTAGGGTTTTTTTAAAGGATCGTTCTTATTAGGATGTGAGGATGTCCATATGCAGCTACTAACTCTTGTCATATGCATCTTTTCATTAAAAAAATATACATGTTTTAGTGAGTTAATTAAAGAATCATTTTATAAATGTTAATTAATTATAGTAGATTATTTTGATTATTTACTTAAAATCAATCTTCCTTGTATATTAAATTTTAAGTAGACACAAATAATTAAAAATTTTACAATAATTTAGAAGAATATAATAACACATATAAATAAATGAAATATTTATTTAATTTATTCTAATATTAACTTAGTTTAAATACAAATTAAATGTATTTAGAGCTCTATACTAATATTAACATGTTTTTCAAATTGGGACAAATTTTTTGGAATTATTTTATGTGGACTATCATAATCAATAATGGATGTTAGGGTGAGTATAAATGATTATGCTAATAACCATAACTACTCTACACTATTTTAGGTACATTCAAGTAACAACCGTCAATTACGAATCGATGATAGTTTTTCTACGGTTTAACCATGCTTTTTATTTTAAAATTTTATTCAAAAATATATTTAGTTTTAAAAAATAAATATTAACATAATTCTAACTTTACTACATTATTTAAAATATTTACATTAATTTCATTTTTTTTAACTATTTAGCACATGTTTCTAAGTAAAATAAAAAATATATAAAAATAAAAATAAATAAAATTCAATCTAATGATTCCAAATATTGTGTGTTTTATTATTAGAAATGTATTTTTCAATTTAATTATATGAATATAAAAAAAAATATTAGTATATATTTAATTTCAATTAACCATAATTTCGGTATTGTAATAACTATATCATTTCCATGCCTTATCAATTATAGTTATTTTTGAGAAAACATGGTCATATTTTACGAATAACTAAAATTTCAATTATCTAGAGTTAAAATGCTTATTCCTAAGAATAATCATTGACAACTTTAAATTATATCAAAAAATTAATAAAATACGTTGGGATAAAATTAATATAATAAACCAAATATTAAATAAGCACGTATGTATTTAAATCTATGATGAGATGGACTAAATAGTAACCGTAACATCCTCTCTCTTGTTTTAAAGTAACATTATTGTTAAGTGTATATTTTTAGTGTTATTATGATATCCTCAATATTACCAAAATGTTCTAACTCTTAAATTTTCAGATTATGCGATAAGGGTATTTCGATCTTTTACTTAATTATTATTTTTACCATGAGGTGTCATGATGCGAACCCTCTAGGCGAACAACCCTAGGAACCTATGAACTCAAAGGAGTAGGAACAATCGATTTCTAGAAACGTGTTGAAGATGATCGGATTAGAACTATAAGAAAACAAAGTCCTTAAAAGCCTAATCTTGAGACACCACAAAGGATGATCACTCCTTTTGATAAGTCAAATTCAAGCATTCAATCAAGAACACAAGAAGGCAAAGCAAAAAACTTTCTGAAATAAACTTTTTATTAATGATATAAGGTCTCCCTTAAAATTACATAGATGCTATTTTTTCTTAACAAGAAACCCTAAAAGAAAAAAAAATCCAAAACGAAGTGTACCTAATGGGCCTATTTAGTTATGGATTGAGCCTAATCCATCCTTAAAAAATAAAAGACTAAGAAAGGGACTTATGATAAATAAAACATAAAAGGCCCACAATTAACTAAAATAAAATTACTTCCTACTTTTTGCACCCAACTTCATCTTCTAAATCTATCCCTAGTCATTAGACCGCCAATTCCTTACAAAGTTGCAAAGGATCTTGATAATATTTGGGAACATCAACTTGATCAGCACCCTGTTCTCCATTATTCCTTTCCTTTTTGAAAAGATTTTTCCTTGAATCTTAGCTCTGTAAATAGGTCAATTTGGTATTATGGATCCTTGTGTGAAGTCTATTTGATGCTTAATTCCTCTCAAAATAGGTAATCCATTTGGAATCTCTTTAGGAGATATATTCTCAAAGTCTTACAATTAAGACACAACATTACTAGGCAAAGATGAGTTAAGATCATTATAGAAAGATAAACATCCTTGTACATAAGTACAAGTACTTGTTGCCTTACCATCATTGCACTCTTAATCTCATGTTTTTTAGCAATTACATTCATTATTTTATTATCTTCTCCTAATTTCTCACTTCTCTCCATTTTGCTTACTTTTCTCTCCATTTTTCCTCTAGACCTTACCTGCTCTCTTTTTATTTTACACTTGCTCACACTTTTGTTTCTCCCTCATCTTACACTCTCTTCCTATCCTAATATGGTTTTCATAAGCTTGCAAAGGTTTGAAAGGGGCTAATACAACTTTTTGGTTGTTCATTACAAAAGAATACCAATTTTTGTACCTATCATGCAACACCCTCCTATCAAACTGCCACGATTGGCTAAGCAATATATGACCATCATACATTGGTGCCACATTATAGAGGAACTCATCCTCATACTTGCCAATCAAAAAAGAAATCCAAACTTTTTTGTTAACCTTCACTTC
Source organism: Hippophae gyantsensis (assembly GCA_030763125.1). Lineage (NCBI taxonomy): Eukaryota > Viridiplantae > Streptophyta > Magnoliopsida > Rosales > Elaeagnaceae > Hippophae > Hippophae gyantsensis. The sequence goes on along the minus strand of CM061029.1, from coordinate 31,335,799 downwards.
TTCTCAATTATTCAGTCATTGTAGCTTGTAAAGTTTGGGATTCTTTTGCCACTTCAAATTCAACTTTTCTACCAAAAAAGTACTAGCAACATTAGTGGAGCTCCCACTATCAATAATTAACGTACATACCTTATCCTTTATGTGGCATCTTGTGTGAAAAATATGGTCACATTGCTCCTCATCACCTTTATCCTTAGTTGTATACTCAGGGCTTTCCTTGCAACAAGTAATTATCCATACACAAGTTCTTCCACTTCAACTTCAAAACAATCTTCCAATGGTGGAATTTTATCGTCACTTGAACTAGCACTTTCGATTTCTCCATTTTCCCGTACAACCATAACCTTTTTGTTTGCACATTCAGAAGAAATATGTTCGAATCCTTGGAACACTTAATATCACATAACTTAGTAAGAGTTTTAGTTTTGGTTTTACTTCTAGGAGTAGCAGCTGAATTCCTTGACTTTACTGCATCTTTTGTTTTGAAGGAAACTTTGTTATCTTTCCAATTTGATCTCCATGGAAAGCTAAAGGATGAACCATATTTGAACCTCTTGGACTTGACTTGCTTCTCCAATTTAATGGCCTTATGCAGTAGTTCCTCTATCTAACTATAATGTTACAATTCAACCACGTCATCAATTTCTCTGTTTAATCTAGTAATGAATCTACCTATTGTTGCTTCTCTATCTTTCTCTATATTTTCTCTAATCATGGTGATTTCCATCTCTTTATAATAATCCTCTACACTAATGAAACCTTAAATCATCCCTTGCAACCTTCTATATAAATCCATATAGTAATGGCTAGATATAAATATCTTATGCATCATGTTGGTATCTTAAAAGAACATCAACGTGCAAGTATACATGGTCATAAGTAGTAAGTGATAAATATGATATCGTTCCCACATAAATTTGTTACTAATTTTTGTTAAGTACTAAAATTGTCTCAATCTAATTTTATCCAAACAATCGATATCTGGATAGAGTGAAACTAAACTAATTCTAAATAACAATATATGAGAATAACACTTGAAGAAAACTCTAGGATTGCAATTTCACCAAATTAATCCAGTTGAATCATATTATTTTCTCTTGGTTTATGTTCTTGCATTTAATTTATCAACCAAGAACTCCTAATTTATCCATATGTCTCTTCCGATAACAAATAGACACATCTCACTAAATTAATTCACTATATTCCTATGAGAATTAAATTTACCAATGATTCATTAACCTCAAAGTTTGTCAATACCTACACATATAATAAAGGTATATTCCTATCTCATATATATATATATATATATATATTAATATGTTATTCTATCCAAGAGAAAAACACAAAAATTCATTTTCCAAGTTCATTAGGGTTCACAAATCAATTGATTAATCTTCCAATAATTAAAGGCATTAAGCACAAATAGAATAAACAAATTAAAAATAACATCCCACAAATCATTCAAAAATATTTAATCCAAGTTTTATAATGTAAGCTACATTGCAACCCTAGAACAAATAATTTAGTTCATAACAATATTGAAATCACAATCCAAGAGTATTTAGACATTTAAGAAAAATTAAATCAAAAGATAAATGGATTAGGAGAAACTCTTTGATGATTCCTCAATTTCCAAGCAATATTCCACTTCAAAGTCTTGCACAATAGTCTTCAAAAATGCCCTAATATTCAAGAGTTGCTAACTCAATATTCAACTAAAAACAATGCATTTTCTGTGTGTGATTCAAACAGAAAAGAAAACGAAAAAAATGGAGTTACTCCAAAACAATAAAAATAACATCTACTCTAAAATTTCTTTGCTCTCTGTTGGTTTCAAAATACACACCAACAATTCCTCTAAAAAGGCTTAGAAAAATGGGTAAAAAACCATACAAAAGAAGTTGGGCTACTGGAGTAATTTTTTGAATTTTTTTTACACTATGCATGACACGTGTTGAGCTTTGATTCGTTGGTAGGAGAATCGGACATGTGGCATATGCGGACTGGGTGAGATGTGAGGGTGCATGAAGCTTCGGTGGACTGCATTGTAGGGAGTTCTGCTCACTGGGTTATGCAAAATAGCTGGACTCCACTCTATAACTCTCTCGCGTGGAGAGTGAAGAACACATGTGATCTGGACCGTTCATCGTTTGATTTGATGGTGGGTGATGCGAGGGCACATGGAGCTTCGGTGGACCGCATCATATAGAAATCCATATGCTAGGTTGTGTAGTTAAGCTAGATCCCACTCCATGAATCTCTACGTGGAGAGTGGAGAAAACGCACAATCTGGAATGTTCATTGTTTGATTTGACGGTGGGTGACGTACCTTGTTCCAACCAAGCGTGAGACTGATTTTCTGTGCAAAAAAATTTAAATTTTCAACTTTTATTATTTGTATTTAATTCCTTTTTTAATTCAAATTGTTTCCTTTTCTCTAAAAATATAATTTCTTACAAAACTAACATAAAATAATAATTTAGAAACTTAAAATTAACTAAAAACCTTAAGAACATAGCAATTATAATTAACAAATTAGACAAAATAACTTTTAAACACAGTGTTATCACATCACCAACTTCATCTATTCCCATGACCAAATAGGTCTCTCACTATTCCTTTGCCTATTGATCACCAATTGATCCCACTATATACCAGCATAATTTTTAAATTCTACGGCTACTAGTTTAACTTTCTTCTCCTCGGAGTAATTATGATAATCAAATACATGCTCAACCTTCCTTTCCCACTCTAAGTATAACTCAAGATCATTATTTCCTTTAAAAGTCGGAATTGTTATCTTGATACTACCTATATTTCTATCTCCTTTGGAGTCAACCTTCTTGTCCCATTTATAAGTTACTCTCTCCTCTACATTTGAATCAACTTCTTCTTCATTGAACTCATGTCTTCTATGTCTTATTCTATCTGATTTAGAACCAGAAGAGGTTCAGCCTCTTAAATTGATCATTAACAACCTTGATAAAGAATTTCAAGTCAACCTTTTGTGGTTTTCCTCCTTCCTTACTCATGTTTTCAACTGATGCTTATTTTCGCAAGTGTACGAATCGTTCAAGTAATAAAGTGTACAAAAGTACGGATATCGAACCCACAAGGAATGGCGTTTACTAAGTACCGAAATTGACTAACCCTAATTTTATTTGAAAACCGAATTGTTGAAATTGTTTTAAAAGCAAATTAACATAAAACTAAATGCAAATAACAAAATTTAATGTTGTTCAAAAATGATTAAAAACGCTAAGGCATTTGATTTCGCTAAATCAATTCAATCCGATTTCAAGTCATGTTATATGAGAATCAAAGCTAAAAGTGATGGTCGAAAAACCCAAACTTATCTAATACTCTTTCTCAAGTTATATTAGAATTACTTATCTATGAAAACCGACTATATTTCTATGAAGATTTAATCACAAATAAGCACATTACGATTTATGGAATTTCTGGAATAACCACATACATCATGCATTAGGTGTCAAACTCGCATTCAACATATGGTATTTATCCCAAGAAGCATTCATTACACATCTCCTCTCGGTCTCAATATAATGCAACAAATCATCTAAATCTTGATCAGAAATTTAAAAGCATTAAGCATAGAAATAAATACTCGACTTGAAAGCAATGAATTCATATAACCATAACAAAAGAAATCAGATTTCCTTGATCTAACTACATCATAGCCCTAGCAAAAACGAATTAGTTCATAACGGAAATAAGAACAACCATTATTTCAATTGAATCCATGAATAACAAATATGAATAAACTGCAGAAAATAAAAACTAAGGAGAAGAGATGAAAAAAACTCTAGAAGATGAGGGCTTGGTAGCAACAATGGTGAAGATCCTTCAAGTTTCTCCAAAATTTCCTTCTCTTCTCCAAAAATGCCTTTGAACTCTCCTTTCTGCCGTCCCCTCCTTCTCCATCATAATGTATATATAGATCTAGGGTTTTGGAGGGCAATTTTGGAACAAAACAGCATAAAAATGTGTTTTCGAACGAATCTCGCCGGCGGCGAGATTTTTGGAAAACTTACGATTTCGGTTCCGCTAAATCTCGCCGGCGGTGGGATTATTGTGGCCGGCGGCGATATGTATTTGGCCGGTGGCGAGATGTACTTGGCCGGCGGTGAGATTGATTTGGCTGGCGGCGAGATTGTTTTGCCAAAATCCGTGCTCCCTGCATGATTTTCAACATTTTCTCAGTAAGGTTTTCGCCAGCGGCGGGAATATTCTCGCCGGCGGCGAACTTTCAAATTTTGAAATTTTGTTTTCTTTTTATTTGCACTCAATCCCGGTCATTGAAATTTGTCCCAAACTTCTCCATAATCATGATTTTACCTGCAATTGCACTTTAAACACAAAATACCCGTGAAATGACATTTGTGGATTAAATAGTAAAATAAAACGCAATTTTCACACAAATATCAACCTTTAAATCATAACAAAAATGCAATAATTTGACTCCTATCATCAACCTATAAAATAAAATGAGATAAAAGGTGTTGTTCTTCATACACTCCCTCACATGTTTGCTCTTAAATCAGATTGTTATCACTTGTTTTTCATAATATTTTGTATTTTTTTATCTCTCTTTCCTTTTACCACTTAAAGCTCAAGCCAACCCCTTTTTATGTTCTTAACAAAATCAAAGAATTTAGTTAATCTCAAGAAGTAACCGATTTGTTGTTGACAATCTCAAAAATAAAATATTTATAACTTAGTTGACATAATGAAAGTCTAAAGAGGACCCTAAAGAACCAAGAAAGAATATAATAATATAAAGAAAGAAAGAAGAAAGGAAATTAAAGAGAAGATGGAAAGAAGTAAATAATCAATTTAAGAAAGTTAAAATTGGGAGGAAATAATCTTAAGCTAGAAATCTTTTCAAGATCTTTTTTTCTTATCTTGTTGGACCAAAATATGATTCATTTTTTTTAATAAGACTTGGATAGGAAGTCTAATGATACTATGAACGAAATATACTGAATCTAGAACAAAAAAAGGAAAAATAATTTCAACAAGAATACAAAACTCAAGCAAGAAAACAAAAATTGGAGTCTTGAACAATCTACTACTTTGTTCTCCTTTTTTCTTTTTTTTTTTCTCATTCTTTTTTTTACTACTGTTGTGAATAGAAAAGACACAAAAATATTCACAAACCTAATTAACAAAAACCAGAAACTTATAAAAAAGAGAAAAAAGGACGACAAAAACATTCAAGCCCTCGAAAAGTGGTGTAAATGATGGAATTTGAGGTCGAGTTCAGCTTCAATTTGTTAATGATGAAGACCCTATAGGTGGACAATCCTAAGAACCCACGAACTCAAAGGAATATAAACGATTAATGTGTCAAGAATGTGTTAAAGATGATATGATTAAAACCCTCAGAAAACAAAGTCCTTAAAACCCCAACCTTGAGATGCCATAAAGAATGATCATTCCCTTTGATAAGTCAAATTAAAGCATTCAATCAAGAACACAAGCAGGCAAAGCAAGAAGCTTTTTGAAATATACTTTTCATTAGTGATATATGGTCTTGCCTCCAAATCACATAGTTGTTCTTTTTTATAAGCAAGAAACCCTAACAAAAGAAAACCTAGATGAAATAGGCTTAATGGACCTATTTATTTGTGAATTGGGCCTAATCCATCCTTAAAAATAAAAGACTATAAAAAGGACTTATGATAAATAAAACATAAAAGCCCACAATTAATTAAAACAAAATTGCTAAATATAAAAGGCCCATAATTAACTAAAACAAAAAATTGCTTTCTAAATTATTGCTTGCATCTAATTTGAAATTATAAATCTATCCCATGTGTAGGATCTTGAGAATATTTGTAGGATCTTAAGAATATCTATAGGATCTTGAGGATCTTTAGAATATTTGTAAACATTAACATGGTCAGCATCTTAATCTCCATTATTCCCTTCCTATTTGAAAAGATTAGTCCTTGAATCTTAGCTTTGTAAGCAAGTCAATTTGGTAATCCATAGGGAATTCTTTTATGAAATATATCCTCAAAGTTTTGTAATAAAGACACAACACTAGGCAAAGATGAATTAAGATCGTTAGTAGAAAGATAAACATCCTTGTACATAAGTACAAGTACACGTTGCCTTGCCATCGATTACACTCATTCTTTTATTTTTATCTCCTATTTGCTCACTTTTCTTTCCTTTTTACTCACTTTTTTCTCCTTGGTGCTCACTTTTCTCTTCTTTGTGCTCACTTTTCTCTCCTTTGTTCTCATTTTTCTCTCTTTTGTACTCACTTTTCTCTCTTTTGTGCTCCTTATCTCCTTCATCCTTAGGTTATACATTCATGGCTTTCTCTCCTTGTGACAAGTAAATCTCCATGCACATGTTCTTCCATTTTAATATCAGAACAATCCTCCAATAGTGGAATCTCATTGTCACTTGAACTAGCACTTTTGATTTCTCCATTTGTTTGTACATCCATAACCTTTTTTTCTAATTTATAACCTACTCCCTCTTCCATATTGGAATCTTATTATACTTTGTCAAACTCTTGTCTTCTATGTCTTATCCTATGTAATTTAGAACCAGGAGAGAATTCTAAATCATCTGACCTAGCATTCAGCCTCTTAAATTTTTCATTAGAAATCTCGAGGACGAATCTCAAGTTGACCTCTTATGGTTCTCCTACTTCCTTTCTCATGTTTTTAATATGTAAAATAAAATGAAATAAAAAGGTAGTGTTCCTCACACATTCCCTCACGTGTTTGCTCTCAAATCAGAATGTTATCACTCTTTTTTTAACACTATTTTGACCTCTATTTTTTTCCACTATTTTGGCTTCCTTTTTTAACACTATTTTGGCCTTTCTTTTTTACACTATTTCGGCTCTTTTTTATCTCTCTTTCCTTTTGCCACTTAAATCTCAAGACAACCTTCTTTTGTGTTCTTAACAAAATCAAAGAATTCAACTAATTTCAAGAAGTAACCAGTTTATTGGTGACAATCTCAAAAATCATAATTTTAAAAACTTAATAGAAAAAAATGATAGAAATAAAGTCCAAATAGGTCTCTAAAGACCCAAAAGGATTCTTTTCAAGATCTTGAAAATCTTGAAAAGAACAATCTACTACTTTGTCCTCCTTTTCCTTTTTTCTCTTTCTTTTTTTTTTAATTTTTTTAATTTTTTGACTACTTCTACTGATGCTATGAATATAAAATTCACAAAAAACAAATTTTCAACCCTAATGAACGAGAACTGAAAACAACACAAAAAGGTGCGACAAAACTTCAACCCCTCGGTAAGTGGTCTAAATGATGGAATTTGGGGTAAAAAATGGAATGAAACATAGGCAATTCATTATGAAGTTATAGGAATAAAAAAATTGATTTTATATATTTTAATAGCCGTTCCAAAATCTGAGTCAAAAGTTATGGTAGTTTAAAGTTACAACTCCGATTTATCAATTTTTTTTGAAACTGTCAACAGAAGCTCTATTCTTTTTTTTTTGAAGAATAAAGATGGATTGAATAGAGAAATAAAGAACAAGAAAAAGATATAAAGAATTCAAAGAAACTACAAAACAAAATCCAAAGACGAAAACAACGACAATGAAATTGAAAGAAAACTAAAAGACTTGAAGGACAAAATATTTTTTGTGACTCAAGAACACATAAAAGAACTAAAACAAGAACAAGATGATTTTTTTTTGTGATTCAAGAGCATAGAAGGATAGAAACAAAAAAACCAGATGAATGTTTTTTTTTTTGAAATCAAGAATTCAAAACAAAAATAGATGAAGATAGATAATATGTTTTTAGCAACCAAGGCTCTGATACCAAATGATGCCGATCCTCTAGGCGAACAACCCTAAGAACCCACGAATTTAAAGGAATATGAATGATTGATGTGCTAAGAATGTGTTGAAGATGATCATATTAGAACCCTTAGGAAATAAAGTTTTTAAAACACCAATTTTGATATTCCACAAAGGATGATCATTTACTTTGATAAGTCAAATTCAAGAATTCAATCAAGAACATAAGAAGACAAAGCAAGAAGCTTTCTGAAATATAATTTATATTAATGATATATGGTCTTGCCTCCAAATTACACAGTTTATCTTTTTATAAGTAAGAAACCCTAACAAAAAAAAACCTATATGAAATTGGCTTAATGGACCTATTTATTTGTGGATTGGGCCTAATCATCCTTAAAAATAAAAGACTAAAAAAAGAACTTATGATAAATAAAATATAAAAAGCCCACAATTAACTGAAACAAAATTTCCAAACATAAAGGCCTATAATTAACTAAAATAAAGAAATTTCTTTCTAAATTATTCCTTCCATCCAATTTGAAATTCCAAATCTATCTCCTGTGTAGAATCTTGAGAATATTTATAGAATCTTGAGGATCTTTAAAATATTTGTAAACATAAACCTGGTCAGCAGTTCAATCTCCATTAAATATGCTATAATAGTCGTTTCGTTACCCAAGTCAAAATTTATGGCTATTTAAAGTTAAAACTCCAATTTATCAATTTTTTTCTGAAACTATGAACAACAACAAACTCTTTTTTTTTTTTTTGAAAAATAAAGATGGATTGAACACAAAAATAAAGCACAAGAAAAATATAAGAAGAATTCAAAGATAAATATGAAATGTAATCCAAAGACAAAAACAATGAAAACTGAATTGAAAAAAATAAGGAATCCAAACAAAGTTTTATTTTGGCCATAAAACCTTAGGTAGATAATTCATCCAGACAAGAATATCACTAATAAAAATCCTCAAAAAATATTTTTGTACCACACAGATAAGGAAAGAAAACAATCAAATTTGGAATCAAGACAAATTCTTGAAAATGCAGAAAAAAAAGATAAATTGTTTTTAATCAAGAACTCAAATAAAGATAGATGTTGATAGATAACCTATTTTTAGCAACCAAGGATCTGATACCAAATGATGTTGTCCCTCTAGGCAAATAAGCCTAGGAACACATGAACTCAAAGGAATAGGAACAATCAATTTGCTAGGAATGTGTTGAAGATGATTGGATTAGAACGCCAAGGAAACAAAGTTTTTAAAACTCTAAACTTTAGATGCCACAAAGGATGATCACTTGCTTTTATAAGATGAGTTCAAGTATTTAATAAAAAAAAAGAAGGAAAAGCAAGAAGCTTTCTGAAATATAACTTTTTATTAATGATATAAGGTTTACCTCCAAATTTTATAGATGCTCTTTTTTATAAACAAGAAACTATAAAAGAAAAAAACCCTAGATGAAATGGGCCTAATGGGCCTATTTAGTTATGTATTGGGCTTAATCCATCCTTAAAAAATAAAAGACTAAAAAAATACTTATGATAAATAAAATATAAAAGGCGCACAATTAACTAATACAAAAATTACCTCCTCAATTAATCCTTGCACCCAACTTGATCTTCCAAATCTATCCCTGGTCATTGGATCACCAATTCCTTCCGAAGGATCTTGAGAATATTTGGGAACATCAACTTGATCAACACTTGGGAATGTCAACTTGATCAATACCTCAATCTCCATTATGTCACCTCTTTTATTCCTTAAGACATGACATTATAATTCGAAAAGAAAAGAAAAGAAAAGGGCTAAGTTTAATCAGCTCGGACACTTGTCCTTGTTATACTCTATTTTAGTCTTAGAAGGAAAAATATCCTTTCTTAAAATAAAATAGCTTTATTTGTTGAGCATTGGACTAGAGCACAAAAACATTAGAGTACTTAGAGAGATGAAAATAGCAAAAGAAATGAAGTTAATAGGTATTTTTTAGTAGTGGATGAAAGAAATAGAAACTGGAGACCTTTAGAACAAATTAGACCTTCAATAAAATCTTTTTGGAAAGGTATAAATGTTTATTTTATGAGAAATTTTATGATTTGTCATTTTGATTTTTCTACATAAAGTTATTTACATTTAACTGATGGTGGTTCTATGGAACTCATGCTGAAAATCATGTTCAAAACCAATCTATATTCTTGTCATTTGAAATGGTTATACATGGAATTAAGTAAATTATATCTTTTTTTATAGCTTGACATGTCTAATTTTAGAAACATTTTTAGGGGTTTTCATTTTGAATTTTTTATACAAAGTTATGCCCGTTTAACCAAGGGTATGTCAAGTAAGATTGGTGATAGGAAAACTATTTAGAACCTAATCGGTATTTTTGTTATTCAAAATAGTTTCACCGATTGGAGTTTGATGATTTATATCTTGTTTCAAATCTTTAGATGTCTAGTTTAATATGACTTTTATGGCTTATATTCCAAGTTTTCTAGACAAGTTTATATAGCAAATTAACTATAGATATGTTCTGTTGAAATTGTGCTAAAAAATCTATTTTGAAACTAATCAGTATTCTTTGGATTGAAAGGATTTTCATTATGATATTTGAGTGCATGTATCTTATTTTAAAGACTAAAATGTCTTATTTTTGATGGAGATCAAGGTGTTCACCAAGTTGATGTTCCCAAATATTCTCAATATCCTTTACAATGAATTAGTAGTCCAATGATTAGGGTAAAGACAAAGAGGATGAAAAAAGCTTTGTAAGGTTTGTTCATGGAAGTGTAATACAAAGAGGCTATGCTAGAAGAATCTAAAACTAAATTTGAGGATTCCAAAGCTTTACCAAGAATGGTCTATTATCTTTTTATGCAGGGGATAAATTTGGAAGATCATGTTAGATTCAAGGATTAATTTAGAAAGCAATTTTCATTTCTATTAATTATGGGCCTTTTATGTCTTATTTATCATATATCTTTTGTTTAGGATTTTTTTTAGGGTTTGTTTCTTTCAAAAAGGAGCAGCTATGTAATTTGGAGGGAGAAACTTTTTTTTATCTCTTATCAAGTTTATTTCGGAAAGATTTTTGCTTTGCCTTCTTGTGTTCTTGATTGAATGCTTGAATTTGACTTATCAGAGCGAGTGATCAACCTTTATGGCATCTCAAGGTTAGGGTTTTAAGGACTATGTTTCCTTAGGGTTCTAATATGAACATCTTCAATACGTTCCTAGCAAATCAATTGTTTCTATTCCTTTCAGCTTGTGGGTTCCTAAGGTTGTTCGCCTAGTAGGTCCCCATCAATTTTTGTATTTTTTATAGAAAGAAATTTTGACGTTTACACCCAACATTATATTTGAAATTACAATGACAAGTTTAAGAGTACCTTATAACTATTTAAAATGCAACAATCAACTATTAGCAACCCCTATTTTGGAAGTGTTACAATACCCTTCAATTTGTATTAAGTAAGCTATAAGGTTATTCATATTCTAACACAAGTATGACTACTTAGGAAGGGTTGAGCAAGCAAACCATTAGAGTGCACATGGAGAACCAATGGTGATTTAGTACTTTGAATGAATATCTTATATCTTTTCTAAAGCATTGATTGTAATATTTGACCATATTAATGTTCAGGTAAATCCAACTTTTACAAGTTACATGCTTATGAAAAGTGCATTCATTTTCACTAGTATTGGAAGAAATATCATCATATCAATTTCAATACAATTCAAGAATATACACCATGAGAATAGATTTTATTTTTATTACTACAATTAGTTTGGTACATGCAAGATAATTTGCAAGAAAATTAAGATTAAATCAATTTTATTACGTATATTATTTTTTATACAAACTTGTACATTCAGCAAATATTTTACAATTATCAAGTACTTAACCTCATGTATTTATGATAGTTGGCTCTATTCAACATTCATATATGTAATTACTTGGTAAAACATTGTGACCAAGATATTTAGTCTAGATTCAGCTCACTATGATGTTTACCAACTCAATGTGATGTTACAAGTTCAATATCATGTTATAAGTTCAATATAATGATAAGTTTTGTTAAGTCAATGTGCACATGACTCATTTATCAGTAGAGCCAAATGAGTTGTTGTAATGATTATATCAAGAAGGTTTCCCACAAGTGTAGTCGAGAGCTAGCACCAGTGCTAAATGTTTCTTCCATGTACGACCAGATCTCTAAGTGCTCTTGGCAATAAAAAAAATACATTTTGTATGGCTATACATTTTATTAGTATACTGACTATAACATACTATTGTATTTTAAAGATCATGGACAAATAATTTTTATTATATATCATTTCTAAAGATCATCACATATTATTATATTCTAAAGATCACATGTATCAAATTATAGTCATTTTATGAAACTCAGATTATGCATTTATGAGTACATTATTTTATCATAAAGACTATATGCATGTATTTTTATCAGCATGTAATTTAAGATAATTCATAAACATTTCATACATAGTTTAAATGAGTATTATATTATTTTATAAAACTTATTCACTCATTGAGCTTTCCAACTCATCCTTTATATTTATTTTTCTCCCCCAAGTTGTTTTTGAGGTCACTTCACATGAGTTTGAAGGCTTATAATCCACTTTTTGTTGTAAAGTCTAGGTTTTTTTTATCTCCTTGTGAAGTTGAATAGTGTATTCTAGTTGTTGTTTTGAGCTAGTGACAATGTCTTATGTGGTGTGTAATATGTATCTTACAGGTTGTAGTTATGTATAGCCTTGGGCCACATTCTAGATTTGTAATATATGTTATATGAAGTTTGGTTTGTGAAAAATGATCTCTTTAGAATTATTGTCATTTTATTTCCAAAAGAATAATTCAATAATTATGTGAGGCTTTGTCCAAAAGTTTTTAAAAATTCTTACATGAAATTCTTAATTTAAACTAGTGTCATCTCAAAATGCTAGTTATTATAATCCTTTAGGACACGTCATATGATCTAAAGTTGGGGTAGGGCTGGTTCTGATAATAACATATTGGGAAATAGGCTAGCATGGACCCTTTTCAATATTCTTAGTCTTACTTGACCCCCCACTTCCACTTTTTACTAAAATTTCAAGATTACCCATACGTAAAAATCATATACATAAGGAACCAATAATGTTTCTCTTTCTTATCTTGGTCAGATTCTCTAATTCATCCAACATTTAATCGAGATAAAAAACTTTATCTTAGATTTTGATACTGGACTTGGAAGCAAAAACAAACTTGACCTTGGCGGTGAAAGTATGCATTTGATAATAATTGAAAGTTAAAAGCAAGAACTATTTCATTGACAATGAAATGCTCCATGGTGGTGAAGATTGGAGTTTAATGGAGATTGATGTGCTGACCAAGTTGATGTTCCCAAATAATCTCAAGATCCTTTGTAAGAAATTGGCAGTCCAATGACTAAGGCAAAGACAAAGAGGATAAAAGAAGCTTTACAAGGCTTGATCATGGAAGAATCTAAAACAAAATTCAAGGATTTCAAAACTTCACTAAGGATGGTCTATTATTTTTTTATACAAAGGATAGATTTGGAAGATCAAGTTGGAAGCAAGGATTAATTTAGGAAGCAATATTCATTTTATTTAATTATGGGCCTTTTATGTCTTATTTATCATAAGTTTTTTAATCTTTTATTTTTTAAGGATTGATTTGGCCCAATACACAACTAAATAGGCCAATTTTAATTAGGGTTTTTCTTTTAGAATTTATTGCTTATAAAAAGGAGCAAGTATGTAATTTGGAGGTAGAACCTTTTATCATTTATCAAGTTTATTTTAGAAACTCTTTTGCTTTGCATTCTTGTGTTCTTGATTGAATGCTTGAATTTGACTTATCAAAGGTAGTGATCCTTCTTTGTTCCATTTCAAAGTTAGGTTTTTAAGGACTTTGTTTCCTTAGGGTTCTAATCTGATCATCTTTAACACGTTCCTAGAAAATTGATTTTTCCTATTCCTTTGAGTTCATGGGTTCCAAGGGTTGTTTTCCAAGAAGGTCCACATCATTTGGTATCAAAGCCTTGGTTTCTAGAAATAGCTTATATATCTACCTCTATCTTTGTTTGAGTTCTTGATTTAAAAAAAAAAGTTCGCCCTTTATTGTTTGCATTTTCTTTCAATTTTGTTTTCGTTGTTTTTGTCTTTGGATTTAATTTCGTAGAATTCTTCCTATCTTTTTTTTTGTCTTCAATCCATCTTTGATCTTCAAGAAAAAGGAGAACATAGATTGTTGTTGTTTGTAGTTACCAAAAAATTGATAAAATTGGAGTTGCAACTTTAACAACCTTACCTTTTGACTCGAGTAACAAAATAACTATTATAGCATATCAAATTGATGTTTTGCTCTATTCCTATAAATTAAATGGGCTTTTCCCCGTTGCCTTCATTTTTTACCTCAAATTCCATCATTTACACCACTTATTGAGGGTTTAAATTTTTTGGCATCTGTTTTTCTTTGTTCCTAGTTTTCGTTCATTCCGTTTATGAATTTTTTTTGTGTATTTTCTATTCATAACAGTAGTCAGAAATTTGAAAAAAAGAAAGGAGAACAAAGTAGTAGCCACCCAGCCACCTAGCCGTGCCGAGAAGCTGTGCGCATCGTCCATTCCGCGCGCGCCCGTGCCCATCAGCGGCCGGTCTCGCACGTCGCAATTCCCTATCCGCGCGCGTCCCTGTTCCTTTCCGCGCGTGCCGCTGCGCCTCTGCGCCTCACATAAGCATGTCATCAACAATGATGTCATCATTCACTACTCCGCGTTTCCACGATTTTTTTATCATTTTTTCACCCACTTTTTCTTCCTCTCCTCACCTATAAATACCCCCATTCTCTTCACTTCAAAATACACCTAAAAACACATCTTCTCTTCTCTTTCTTTCTCTCCATTTCTTAGTTTTTAGCTTTTCTTAGTTAGTTTTTCTTAGTTTTAGAGTTCTTCTCTTTTTTGAGAAGAACTAATTATGTTTTTGTAATTTATTTGCTTTATGATTCAATAAATGGAAGTGCAAATTCTGTTTGGAGGTTTTCCAGCAACAGAAATAGCATCAAAGTATTGTAAGGATTTTATTTTCTTTACAATTATTTTTTTATGTTTTATTCTTATATGTTATATTTAATTTGTCTATGATTAAATTTAACATTCATGGCTGTTTGTAAACATGATATAATAATAACGTTGTTATGCTTGCGAAATATTAAATAGGTAAAAATCTCTAAAATGAATTGATTTTATTTTTATTCAAGATTTTATATTAAGAATGTTAGAGAGAAATATATTATTTTTCATTACAAACTTAAATCTGAAAATTAGATTTTAAGGTTTAGTTATCCGGTCTGATTTAGAGTAGTGCTCTTTTATTTGTTGGTACAATCGCCCGGTAGTTAGAGTGAAGCTCTATTTCAAAAGTTTTTATAATAATTATTATCTGAAAATATATTGACAACATGTTTTCAGTTTTGATTTTAAAACTTGAAAGTTATTACTCGGATAACTAAATTCTTAGGTTTAATTTGGACACTTTGAATAAAGTTTAAACTGTCTAACCCCACCAAAGGTGGCATTTAAATGGTTCATTTTCAATCTCTTAGAAAAATAAATTAATTTAATTAACCAAATTAGTTATCAACCCTACCCGTAGGTGTTAATTGATTTGTTTAGTTAACAAAGAATATCTAACCCCACCAAAGATGGTATTCATATAAACAAGAGAATCAATAAATATCAATTTATATATTTAATAACCTAAATAATATGAGCAAACATAATTAACTTAATTATTATATCATGTTTAAAACAGCCAACAATGTTAAATTTAATCATAGACAAATTAAATATAACATATAAGAATGGACGCAGGTGCGCATGGAATGGGCGATGCGCGCGGTTGGGCGCTTGCGTGCACGATTTCCTCCTTTTTGACATTTTTGACCTTTTTGACTCATTTTGTCCAATTTTTCCATATTTGTTGACTTTTCCTCATTTAATTTATGAATATATTTGTGATGTATTGCCTCTAGTATTCCTCTTTGAGTCTTTAAGTTACGTTTTTAAGTGGAAATATTTGAAAAACAAAAAAAATACCCGTGATTTCGAAAATATAGATTTATATAAATATATATATATTTTTAATCAATTAATGTGCATAAAATCATGGTAATTTTAGTGCTTTCTAAGCACTCATCAAAAATCCAAAGAATACCACAAAGTATAGAATGTGTTGTAACTTTAAGTATGACAGTTCCGATGAATGAAGTTAGTCAAGAATAGTTTTAATACGTCAATAATCAGAACTACAATTATCGTGGTAATCCTATGCCAAAGAATGTAGTTCTAATTGTGGAAATCCTCAAGGCAAAGAATGTAGTTCAATACACAAAGAATATGTCACTTGAGGATGCCATGGTTTCCTTTGACAAGAAGACTAAAGTAAGGTTTACAAAGAGTGATTCACCAATGGATAACATTGAGACTCGTTTTAACAATATAGGAGCCACTATGAAAAATCATGAAGTGAAAATTGGGCAACTAGCCATGACCATCAATGCCCAAGAAAGAGGAACTTTTCCTAGCAATATAGAATTGAATCTAAAAGAACAATGCAAGTCCATTACACTTAGGCGTGGAAGAGAAATTGAGAGGTCACCATCAAAGGAAACTAAGTCCACCCCTACAGATCCAAACAATGGCCAAAGCAATAATAAAGTAGAATAAGAGAAGATTGTTGATGATACACTAAGAGAGACTGACATGCCTCCATCCATTTCATATCTTGACTATCCTCATATTCTCTCTACTCCACTTCCTTATCCTCAACGCTTTCAAAAAACAAAAATTAGATAAGCAATTTTCTAAGTTTTTGGATATCTTTAAGAAAATTCACATAAATATTTCTTTTGTAGATGCCTTGGAACAAATGCAAAATTATTGAAGGTTGGAGGATTTCAAAATAGTGAAGCTTTTTGAAGAATGTATTGCTATTCTTCAAAAGAAATTACCTCAAAAATTAAAAGATCCAACGAGTTTCACTTTGCCTTGCACTATTGGAAATTCATTTTTTGATAAAGTTTTATATGATCTTGGTGCTAACATTAATCTTATTCCACTATCTATTTATAGGAAATTGGAACTTGGAGAGATGAAACAAACAATAATTTCTTTACAACTACATAACCAATCCATCAGGTATGCACGGGGAATTATATAAGATGTATCGGTAAAGGTGGATACATTTATTTTTCCTGCTAATTTTATGGTGTTAGATATGAAAGAAGACCAAGATGTCCCACTAATTCTTGGCTAACCATTCTCTACTATAGGAAGGGCTTTAATGGATGTTCAAAAAGGTGAGTTAACATTGAGAGTGAACAAGGAATAGGTTATGTTCAACATCTATAAAGCCATAAGATTTCCAAAAGATCTTAGCACTTGCTTTCAGGTAGATGTCATTAAACAATGTGAAGTATAATAATCCTTTCAAGAAGATATGCTAGCCGATCACCTAGAATGATGTATCACCACTTCATCTCATGCTTATGATTTAAAAACCTCTACTAGTTTTGAATGTGATTTGCTTTTATTAGTGAAGAATTTCTCCACTATGTATTTTCCTTGAAAGCATTGCAATAGGTTACCTCATTTAACAAAGAAGTGGAGAGACTAGATCCAATGGTAGCAAAGATGGATTCTTTAATCTCTACAAATACTGCAACAAATTACAACTCCAGAGTTGAAGCAATTTCCCTAGAATCTTCTCTATGCATTCTTGGGGTGATAGTTACATGATAACTGTATTTTATATAGTTATTTTCACCTATTTTATTAATTATAACTGCTATGTTCTTGACATTTTTATGTAATTTTAGTAAAATAAATTAATATTTACCTTTTATGTGTTAAGAAATACATTTTTAATAAAATTAAATAATTTGTATCGAAAATTTACTTAATTTGAAATTTATGTCCACAAATATAATTTCAAATAATAGAGTTCTTAATTACAATTTATAAAAATCGAAAATATAATTTAAATTGAATTTGGGCTTAATTTTAATTATTAAAAGTTTAAAAATTTAATTTAAAATTAACAAAGGGCTTAACTGTAATTAAAGAAAGTTAAAAATGTAATTTGGAATTTATTTGTGGGTTAAAATGCAATTAAGGAAATTTATATTCTGTGCAGGAAAAGGAGGCTACGCGCACTATCATTACGCGCGACACCAACCGTTCGATCATAAAATCAACAGATACGATGGGGCGAGTGGATTGCAAGTGCGACAAAAGAGAGTGAACGTGGAATTCAGGGTTCACATGACTCGGCGCGCCAGTGGGGCCCACCTGCCGCGTAGGCCGGCATGCAGGGTGGGACCCACGTGTCTGTTACGCGTCCTCCAAAGGTTGTGTTCGCTTGTGGCTGAACCACGTGCAATCGTTCCCTCCAGGCAATTAAAGTCTTCCACGTGTCCCACTTTCCCCTTGAATGAATCATCAGCGGACGCGTGGCACATTTCGGTGAACGCAAAAGCGCAGAATCCTGGACGCGTCTCAGGAGTTGTCTCCCACGTTTCTCGCGCCGCAATCCAGTACGGCAATTCTCCGTGAGCCCGTCCTTGCTATCCTGTTATCTGCTGCCACGTGTCCCACCATTTCTTGCAGCGAATCAGACGCTGACACGTGGCATGCACAATGAATTAAAAAAAATACAGAAACGGTGCCCTGTCTCACGCGTGAATTAAAATAAGGTTTCGATATCGAATATCGATACGCGTGTTTTTATTTTCGATATAATTTTTAACGCGTTTCTGAAAACAAAAATGTATTATTTTAGATGTATTTTTTTAGCTATAAATAGGTGATATTATGATAGAGTTAAAGAGTTTTGGAGAGTTTAGAATTTTTGTGGTGTTAAGTTGTGGACTATGGAACACGCAGAAGCCATTTTTGGCTTCTGTTGTGTTCTGCATGTGCCAAATATTAATGATACAAGATGTTTTAATTTTATTTCTTCTTCATCTAATTTTTGTTTAACCGTTGTAATTTTAATTTTAATTAATGAAGTAATTTAATTTTTCTAGGGTTGCATTTGATCTAAATTTATGAAGCTTTGACTTTAATTATTTTTGATAAATTTATAAGACCTTCGATTTGTTCATTCTATTTTGTGCTTAATGCTTTTTGGTTATTTATGAATCTTATCAAAACGATCCGTGGCACATAAATAAACTTGGAAGAGGCATTTATGTGTGTATTACTCGTAAATAGAATGACATGTATGATGAAGGATAGGAATATACCCTAATTGTATGTGTGGCCATTTGAAAACTTAGAACTTAATGAATCTTATTAAATTTAATTCTCATAGAAATATAGTGAATTAATTTAACGGGGTGTGTTTATACGGAGTTCGGAAGAGATGTATGAATAAAAATAGAAGTTTTCGGTTGACAAATTAAATGTACTAAAAAATATAAATCAAGAGAAAATAATATGATTGGAGTGGATTAATTTGGTGAAAAACTGCAATCCTAGATTTCTTTTATTTTTGTTAATTCTTTTCTTTAACTTTTTCTAAATCAACGATTGTTTTGAATAAAATCAGTGCGAAATAATTTTAGTACTCAACAAACTGTAGTACCAAATCTCCGTGGGAACGATACTTTACTTACAAATCTTTATTACTTGTGACCGTGTATACTTGCACGATTTTATGTTCTCCAAAAGAGACAACATTACACATTTCCAATTCATGTTGTTGCATCATTTAAACCAGAAGAAGAAGAAAGGTTTTTACGTGTGTTAAGGAAGAATAGAATAGCCTTGGGATGGACTATCTCTGACATAAAAGGTATAAGTCCTTCCATTTGTATGCATAAAATTCTAATGGAGTAACCTTACAAACCATCAATTGAGCCACAAAGAATATTAACTCCATCAATGAAAGAAATTGTGAGAGCTAAAATTTGAAGCTCTTCAATGTTGGAATTATTTACAATATTTTAGACAGCTTATTGGTAAGACCAATACATGTACCAAAAAATGGGTGGAATGACGGTCGTGAAAAATGACAATAATGAGTCATTCCTATAAGAACAATCATGGGTTGGTATGTATGTATGGATTACTGTAAGTTGAACAAAGCAAGAAAGAAGAATCCTTTTCCTCCTTTTTTTTCTCTTTGTTTATATCTTTTTAGTAGTTGATTATGTGTCAAAATGGGTAGAGGCAATTTCTACAACAACAAATGATGCAAAGGTAGTGCTTAAATTTCTACATAAGAACTATTCACAAGATTTGGCACTCCACGAGCTATTATTACCGATGAAGGGACCCCTTTTTGCAACAAGTTGTTTGACAACCTTCTCTGTAAATATGGTGTGAAGCACAAGATAGCACTTGCCTACCATCCTTAAACTAATGGTCAAGCTAAAATTTCAAATTGAGAAATCAAGAATATCCTTGAGAGGATGGTCAAGACCAATAGAAAGGATTGGGCAAAGAAGATTGATGATGCTTTATGGATATACCGTACAGCTTTTAAAACACCTATTAGGATGTCTCCTTATTGATTAGTGTTTGTAAAAGCATGTCATCTCCCTATTGAGTTAGAGTGTGAAGCTTATTGGGCTGTAAAGAATTTTAATTTTGATTTGAAGGCAGTGGGGGAAAATAAATTCTTCAATTGGATGAGATGGATGAGTTCCAGAATGATGCTTATGAAAATGCAAAGATCTATAAAGAACAAACAAAGAAGTGGCATTACAAATAGATTCTTAGGAGTGAGAGTGCTTCAAGATTGCATGTTTTTCTCTTCAATTCATGAAGGACAAGGCATGAAATATATTCAGTGTTAACGGTCAGAGATTGAAGCACTATTATGGAGAACATGTGGAGAGGAATTGTGCATTTATTCATCTTTGAAATCCTAATTATTGAAGATTGAAAAGTCTGGCGGTAGTATATAAAACAAGCACTTATGGGAGGTAGCCCATAAAACTTTTTATTTTTTTATTTTTTGAATAATTTGGATTTTGATGCTGGAATAAAAAGGTAAAAATTACAAACTATTGTAATCCACTATAAAACCAGGGAAGTTCCTTTCATTTCTTCAATATGTCTCACTTTTGAATTACAATGAGGACATTGTTTGGTTTAAGTTTAGGGGTGTAGATTCCTATAGTCTTGAGTTTTTGGAGTCTCTTATCAAGCATGTATTTAAGTATGATTGAATTCTATATGACTCTACAAGAATCCGTTGATGGATCCTTAAGGTGAAATTCTAATTGATACCAAATATTAGAAAAATGATCTAGGCATTTTTTTTGTCACAACCAAAAAGCTTTTCCAGCCATCCTAATTAGCACGCTATCATTGAATGGTGTATTCCCATAGTCAAACCCCATTGAGCGTTATTTTACATAAGCCTTTATTTGTTCTTTTAACTACATAAACCATTGTCATTATAAGCCTGAAAAATCATGAACTTACCTTAAATTTTGAGAAAATACATTGGTGAAAATTTGCATTTAAAAAGAAAGTTAGTTCAAATTAAATAATCCACGTTATGTTTGCTCTATTTGATCAAAGTGTGAAAAAGAGTGAAAGGAAAGATTATGAGTATTAATACAACCACACAAAAAAAAAAAGAATAAAAGAAAAAAACACTCCACTTATTGAGTATAGTAACAATATTGTTATAAAATTGAGCATATTGTCGAGAAAGAGCTATAGTGTGAATCTTGTAAATATTATTTTAATTTTTTTACCAAGTATTTTCCTAGTTTTCTTGGATTTTTTATATCCATTTTTTCTTAGCCATCATGATAACTCTATGAAAGTAGAGTCATTAGCATACTTTTTTAATTAATATTTACTTGTTTTATTAAATAAATCATATTTTTAGGGCAAAAAATATTAAAATATAATTTTTTTAATGAAAAAGGGTGAAAAATATTAAAATATAAACTTTTCAATAAATATAATTTTTGGAATTTTTCAAAATTTTTACGGATTTTTTATGAATTTCTAACGCATGGCCAATTAGGAGCTGTCATGTCGATAGCCACATAAGCATAAGAACTGATTGGGTAAGCCATGTAGACTCTATGCAAGCAGGTATAACGAATAGTAGATCACTAGTGTGAGGAGGATAAACCGCCTACCATATATCATCACGACGTTCAATCTAACTTCAAGGCATAATCAAATTGTACTACCACATGTCGCCACATAATTGCTCTCTACATTCCACCTGTGTGTCACACCATCTCTTACCTCGAATCACATTACGCTATGTGGCGTTGACTCAGCGTGCATTGACTCTAACCAATCTTTCCTGCCATACGTTGTGCTCTGATTTGTTGAGTAAATTTCACGTGCCACGTGTCGCACTATGATTGGAGCTACAAAGGGAGAAAAATACAGAAAAATTCAAAAAGAGATACACTTTTGGTGGAGATTCAATAGGAGATTAGCATCACAATTCAAGAGATTGATTGTATTTATTCTTTTACTCTTTTCTTTATCAGTTTTTATGTCTTTCTTTATGAAAAATATGAGCTTTATGAATATAATTATGTGTAGTTAATTTATTAAACTAGGGATTTTATGAACTCAATTTCACCATGTGATGATCTAATATTTTACCTCAATTATAATTTAAATTTAACTTTATTATTTAATCTCATTTTTATGCCATTAATTGTTTGGCCAACAATTTATCTATGGAGGTAAATAAATAGATTTGAGAGAACTATTTAATTGATTATGTGTCAAATTTGGTAGAGGCAATTTCTCTAACAACAAATGATGCAAAGGTAGTGCTTAAAGTTTTGCAAAAGAACATATTCACAAGATTTGGCACTCCACAAGCTATTATTAGTGATGAAGGGACCCACTTTTCCAACAAGTTGTTCGACAACCTTCTCTCTAAATATGGTGTGAAGTATAAGATAGCACTTGCCTACCATCCTCAAACTAATGGCCAAGCTAAAATTTCAAATCGAGAAATCAAGAATATCCTTGAGAAGACGGTCAACACAAATAGAAAGGATTGGGAAAAATTAAGATTAGTATAATTTTGGTATTTGTCAAATGTAAGTTACCAATCTCTCACGACGATACTCTTATCATTTTATTATAAAACTATGATATTATGCACTTGTAGTTTTCTATTGATCAAGAACCAACAATGGCTAGATTCATTTTCGAATTAAACAGGGAGATTGTTTAAATGGTTAAATTGTAACATTGCGTAAAGATGGAAGAACTACTACATAAGGCCATTAAAGTGGAGAAGCAAATCAAGTCCAAAAGGTTCAGATCTGGTTCGTCCTTTAGTTCTCTACGGAGATAAAATTGGAAGGACAACAAAGCTACCTTCAAAATAAAAGATTATGCAAAGTTGAAGAATTCAGTTGTTGTTCTTAAGGGTAAACTTGAAACCAAAACTCTTACTAAGTCATGTGATATTAAGTTTTTTAGGTGCCAAGGATTAAGATATATTACTTCTTAATGCCCAAACAAAAAGGTTATGGTTGTATGGACAAATGAAGAAATCAAAAGTGCCAATTCAAGTGACAATGAGATACCACCATTGGAGGATTGTTGTGATATTAAAATGGAAGAATTGTGCATGGAGATTTACTTATCACAAGGAGAGCCCTTAATATACAGCCTAATGATGAAGGAGATGAGGAGCACCATGAGCATATTTCCACACAAGATGCCATGTGAAGGATAAGGTATATACAATGATTATTGATAGTGGAGCTACACTAATGTTGCTAGTACCTTATTGGAAGAAAAATTGAATTTGAGGTGGCAGAAGCATCCCAAACAGTACAAGATACAATGGCTAAATGATTATGGAGAAGTGGAGATTAACAAACAAGTTTGGGTTCCTTTTTTAATTGGAAAATATGAAGATGAGCTTCTTTGTGATGTGGCACTGATGTATGTTGGTCATATTTTTCTTGGCCAATCATGGTTGTTTGATAAGTGAATGGAGCATAATGGGTGAACAAATCATTATTCTTTTGTAATGAACAATTGAAAATTTGTCTTAGCCCCTCTCAAACCATTACGAGCTTATGAGGACCAGATTAGGATAACAAGAGAGTGCAAGTTGAGAGAAAAAAAGTGTAACCAAGAGGAAAATTTAAAGAAAGAAAGTGAGGTCGAGAGAAAAAATAGGGAGAAAAGGGATCAAAAGAGAGATAAAAGTGAGAAGAAGAGAGAAAAAATAGTAAGCAAAAAGGAGGAAAAAGTGAGCAAACAGGAGATGAAATAAAAAAAGAGAGTTTAATTGCTAAAAAACATGAGATTAAGAGTGCAATGATTTCAAGGCAATAAGTGCTTGTATTTATGTACAAGGATGTTAATCTTTTTACTAATGATCTAAACTTATCATTCCCCATGGATTACCTCATTTGAGAAGAATTAAGCATCAAATAGACTTTACATAAAAATCTGCTATACCAAATCAATTTTCATAGAAAGCTAAGATTTAAGGATGAATCTTTTCGAAGAGGAGGGGAATAATGGAAATTGAGGTGTTGACCCTGTTAATGCTTTCAAATATTCTCAAGATCTTCAAGATCCTACAAATATTGTCAAGATCCTACAAATATCCTCAAGATCGTACAAATATTCTCAAGATCCTATAAATATTCTCAAGATATTATACAAGGGATAAATTTGGAAGATCAAGTTAAGAGGAAGGATTTATATAGGAAGTAATTTTTGTTTTAGTTAATTGTGGGCCTTTTATGTTTTATTTATCATAAGCCTAATTTTGGCTTTTATTTTTAAGGAATGATTAGGCTCAATCCACCACCAAATAAACCTATTAGTATTTTATTTCTTGAATTTGCTCTTACAGTTTCCTATAGGTTTGAATTTGCATCTAAGGTTTTCATGAAAGTTTGTTGTTGTAAAAACGCAATAGCTATGTAATTTGGAGGCAAGACCATATATCATTAATAAAAAATTTCTTTCAAAAAGCTTCTTGCTTTTCCTTCTTGTGTTCTTGATTGAATGCTTGAATTTGAATTATCAAAGGGAGTGATCATCCTTTATGGCATCTGTAGGTTAGGGTATTAAGGAATTTGTTTCCTTAGGATTCTAATCCGATCATACCAAAGGTTAGGATTTTAAGGACTTTTTTCCATATGGTTTTAAGGATTTTGTTTCCTTAGGGTTCTAATCCAATCATCTTTAACACGTTCCTAGAAAATCAAATGTTCATGTTCCTTCGAGTTGATGGGTTCCTAGGGTTGTGCGCCTAGAGGGTCCTTATCACATATCAATGATAATGCCTACAAGATAGATTTTCCAAGTGACTATGGTAATGTTAGTGCAACTTTTAATATTGTTGATTTTTCTTTGTTTGATGTAGGTGATTTGAGGAAAAATCTTTTCCAAAGAGGAAGGGAATAATGGAGATCAAGATGCTGACCAAGTTGATGTTCCCAAATATTATCAATATCCTTTGCAAGGAATTGGCGGTCCAATGACTAGGGTAAAGGGAAAGAGGATGAAGAAGCTTTGCAAGGCTTGATCATGGAAGTCTAATACAAAGAAGTTATGCTAAAAGAATCTAAAACTAAATTTGGGGATTTCAAAGCTTTAACAAGGATGGTCTATTATCTTTTTATGCAAGGGATATATTTGGAAGATCAAGTTGGTTGCAAGAATTAATTTAGGAAGAAGTTTTTATTTTAGTTAATTGTGTGCCTTTTATCTTTTATTTAACATAAGTCTTTTAGTCTTTCATTTTTTATACATTGATTAGGCCCAATCCACAACTAAATAGACCCATTTTGATTAGGTTTTTTATTTTAGGGTTTGTTGATTTTAAAAAGGAGAAACTAAGTAATTTAGAGGCAAAATATTTTATCATTCATCAAGTTTATTTCAGAAAGCATTTTGCTTTGCCTTCTTGTGTTCTTGATTGAATGCTTGAATTCGACTTATCAAAGGGAGTGATCATCCTTTGTAGCATCTCAAGGTTAGGTTTCTTTATAATCTGGTATTGATGTATACTGGTCATATATTGCTTGGCCGACTGTGGTAGTTTGATAGAGGGTGTCACTTGATGGGTACAAAAATCATTATTCTTTTGTAACAAACAACTAAAAGGTTGTATTAGCTCCTTTCAAACCTTTGCAAGCTTATGAAGACATAGTATAGCAAAAGAGTACAAGATGAGGGAAAAATAAAAGTGTGAGCAAAAGGAAAATAAAAACAAGGAAAGTAAGGTTGAAAGAAAAAATAGAGAGAAAAGTGAGCAAAAAGGAGAGAAAAGTAAGCAAACAAGAAATGAAAATATAAGAATGAGTGTAATTGCTGAAAAACATTAGATTAAGAGTGTAATGATGGAAAGGAAACAAGTACTTAGACTTATGTACAAGGATGTTTATATTTCTACCAATGATCTTAACTCATCTTTGCCTAGTATTGTTGTGTCTTTATTGCAGGACCTTAAGTATCTATTTCTTCAAGAGATTCCCATGGTTTACCTTCTTTGAAAGGAATTGAGCATCAAATAGACTTCACACCCTGATCCACAATAACAAATCAACCTACTTATAGAGCTAATCCTGAGGAAACAAATGAGATATGAATGCAAGTGGATGTGTTACTGCAAAATGGATTTGTAAAGGAGAGTCTCAACCAGTGTCCAGTTCCTATCATCTTAGTCCCAAAGAAAGATGGAACATGGCACATATGTGTAGATTTTCGTAATATTAAAAAGATAACGGTAAAGTATAGACATCATATCCCCAGAGTAGGTGATATAGTTGATGGATTGCATAGATTATATGAGTGGTTAGTAATGCATTTTGGTTTAACTAATGGACCTAGTAAATTCATAAGGTTAATGAACCATATCTTGGGTACTTTCCTAGGAAAATTTGCAGTAGTTTACTTTGATGATATTTTAGTTGATAGATATTTTTTTGATGAACACATGGAACATTTGCATGATGGTTGTAGTGTGTTGAGAAAGAACAAATTGTATGCTAATTTTAAGAAGTGCATGTGTTTGCATGGAATCTGTCGAGTTTCTTGGATTTGTTGTTAGTTCGTAGGGTATTAAGTTTGATAAAGGAAAGGTAAAGGAAATAAGGGATTAGCCTACACCAAATAATGTGAATGTGGTAAGAAGTTTTCATGGTTTATATATTTTTTATTGAAGGTTTGTTAAAAAAATTAGTTCTATTACTATACCTTTGAATGAACTTGTTAAAAAGAATGATGTTTTTAAGAGGAATGATGTGTATGACCGAGCTTTCAAAACTTTAAAAGATAAGTTAACTAATACACCTTTGTGGTGTTTGCCTAACTTTGATAAAACTTTTGAGATAGAATGTGATGCATCCAGCATCAGTATAAGAGCTATTTTGATGCAGGATTCCAAACCAATTGCTTATTTTAGCGAAATGATAAGTGGGTTAGTGTTGAATTATCCTACTTACCACAAGGAGCTTTATCCATTAATGAGAACTCTTCAAACATGGTAGCATTACTTGTGATAGAGGGAATTCATCACTCATTCTGATAATGATAGTTTAAAGTTCTTGAAGACCCAAGGTAAACTTAATAAAAAACATGTTAAGTGGTTGGAGTTTATAGAAATGTTTCCTTACATAATAAAATAAAATCAAGGGAAGGAAAATGTTGTGGCTGGTGCATTGTTTAGGAGGTACGTAGTACTTCCTTCATTGCAAATTAAATTAGTTGGTTTTGAATTGATTAAGGATTTGTATGCCAATGATTCTGATTTAGCCAAGCATGGAATGCATGTAATAAGTGTGTGTTTGGTGATTTTTATTGGCATGGAGGATTTCTATTCAAGAAAGACAAATTATATGTGCCTCTTTTTTCTATTCGTGAGTATCTTGTTAGGGAATGTCATGGGGTAGGTTCAAGGGGTCACTTTGGTGTTCTAAAGACTTTAGATATTTTACGTGAGCATTTTTATTAGCCTAATATGAAGCATGATGTGAAATATATTTGTGATAAGTGCATTACATGTCCATAAGCAAAATCTAAAATAAAACCTCATGGCTTGTATACCTGATGAGTGCTCAAAAAGCACTAAAATTACTATGATTTTATGCACATTAATTGATTAAAAATATATATATTTATATGATTTTATCATATATTTATATAAATCTATCTTTACGGAATCACGAGTATTTTTATTGTTTTTCAGGTATTTTCGCTTAAAAACGTAACTTAAACACTCAAAGAGGAATACTGGAGGTAATACATCACAAATATATTCATAAAATAAATGAGGAAAAGTCAACAAATATGGAAAAATTGGACAAAATGGGTCAAAAAGGTCAAAAAGGAGGAAATCGTGCACGCAGTTGCCCAACCCCACCGGCCGCGCCCACTCCGCGCACACCCCTGCTCCATTCCGCGTGTGCCGCAACGCCCACCTACCCACTGACGTCATCATCACCTACTATGCTTTTTCTCCATTTTTAATCATTTTTTCACCCACTTTTTCTTCCCCTTCTCACCTATAAATATCTCCATTCTCTTCACTTCAAAACACACCTAAAAACACATCTTCTCTTCTCTTTCTTTCTCTTCATTTCTTAGTTTTTTTTGTTTTTCTTAGTTTTTAGCTTTTCTTAGTTAGTTTTTCTTAGGTTTAGAGTTCTTCTCTTATTGAGAAGAACTAATTATGTTTTTGTAATTTATTTGCTTTTTGATTCAAAAAATGAGAGTGCAAATTCTGTTTGGAGGTTTTCCAGCAATAAGAATAGCATCAAAGTACTGTAAGGATTTTATTGTCTTTATAGTTATTTTTATGCTTTATTCTTTCATGTTATATTTAATTTGTCTATGATTAAATTTAACTTTGCTGGCTGTTTGTAAACATGATATAATAATAATGTTGTTATGCTTGCGAAATATTAAATAGGTGAAAATCTCTAAAATGAATTGATTTTGTTTTTATTCAAGATTTTATATTAAGAATGTTAGAGAGAAATATATTATTTTTCATTAAAAACTTAAATCTGAAAATTAGATTTTAAGGTTTAGTTATCCAGTCTGATTTAGAGTAGTGCTCTTTTATTTGTTGGTACAATTGCACGGTAGTTAGAGTGAAGCTCTATTTCAAAAGTTTTTATAAGAGTACTCGGATAACTAAATTCTTAGGTTTAATTTGACCACCTTGAATAAAGTTTAAATTGTTTAACCCCATCAAAGGTGGCATTTAAATGGTTCATTTTCAATCTCTTAGAAAAAAAGGAATTAATTTAATTAACCAAATTAGTTATCAACCCCACCCATAGGTGTTAATTGATTTGTTTAGTTAACAAAGAATATCTAACCCCACCAAAGGTGGTATTTATTTAAAAAAGAGAGAATCAATAAATATCAATTTATATCTTTAATAACCTAAATAATATGAGCAAGCATAATTACTTAGTTATTATATCCATAAATACTCTACTATTATAAAAGATAAAATTTGCATAAATGTTTATTTTTATGTTATTATATTAAAAATACAAAACACCAAAATATCGTGACAAGATGTTTAGGATTTAATTTCATTTTTAAAAGTTTGAATAATAAATTAAAAAGCACATGAATTCCTTCCTTAGATCGACCTTGGGAGTATTCTTATCATTTTCTACGAAATGATTCGTGCACTTGCGAGAGTTTTATTGGGCATAGGTAAAAGGGTGTACAAGCCAAATGGGTTAACTTTAGATTTCTCTTGCGGACATGTAATGCACTTATCCCAAAAATATTGCACATTATGCTTCATATTAGGCCAATAGAAATGCTCACGTAAAATATCTTAAGTCTTTAGAACACCAAAGTTACCCCTTGAACCTCCCCCATGACTTTCCCTAACAAGAAACTCATGAACAAAACAAAGAGGCACACATAATTTATCTTTCTTGAATAGAAATCCTTCTTGGCTATAAAAATCACCAAACACACTCTTATCACATGCTTGTATTTGATTACATTGTCCTTCCCATGCTTGTATTTGATTACGTACCTCCTAGACAATGCTTCAGCCACAACGTTGTCCTTCACATGCTTGTATTTGATTACATAAGGAAACGTTTCTATAAACTCAAACTCTCGTGATCGGAGTGAATAATGAATTCCCTCGACCACAAGTAATGTTACTATGTTTGAAGAGGTCTCACCAATGCATAAAGCTCTTTGTTGAAAGTAGGATAATTCAACACTTTCCCACTTAGCTTTTCACTAAAATAAGCAATTGTATGGAATCCTGCATCAAAATAGCTCATATTCCAATTCCAGATGCAATACCTTCTATCTCAAAAGCTTTATCAAAGTTAGGCAAACATAACAAAGGTATATTAGTTAGCTTATCTTTTAAAGTTTTAAAAGCTTGATCATACACATTATCCCACTTAAAAACAACATTCTTTTTAACAAGTTCATTCAAAGGTGTAGCAATAGAACTAAAATATTTAATAAACCTTCAATGAAAACTAGCCAAACCATGGAAACTTCTTACCTTATTCGTATTCTTAGGTGTAGGCCAATCCCTTATTGCCCTTACATTTTTTGCATCAATACTAATACCCTGCAAACACTTGCATGCCCATAAAGACTTTATCTCTATAGCATGCAAGTATTCTGATGAATGCTCAAAAAGTACTAAAATTATCATGATTTTATGCACGTTAATTGATTAAAAATATATATATTTATATGATTTTATCATATATTTATATAAATTTGTCTTTTCGGAATCACGGGTATTTTTATTATTTTTCATGTATTTTCGTTTAAAAACGTAACTTAAAGACCCAAAGAGGAATACTGGAGGCAATACATCACAAATATATTCATAAAATAAATGAGGAAAAGTCAACAAATATGAAAAAATTGGACAAAATGGGTCAAAAATGTCAAAAAAAGAGGAAATCGTGCACACAGTCACCCAGTCACGCCGAACATCTGCATGCAGAACGCCCATTTCGTGCGCGCCCATCAGCGCCCGGTCTCGTATGCGTCCCTACTGCTTTCTGTGCGTGCCTCTGCACGCCCCTGCCCTAGTCTGCGCGCGCCGCTGCCCATCTACGCCCAGTCTACATGCGCCGCTACCCATTTACGCCCAGTCTACATGCACCGCAGCGCCCATCTACCCCAATCCGCGTGCGCCGCTTCTACCCTATGGTAGCATGACATCATCAATGATATCATCATTCAGTACTCCGCATTTTCACCATTTTTAATCATTTTTTCATCCACTTTTTCTTCATTTCCTCACCTATAAATACCCCAATTCTCTTCATAACATAACACACCTCAAAACACATTTTCTCTTCTCTTTCTTTCTCTCATTTCTTAGTTTTTTTTAGTTTTTTCTTAGTTAGTTTTTCTTAGTTTTAGAGTTCTTCTCTTTTTGAGAAGAACTAGTTATGTTTTTGTAATTTATTTGCTTTTTGATTCAATAAATGGGAGTGAAAATTCCATTTGGATTATTTTCTTTACAGTTATTTTTTATGCTTTATTCTTACATGTTATATTTAATTTGTCTGTGATTAAATTTAACTTTGCTGGCTGTTTGTAAACATGATATAATAATAATGTTGTTATGCTTGCGAAATATTAAATAGGTGAAAATCTCTAAAATGAATTGATTTTGTTTTCATTCAAGATTTTATATTAAGAATGTTAGAGAGAAATATATTATTTTTCATTACAAACTTAAATCTAAAAATTAGATTTTAAGATTTAGTTATCCGGTCTGATTTAGAGTAGTACTATTTTATTTGTTGGTACAATCGTCTAGTAGTTAGAGTGAAGCTTTATTTCAAAAGTTTTTATAAGAATTATTATCTGAAAATGTATTGACAACATGTTTTTAGTAGTAGTTTTAAAACTTGAAAGTTAGTACTCAGATAACTAAATTCTTAGGCTTAATTTGAACACCTTGAATAAAGTTTAAACTGTCTAACCTCACCAAAGGTGGCATTTAAATGGTTCATTTTCAATCTCTTAAAAAAAGAAATTAATTTAATTAACCAAATTAGTTATCAACCCTACCCATATATGTTAATTGATTTGTTTAGTTAACAAAG
Source organism: Hippophae gyantsensis (assembly GCA_030763125.1). Taxonomy (NCBI): domain Eukaryota; kingdom Viridiplantae; phylum Streptophyta; class Magnoliopsida; order Rosales; family Elaeagnaceae; genus Hippophae; species Hippophae gyantsensis. The sequence goes on along the minus strand of CM061029.1, from coordinate 31,303,826 downwards.
AATATCTAACCATACTAAAGGTGGTATTCATATAAAAAAGAGAGAATCAATAAATATCAATTTATATATTTAATAACCTAAATAATATGAGCAAACATAATTAACTTAGTTATTATATCCATAAATACTCTACTATTTTAACAGATAAAAATTGCATAAATATTTATTGAATCTCTATCTATGTTTATTTTTATGTTAGTAGATTAAAAACACAAAACCCAAAATATCGTGACAGGATGTTTAAGATTTAATTTCGTTTTTAAAAGTTTGAATAATAAATTAAAAACCACATACATTCCTTCCTTAGATCGACCTTGGGAGTATACTTATCATTTTCTACGAAATGATTCATGCACTTGCGAGAGTTTTATAAATATATAACCAAATTATCCTATCATATTCCATATGTTTATCCAATTTTTTTCTATAAACTAAAATATCATCCAAGTAAACTACCAAATTTTTTTCCATGAATGCAAGAAAGACATGGTTCATTAACCTTATGAATGTACTAGGTGCATTATTTAAACCAAAAGGCATTACTAACCACTCATACAACTCATATTTAGTCTTAATTGAAGTTTTCCACTCATCTTCCTCTTTCATGCAAATCTGATGATAGCCATTCTTTAAATCAATTTTACAAAACAAATGAGAACCATGCAATTCATCAAGCATATAATCTAATCTAGGGATGTGATGTCTATACTTTACCGTTATCTTGTTAATAGCTCAGAAATCCACACACATGTGCCATGTTCCATCTTTCTTTGAGACTAAATGTTACAAAATTGCAAGTATACAGTATCATAGTTTTATAATAAAGTAATAAAAAGACGATCGTCCTCAGGAATTGGTAACTTATTTTTGACAAATACCTAAATTATACTAATCTCAATTTTATATAGAGAAGTCGCTAAGGTTGTTATAATTGAAATTTAAAATAAAATCAATTTAAAGAAAATATGCAAAAAAAAATAAAGATTTTGTTCAAAGATCAAATTAATAGGAAGAAAACTTATAGGAAATTGATTTCACCTAATCCCTTCACTACGTTTAATGATCTAGCTAATTGAATTGAATTATTTCTATTTATTAACAATCTCCAAACAAATATCCAAAAGATTTTTTTGAAAGTCAATTGGAAACATTATTGTTCATCAATTTATATAAGAGTACACAAATTAACAAAGTAAGAAAGCAGATCAATGATTTTAATACTACAAAAATTTATACAAGTCTTTCGATCTTTAAATTTACTTATATTAATATATTCTAGATCTATCATATAATTCTCTTTTTTGATATTAAATAATAAGGTTAAAATCATCTAATTAATAATCAATTAATTAGAAATAATAAATCAGACAAACATAAAAAAAAATTTAATTAACATAAAAAATCAAACATAATTTGAAAATAAATTATATTTTTTTTCTAAAATAAAAAAAATTAAATTTATTCTAAAAATTAAATTTAACTTAAACGAACTTGTTATAATTTTTCTAAAAAAAATTGAAAGAAAAGTGAATACAAAAAAGAATATCCTTTCGTTTAAGCTGTTGATGTGCTTCGTTGTTTCCCTGCTTCTTCGCTGCTTCAATCTGCTTTGTTTCTTTCTGTTCTTTTTTTTCTTCTGCTTTTTCTTTTTTGTTTTCTAGCGCCGTCAGCTCACTTTTTTTCTGTTTCTTCTTCCCGCTCACTTTTTTTTCTTCCTTTTTTTAGTTCTGCGCAGTCGCTGGAGGCTGCTTCGGTTCTCCTCCTCTTCTCTCCTTTATTACTTATATATATATATATATATATATATATATCCCTATATGTTCCTGCCACCTTTTGTCTCTCTCTTAGTTTAATTCCTAATTCGCTCCTTTTTCTTGAGCCCCTCTCTTTCGTATATATATCTAAACCTCCTCTTTCATTAATCTAATATATAATTTAGGGGTGAGCATCGGTTCGAAACCGCAAGTTTTAGATCAATCTGAATCCGATCCGATCCGAAGCAAATTATGAATTATTCAATCCGAATCCGATCCGCTATACATGTCAATCCGAACAAATCCGAAACCGCCAATTTTAAGTCAATCCGAATCCGATCCGATCCGATCCGAAAATTATTCAATCCAAAAATTATTCAATCCGAATCCGCTTTAAATACCAATCCGAATCCGTTGTACATATCAATCCGAAAAAATCTAAATCCACTAATTTTAAGTCAATCCGAATCCACTTTAAATACCAATCCGATCGGATATGATCAAAATTTTAATTTTAATCTATGAAAAAAATTACTTAAATAAATAAATTATGAAATATCAATACGATGTAAATCCGAACAAATCTAACTTTGATATAATTTTCAACATATAAAATGAAAAACTACATAAAATTTAAAAAATCTAAAATAAAAATATCTTTCTGTGCAACAGCGAACAAGATCAGATTACAGGCGAACACCAAACAGTAAGCAATGACGGTAGAGCAACGATTGGAGAGCTGCGACTGGGGATAGCAGATCGGCGACTGGGGATAGCAGATCGGCGACTGGAGAGCTGTGACTGGCAATAACAAAGCTGCGACTGGCGATAGGAGAGCTGCGATTGGGGACAGCAGAGCGGCGAGCAAAAGAATGGCGAGCAGCAGAACGACGAGCAAAAGAATGGCGAGCAGCAGAACCTGAAACCAGCAATGGAGGCACCAGATATGCCTCTTATCATGGCATTTCCAACTAGAGTATCAGAACAGATATCAAGTCCAAGAATCTGAGTTAATGTTGTAGAAGTTAGAATATAGAGACAAAAACACTTAAACACTTGGACAATGTAAAAGAAGGAATAAGTTAGCATGCCTTCAATATATAGTCTGTCTGAAGAGTTCTATTTAATCCTTTGTGAAATTGCTGTTAAAAGTACAAATAGCAGATTACTATCATTATAAAACCTCGGTGAAAATCAAGATCGGTTTGTGATTTTTGATTTGATCCAAAAAAAATCAAATTTTATGATCACTTGAATGATCAAAGAAGAATATGTAAGGAAAGAACAATAGAAGAGCTAGAAATTAAATCACCTTCATGTAAGTATCTATGTCTTGGTCTGGAACAATTCCTGCCTCTTTTTCCTTTTTACTTACCTCCATCATAATATCTATGTATTGAGGAAGACATATTATTGGTATAGATTTATCCATAGGTTATTAGTTTTGTTGTTAGAGTTACATTGGCCACCGATACTCTTAAAAATTTAGGTCATGTTTTTGCTACTCAAACACAATAAGGTGTTATTTTTGTTTATAGATTTTAGGGATATGTATTAGGAAAAGAGTACCATCTCGGCTTCCGACGCCTTGACAACAATTTGAAAAGTCAGTGTTTCCTCACAAATCATTTCAAAAATGTGCAAATCATATTGGCTTATATATGCTGATGTCTTTTGGAGGACAAGCTCCTCTAACTTGTATCCATTATAGGAAATTTCCCCTGTTGGCTATAAAACAAAAACACAAACACGCAGTGTTGAAAGAATGATAAACCTTGAAAAAACATTACAACCAAACATTATAACAATACAAGAAGATTTGCTAGCTATTAGATAAAGTCCAACTTAAACATGATAAATATAAAAAGTATATGAGTCCTTCGTGTTATAACTAAACGTTACTTAAGTTTTTCTTTTTTCTTTTGATCAATGAAGAAATTAAACCTTGAGAGAGTTGTCTAGAGTGCTTGATAGTGCCTTTAAGATGGTTGTCTTCCCACAACTTGGAGGTCCAAGCAGTAGGGTTAGCCTGTTGCATAATGACAAGTTTTCAGATCGTGAGGAGCGACGGCAGAGTAGCGACTGGAGAGCAACGACTGGCGAGCTGCGACTGGAGAGCTGGATCGGGGATAGCAGACGGATCGGAGAGCGTGGATCGGGGATAGCAGAGCTGCGACTGGCGACAGGAGAGCTGCGACTGGGGACAGCAGAACGACGAGCAGAAGAATGGCGAGCAGCAGAACCTGAAACCTGCAATAGAGGCAGAGAGAAAGATGGGCAGCTAGGAAAAAAAATTAGGCAGAGAGAGAGATGGAGGCAGAGAGAGAGAGATGACAGCTGGGAAAACAAAATTAGGTAGAGAGATTAAGCCGGCTATATTAGGTTTAATAAGTTAGATTTATTGATTATTATATATATTTTTTAAAATAATATATAAATATATCGGATCGGATTGGATTTTTTAGATTTGAATATTTTCAATCCGAATCCGAATCCGAATCCGAGCGGATTGATAAAATTCAATCCGAATCCGAATCCGACTTCGGATCGAAACCATTCAATTTTTTCGGATTTGATCGGATTGATCGGATTTTTCGGATTGATCGGATATTTTGCTCACCCCTAATATATATCCCTATATGTTTCTGCCACCTTTTGTCTCTCTTTTAGTTTAATTCCTTCGCTCCTTTTTCTTGAGCCCCTCCCTTCCGTATATATATCTAAACCTCCTCTTTATATATATATATATATATATCTTACTTAAATTTTATTTAAATACATAAATAAACTTTCTTTTAAATTTGAGAGTACAAAATTTTTGATCTTTAATAAAATTTAAATAATAATATTGAAGTCAAAAATAAATATAAATAAATAAAATTAAATAAAATTAAAGTTAAAGTTAAGAAATGATAAATTATACCAAATTATGCGAACATCAAACACAAACTTAAAATTTTATTTGTCCTCAAATAAAAAAAAATAAAAAAAAAGATAACTATATATAATATCAACTAGATCCCATAGAGAATTATCATAACTTACGAAGCTAAAATCTAAATTTAGATTTCATCACTAGTAACTTACTCTTTTTACATCGAAGATAGCAGAAAAATTAATCAAAAATTTAGCAATTTTTCAAGCAAGAGTTAAACATTTTCTTCAACCTAAAGCTAGGTCCTTGAGTGTGTGTGTGAAATAGTTAATTTAACTCCAAACCATCTACAAATTCAGATAAAAGTATAACAATTGAAATCTGAAGAATTCTCTCAAAACATAACTCTATAAGTCCAACTTTTAGAAATCTTCTACTCTAATGTAATCAAATACCAAAATCAAAAGGTCTTTAATCAGGGTTGTAATGATAGATCACAAGGTGAGGGCTAAGAAATAAATGGATATGAAAAATCAAAGCAAATTGGGAAAATAATTAGTAGAAATAAATAATAAAAAGAATATCCATAGGATTCGCACCATAGCTCTTTCTTATCAATATGCTGAAATTGATGATAATATTATTGCTATACTCAATATATGTTGTGCCCTCATTTTTTATTTTTTATTTTTTTTTCATGTGGTTTCCTTGAAACTTATAGTTTTTACTAATTTTAATCACTTTAACCCTTTTTTGATTCTTTCCTTTCACTTTTTTTTTCTTTTTTTTCAAACTTTGATCAAATAGAGCAAACATAATGTGGATTATTTTATTTGAACTTACTTTCTTTTTAAATGCAAATTTTCATCAAAGTATTTTCTCAAAATTTAAGGCAAATTAATGGTTTTTGAAGCTTATAAGAATGAGAATGGTTTATGTAGTTAAAACAACAAATAAAGGCTTATGTAAAATAAGGCTCAAGGGAGTTAACTATGGGAATAAACCATGCAATGATGGCATGATAATTAGGATAACTGGAAAATATTTTTGGTTGTGACAAAAAAATTACCTAGATCATTTCTTTAATATTTGGTATCAACTAGGATTTCACCTCAAGGATCCATCAATGGATTCTAAAGCAAAGTAAGATTGAACTTTTCTGAGACAGTTAATTCAACTCCTTATCTTCATAGGAAAAATAGAGTAAAAAAATTAACTATGTACTCAATTATTTTCAAGGAGAAAGATTTAAATCAAAGTACCTACAAAACTATGACTAACATAAAAGCATATTTTGAAACTTTTTCTCAAAATCATCCTTAATCACAAATTTTAGAGTCATAGCAAATTCAATCATACTCAAATACATGTTTGATAAGAGACTCAAACAACTCAAGACTATAGGAGTTGACACCCCCAAACTTAAACTAAACAATGTCTTTATTGTAATTTAAAAATGAGACATATTAATGAAATAAAAGGAACTTCCCTGGTTTTATGGTGGATCCGCATTAGTTTGTAATTTTTAGCTCTTTATTCTTGCATAATAAACTAGTAGCAAAATCCAAATTATTCAAATAGTAAGAAAAAAAATAATTTTTTTTTATGAGCTGCCTCACATAAGTGCTTGTTTTATAGTTTATAGCTAGACTTTTCAATCTTCATCAATTAGGATTTAAAAAAAGAATAAATACAAAATTCCTCTCCACTTGTTCTCCATAATAGTGCTTCAATCTCTGACAACAAACTCTTAATATATTCCCTACCTTGTCCTTCAAGTCTATTGCTCAAAAAGTGAAAACTTTGTTAATTATATAAAAACATGTCCATCTTCAACTTAACTTACTTAGGAAGAGTTTTATTCGTGAATTGAAAAGCAAAACCTATTTTCCTCAAGAAAACTCACGCCTAAGAATCTGTTTTTCGTGGCATTTCTTTGTCTATTCTTTATAGATCTTCGCATTTCCATAAGCATCATTTCAGAACTCATCCATCTCCTTCAATTGAAGAAGTCGTTTTTCCCGTACTACCTTCAAATCAAAATTAAAATTCTTTACAACCCAATAAGCTTTATGTTCCAACTCAATAGGGAGATGACATGTTTTTCCAAACACTAATCGATAAGGAGACATCCCGATAGGTGTTTTAAAAGATGTATTGTACACCCACAAAGCATTATCAAGCTTCTTTGTCCAATACTTTCTATTGGTATTGACTGTCCTCTCAAAGATATTCTTGATTTCTTGATTTGAAATTTTGGCTTGGTCATTAGTTTGAGAATGGTAGGAAAGTGATATCTTGTGCTTCACACCATATTTAGAGAGAAGGTTATCGAACAACTTGTTGCAAATATGGGTCCCTTCATCACTAATAATAGCTCGTTGAGTGCCAAATCTTGTGAATAGGTTCTTATGTAGAAATTTGAGCACTACTTTTGCATCATTTGTTGTTGTAGCAATTGCATCCATGGTAGCTTCTGACGTCTTGAAATATTTCCTATACATTGCCACCAATCACAAATTGCCACCAATGTGTAACTATCATGAAATATAGAGAGCCAAAGGAAACCACTTTGAAATACCTTAGCTGATATTCATGTTACTCCAAAATTTCCTCCGTATGATGAGGAATGGCAATTATGTAGAATGGCTTAAATCTCCTTTTCAGGTACACATCTTCAGATGATTTGATTAGTGCATCTTTTGAAAAGCAATTGCTCGTCCTAAATATAATATTTCACATCATGCAAAACTTCTTACATTGATGGTAAGTAAAATCTGGTGACAATACCCTACAAGTTAGGTAGTTTATAATATCAACATACCAAGGAAGCTTGATTTCAAATGCAAACAATTGCTCATGAGGGAATGCTTCTTAGATCAATAAATATGGTTTTACTTCTTCTTGCTCCTACCAAGAGAGATGGTCAACAACTAAATTTTCACTTCCTTTCTAATCTCAAACTTCTAAATCAAATTCTTGAAGAAGAAGGATCCAACGAATCAGCCTAGGCTTATCATCCTTCTTGCTAAGAAACTTTTCTACCATGTCCTACCAGCTAGTGATGTTTCCCGGTTATAGAGATTATAGCCAACCTCTAGACTTGTCCCTCAATAAGAAAGGAAAAAGTCTCAGTCTAAGGGTGTCTTCAGTAACACCATTCATCTTTACAGTGTCACAACTCTCCAAAGACATGGCCAAATGAATATTAGGATTATAAAGTGGCATTACATAATCCCTCAAGATGCGTGGTGGTGCATTATGTTCTCATTCAGCCATAGCTAGTACTTCTTTTTTCGTGATTTAAAGGTTCTTTCAATCTCTGGATCAAAGGGAATAATGTTTCGAGTTCTAGCACGACACATCTAACTTCAAAAACATACCTAGGAAAAAATATAAATATATATAAAAATATAAATATAAATGAAATAAAATATAAATGAAATAAAATATAATTCTAAATTAAAACCAAAATTACTTTGTATCAATATTGGCAAAAATAAGAAAAAATCAATCGCCAGCAACAGTGCCAAAAACTTGATCGATGCAAAACTACAAGTACATAGTTTTGTAGTTTTATAATAAAGTGATAAGAAAAGTATCGCCCTCAGGGATTGGTAACTTAGTTTTGACAAATACCAAAATTATACTAATCCCAATTTTATATAGAAAATTTGATGGAAACCAAGGAGTTGGACATGTCAATCATACAAGTGGGAATGGAGCTAAATTTGCACAAGACCCTTTATCACTTCCTAATAGCCCAATTACAAGACTTAGAGCCAAACGTTTCAAGGAAGCACTAAATGGGATGATCCATGAGAATTGGGCTGATTCTAAAATGACCAAGATGGATTCAAATAATAATCAAGGCCTAGTCCATATCATCAAAGTAATTGAAGAGGCTTATTGCATGAAAATTCGTAGCCAACATAGTTTGACCATTAAAGGGTGTGAATTTAAAGAGTTTCAAGAATATTATGTCATCAAAGCAATTGAAGAGGCTTATTAGCATGCAAATTTGTAGCCAGCATAGTTTGACTATTAAAGGGTGTGAATTTGAAGAGTTTCAAGAATATTATGTCATCAAAGCAATTGAAGAGGCTTATTAGCATGCAAATTTGCAGCCAGCATAGTTTGGCCATTAAAGGACGTGAATTTGAAGAATTTTAAGAATATTAAATAGAAGAATAACTTAGTCTTGACTCGGCATGGTAAAATACATTAAATCTAGTCATTTAGCTATTTATTGGCTATCTTTAGAAGTCCAAATTGGCTGTCTTAAGAAGTTCAAAATATTCATTTATTAGCTATCTTTAAAAGTTAATAAATAACTATTTATTAGCTGTCTTAAAAAGATTAAGTGTCCAGAAAAAGGTTAAGAACTTGTTTAGTCTAATTTCTGTGCTGTAATTATGACTTTGCCTCTTCTTGGAGGGTTTTTCCAAGTATAAAGAGGAGTAATATGTATATTAAAGAATATATTGGAATTATTAAGAAAATTATCTTCTTGTGAGGTCTTGTGTCCTCTTAGTTCTTAAAAGAACTCTTGAACTTATCAAGTTAATCTTGTGGCGTTCAAACAACCAAACTTATCAGCCTGAATTATTGAGAGAATCCTTAGGTTTTCTTAGTGTGGCATTTCAATCCTCCGTAATCTTGATTTTCATCTTGTTAGGTGACAGGTTAAGACTCAACAAATCTTGTCTTCATGATCTTGGGGTTTTGATCCATCATTGTTATCGGGTTTCATCACAATTTAGTAGGTTCATATCAGAAGTTACTAAGGTTGCTATAATCACTACTACAAAACAGACCTTTAAAGTCAATTCGGTGAACCGACTTTAAATACGATGACTTAAAAATGTAAAGTCGGTTCACGCGTTGAACCGACTTTAAATTTTTAATTTTTTTTTACAAAATTTACTCATTTTATATTATACTAAAATTAAAACCTATATTCGATCACTACATAATAGTAAAAAAACGAAAATCTGTTTAACAAATAGTTTAAATAATACAAATAATTGAAAAATAAAATATTAATTAATAGTAGAAAAATTACCATGGTGTTGTCCTATGCTATTCAAGATCATCATATTCTTCTCCTCATGTTATAATACAAAACATACATATATAATACAAAAATATATACACATAAATAATAACACATAATAGTAGAAAAAATATGAATAGTAAGTACGTATGATTAATAGAAATACTTACAAGAGTAAATGAAGTGAAATGAAGGAAATGAAGAAAAAAATGGTGTTTTGTAAGTGAGAAATGAGTATATAAATTTTGAGTATTTTGCTCAAAAAAATAAGGGATCTAAAAGATATGTTAGAGAGGAATAAAACCCACTAACCGGCGCTAGAATTGGTGATCGTAGGTTGTCGGAAAATGAGAAAGAGTGGAGGAGAAGTGGAGGAGGTTTTGGGTTTTTGAGAGTTATGAAGCGCTTGGAATAATTTCTGTCTGTAGTTTCTATATGGGGAAGAAAGAAGAGAAAAGGAAATATCCATGTGTGTAGCATTAGTTCTACGTGTCAACCGATGCTATCCACATAGTTCGTAGCATCGATTGACATGTCGAACCGACGCTATGTGTAGCGTCGATTCTACACCGACGCTATGTGTAGCGTCGATTCTACACCGACTTTACACATCAACTTAAATACATCTTTTTTTAGTAGTGAATTGGAATTTAAAATAAAATCAATTTAAAGAAAATATGTAAAAGAAAATAAAGATGTTGTTCAAAGATCAAATTAATAGGAAGAAAAATTTTAAGAAATCGATTTCACCTAATCCCTTACTATGCTTTACTCATCTAACTAATTGAATGTAATTCTTTCTATTAGTTAGAAATCTCCAAAAGCCTCTTTTGATAGTCAATTGGAAACATTCTTATTCATCAATTTACATACGAGTATGTAATTTAACAAAACAAGAAATCATTAAGATCAATGATTTTAATACTACACAGATTTATACAAGTCTTTCGATCTCTATATTTACCTATGCCGATATATTACAGATCTATCCTATAATTTTCTCTTTTGATAGTAAATCACAAGATTAAAATCATCTAATTAATAAAAAGTTAATTAAAAACAATAAATTCAAAATAAATCAGACAAACATAAAGAGTAATAATTCAAATTAACATAAAAAATCAATAATAGTTTGAAAATAAATTACATCTTTCAAGAAAATTTAATTTATGTTAAATTTAACATAAATGAAAACACCAAAAATTTTTGAAATGAATTTAAAGAAAAAACTGAATTGCAAAAAGAATTTACTTTCGCGTTAAGTTGTTGCTGTGCTTCATTGTTTCCGTACTTCTTCGCTGCTTTAATTTGCTTTTATTTCTTTCTGTTCTTTTTTTTCTTATGCTTTTTCTTTTTTGTTTTCCAACGCCACCAATGATTTTTGATCTTTGGTATATTAATATATACCTTCACACCTCCTACGCAGTTACTTTTATATATATATGGAAATCTTAATTTAAATACATAAATAATTTTTTTTAAATTTGACTCATTAGACAATATGCTTATAATATTTTAGATCTTTATTTTCTTCAAATCAACAATAAAATTTAAATAATAATAATAAAGTCTAAAATAAAAATAAAATAAAATTAGACTAATGTTAAAGTTAAGAAGCAATAAATTATGTCAAATTATGCAAGATATGAGGGACTAAGATGACAGAAACCAAACACGGGTTGAGACTCTCCCATACAAATCTTTTTTGCAGTAACCCATCCATTTGCCTTTGTATCTCTTTTGTTTGCCTGAGATTAGCTCTATAAACAGGTTGATTTGGTATTGCAAATGTGGGTGTGAAGTCTATTTGATGCTCAATTCCTTTCAGAGGAGATAATCCATCGAGAATCTCTTCAGGAAATAGATCATCAAAGTCCTGTAATAAAGGCACAACAACACTAGGCAAAGATAAGTTAAGATCATTAGTATAGAGATAAACATCTTTGTACAAAAGTACAAGTATTTGTTGCCTTGCCATCATTTCACTCTTAATATCATGTTTTTTTAGAAATTACACTCATTCTTTTATTTTTTATCCTATTTTCCCACTTTACTCTCCCTTTTGCTCACTTTTCTCTCCTTTGTGCTTACTTTTCTCTCCATTTTTCCTCTCAACCTCACTTGCTCACACTTTGTTTTTCCCTCATCTTTCACTCTATTGCTATCCTAATTTGGTTCTCATAGGCTTGTGAAGGTTTGAGAGGGAAAAACACAATTTTTAGTTGTTCATTTCAAAAGAATAACAATTTTTGTACCCATCATGTGACACCCTCCTATCAAACTACCATGGTTAGCCAATCAATATATTAGCAGCATACATTGGTGCCACATCACAAAGAACCTCATCCTCATACTTGTTTTTTGACCTTCACTTCTCCACAATCATTTAGACATTGTAGCTTGTAAGGCTTGGGATGCTTTGGCAACATTAGTGTAGTTCCCACTATCAATAATCAACATACATATCTTATCCTACACGTGGCATCTTGTGTGGAAAATATGCTTACGTTGTTCCTTATCTCCTTCATCCTTAGGCTGTATACTCAAGACTTTCCTTGTGACAAGTAATTATCCATGCACATGTTCTTCCACTTCAACATTAGAACAATCCTCCAATGGTGGCATTTCATTGTCACTTGAACAAGAACTTTTGATTTTTGCATTTTCTCGTACAACCATGACCTCTTTGTTTGGGAATTTAGAAACAATTTGCCTAAATTTTTGGCATCTAAAAAAGATATCACGTGACTTAGTAAGAGTTTGAGTTTCAGGTTTACCTATAGGAACAAGAACTGAATTGTTTGACTTTACTTCACCTTTTGTTCTAAAGGTAGCTTTGTTGTCCTTCCTCTATGTTTTCTCTAATCATGGTAGTTTCCATCTCCTTATAATAATTCTCTACACACATAGAACCTTGAACCATCCCTTGAAACTTTCTATATAGATCCATATAGTAATGGTTAGGTATAAATCTCTTACGTATTACCAACTTCATGTCTTCCCTTGATCAAATAGGCCTTTCGCCATTCCTTCACCTATTGACCACTAATTGATCCCACCATATATTTGAAAAATTTGTAAATTCTACAACTGCTAGCTTTACTTCCTTCTTCTCAAAGTAATTATGACAATTAAATACATGCTCAACCTTTCTTTCCCACTCCAAGTATAACTCAGGATCACACTCTCCTTGAAAAGGTGGAATTGTCATTTTTATATTGCCTATGTTGCCATCTCCTTTGGAGTCAACCTTTTTGTCCTGTTTATAACTTGCTCTCTCCTCCATATTGGAGTCATTTTCTTCTTCGTCAAACTCATGTCTCCTATGTCTTTTTCTATGTGATTCAGAACCAGTAGAGGATTCTAAATCATTCAACCTTACATTCACCCTCTTAAATTAGTCATTAACAACCATGATGAAAAATTTCAAGTTGACCTCTTGTGGTTCTACTCTTCCTTACTCATGTTTTAGCCTCTAAACTAAAATAAAATAAAATAAAAAAGTGTTGTTTTTCACAAACTCTCTCACGTGTTTACTTTCAAATAATATGGTTATAACTCGTATTTCACACTATTTTAGATTTTTTTTCTCTCTTTTATTTTACCACTCAAAGCTCAAGCAAGCCTCCTTTTATGTTCTTAACAAAATCAAATAATTCAACTAATGTCAAAAAGCAACCCATTTGTTGGTGACAATCTCAAAAATTCAAAATTTAAAAAATTAGTTGACTCTAAAGAACCAAATATAAAAAAGAATATAAGAATGAGAATAAAAATAAGAATAAGAATAAGGATAAGAATATAAGAAAGATTGTAGGAATATAAGGAAAGAAAGAAGAATGGAAACTAAAGATAAGATGGAAAGAAATAAATAATCAATTTACAAAAGTGAAAATATGAAAGAAATAATTCTTGAGTTGGAAATCTTTACAAGACCTTTATTTTTTTATTTTTTCATGCTTAACCAAAATAAAGGAAAACTAGAATAAAAAAAAAGAAAAAAAAGAATTTCAACAAGAACAAGAAACTCAAACTAGAAAACAAGAATTGAAGCCTTAAACAATATACTACTTTGTTCTTTCTTTTTTTGACTATTGCTGATGCTGTGAATAGAAAATTCACAAAAACAAATTTGCAACCTTAATGAACAAAAACCAAAAACAACGCAAAAAGATGGGACAAAACTTTAACTCCTCGGTAAGTGGTGTAAAGGATAGAATTTAGGGTCCACAAAAGTGGGGAATGGATGCTAAGATTAATTTTTATTATGGGAATCAAATTGAGCTTCAATTTGATATATTATAATAGTCGTTTCGTTACACGAGTCAAAAATTATGGTCGTATAAAATTGCAATGCCAATTTAACAATTTTGTTTTTTGAAACTATGAACTGCAGCAATCTCTCTTTTTTTATTTTTTTGTAGAAAAAGATCGATTAAACACAAAAATAAAGAACAAGAAAAATATAGGAAGAATTTAAAGAGAACTACGAAACGTAATCCAAAGGCGAAAACAACGATCCCAAAAAGGAATATGTTCGTTCCACAAAGATAAGGAAAATAAAACAATCAAATTTGGAATCAAGATAGATTCTTAAAAACATAGAAAAGGATGAATGTTTTTTTTTTGAAATCAAGAACTCAAGAAAGATAGATATTGATAGACAACCTGTTTCCAGCAACCAACCTGGCTCTGATACCAAATAAAGCAAACCCTCTAGGCGAACAACCCTAGGAACCCTCAAACTCAAAGGCATAGGAATTATCGATTTGCTAGGAATGTGTTGAAGATGATTGGATTAGAATCCTAAGGAAACAAATTCCTTAAAACCCTAACCTTTGGTATGATTGGATTAGAATCCTAAGAAAACAAAGTCCTTAAAACCCTAACCTTGAGACGTCACAAAGGATGATCACTCCCTTTGATAAGTCAAATTCAAGCAAACAATCAAGAACACAAGAAGACAATCCAAGAAGCTTTATGAAATAAATATTTTATTAATGATATATGGTCTTCCTCCAAATTACATAACTACTACATTTTTATAACAAAAAACCCTCATGAAAAACCCTAGATACTAATTCAAACCCTAGACGAAATGGACCTATTTAGTTGTAGATTAGGCCTAATCCATCCTTAAAAATATAAAAAACTAAAAAGGCTTATGATAATAAAACATAAAAGGCCCACAATGAACTAAAATAAAAAAATTGCTTCATAAATTAATTCTTGTACTCAACTTAATCTTCCAAATCTATCCCTTGCATAAAAAGATAATTAATGGAGATTGAGGTGTTGACCAAGTTGATGTTAATAAATATTCTCAAGATCCTATCAAGATCCACGAGATCTTACAAATATTCTCAAGATCTTATGCAAGAGATAGATTTAGAAGATCAAGTTTGGTGTAATGTTAATTTAGGAAGCAATTTTATGTTTTAGTTAATTTAGGCCCAATCCTTAACTGAATAGGCTCATTTCATCTAGGGTTTTTCTTTTAGAGTTTCTTGCTTATAAAAAAAATCAGCTATATAATTTGAAGGGGGACCATATATTATTAAGAAAAAGTTTATTTTAGAAAGCTTCTTACTTTGCCTTCTTGTGTTCTTGATTGAATACTTGAATTCGAATGATCAAAGGGAGTGATCATCCTTTGTGGCATCTCAAGGTTATGGTTTTAATAACTTTGTTTCCTTAGAGTTCTAATCCGATCATACCAAAGATTAGGGTTTTTAAGGACTTTGTTTCCTTAGGTTTCAAATCCAATCATCTTCAACATGTTCCTTCCAAATCGATTGTTCCTATTCTTTTGAGTTCGTGGATTCCTAGGGTTCTTCACCTAAAGGGTTCACATCATTTGGTATCAGAGCTTTAGTTGCTGGAAACAGGTTGTCTATGAACATCTATCTTTGTTTGAGATCTTGATTTAAAAAAAAACATCTGTCCATCCATAATTCTGGGTTTCTTTCAATTTTGTTATCATTGTTTTTGTCCATGGATTTTTTTTGTTGTTCTCGTTGAATTTTTTCTATATTTATAGGTTCGTTCCATCTTTGTTCTTCAAAATAAAGAAAAAAATAAGAAAGTTTGTTGTTGGCTTGATTCCTATAAATTTAATGGGGCTACGCCTCTCTTATCCACCTTTTTTGACCCAAAATTCAATCGTTTACACCACTTATTGTGCGTCTAAATGTTTTTGTCGCACCTTTTCTTTTTTGCTGTTTTTTTTGTTTTTGTTCATTAGGGTTACAAATTTGTTTTTATGAATTTTATTTTCACAATATCAGCAACAGTCAAAAAAAAAAACAAGTAGAAGGGAAAAAAATATTCTTGAAAAGAAAAGAAAAGAAAAGACAAATCTTAAAAATATTTCCAACAAGATAAGAAAAAAGAGATTTTGAAAAAGATTTTCAACTGAGATTATTTCTTTCGTATTTTCACTTTCCCTTATCAATTATTTACTCCTTTATTTATTCTTATATTCTTTCTATCTTCCCTTTAGATTCCTTTTTTGGAAAAACGAGATATGGAAAAGATTTCCAACTTAAGACTATTTCTTTCCTATTTTAAATTTTCTAACTAGATTTTCTACTTTCTTTCCTATTTCATATTTTTTGGGGTATCTTCTTATAACAACAATAGGTAGTTGAAACATTTTTTTAAAATTTATGGGAGAATAAAGAGACGAATTTTTCAAGATTCCAAGTCTTCTTGAAGTTGAAAATATGAGTAAGAAAGATGGAACATGATTCATGTGTGTGCCTTTCAGTTTAATTAACATTTGAGGATTAATCTTTTCGAAGAAGAAGCAAATAATGGAGATCGAGGTGCTAATCAAGTTGATGTTTACAAATATTCTTAAGAACCTTAAGATCCCACAAATATTCTCAAGATTCTCAAGCTCTTATAAATATTTTCAAGATCCTATGCAAGTAATAGATTTGGATGATCAAGTTAGGTGCAAGGATTAATTTAGGAACCAATTTTTGTTTTAGTTAATTGTGGGCCCACTACTACAAAGAGGGGTATTTAAGTTGAGATTTAAAATTGGTTTTTTGGAAAAAACCAACTTATAATGAATTTAAAGTTGGTATGCTAAAAAATTGACTTAAAAAATTAAAAATGTAGCATCGGTTGACACATAGGACCAAGGCTAGGACGTAGGATGTAGCGTCGGTCCAACGTGTCAACCGATGCTACACGTGGATAGCCTCGGTTGACACGTAGAACTAACGCTACATCCTATGTGTCAACCGACATTGCACACGTTTTCCTTTTCCTTTTCTCTTCTTTCTCCCCCATTTTCTAGACAGAATGTATTTTCCAACTACTGTAACCCAAAAACAACTGAATCCCTCCTCTACACTTTCTCATTTTCTGGCCACCTCTGACTACCAATTCTAGTGCCATTTAGTAGGTTTTCTTCCTCTCCAATTTCTCTTCTAGATCCCTTATTTTTTTGAGCATAATACTCAAATTTTATACCCATTTTCTCACTTACAAAACACCAATTTTTCTTCATTTCCTTCATTTTGTCACTTCATTTACTCTTATAAATATTTCTATGAATTATTTTACACTTATTATTCATATTTCTTTATTGTTTTATATTATGTGTCATTATTTATGGGTTTAAATTTTTGTATTGTGTAAGTTTTGTATTTTTATTCAAGCTTAGAAGAGAAAATGGTATTTTTATTCATTTATTTATTTTTCATAATTTTATGTATTTAGGTGTTTGATATATATTAATTTATTTTAAACAAATAATTTTTGAAATTGTTTTACATGTACATGAAATATATATATAACATAAGATATATTTTTGTAAGTATATAATGTATAATGAGTTTATTATTATTATTATTATTATTATTATTATTATTATTATTATTATTATTATTATATATATATATGTATAAAATATGTATTATTATTAATTACATGCATTTATATATATAAATTATTATATATTAAATATTTGTTATGTTTGTAGATTACACAACAAAATGATGGAGTTATATGTGGTTACTTTGTCATGAAGTTTATGGGCGAAATCATCACAAATATCAACATTCCAATCAAAGATATGGTAATCTCTTTTACCAATATACATTTTTTACATATATAACTTATTTTTTGTGAATTCATGATATTACATTCTTATTTTGAATTTAAATACATGTAATTCTTTGGTTGGAACAAGTCAAGCTATGATATGCAAAATTTTGATGATTTACAAGAGGAATAAGCAGAACACATGGTTCAAATTATAACATCACAAGAAGAATCAAGAGAAGAATCTAATGATATTTAATAGCATATGACAACATCATGGTAATTTTTATAATTCTTTAATTTCTTTATTCTTGTGTCTCTAAAGTTTGGGAGGCTTGTTTGATGAATGTTTGGGTGCTCATGTATTCAGGGGAATGAGTTGTTATATGGACTTATTTTTTCTCCAAACTGTCCTTTGTCATTGTGACTAGCATATGAAAAATCATGGTAGTCACTGGCAAGCCAACTACAGGAAAACCACCAAAAATCATCATATCTTCAAGAGTAATTGTTGTTTCACCCCAAAGAAATACAAAAGTATTAGTTTATGGGCACCAAAACTCAACCAACCCAAGTAACAAATCAGAGTTACAATTGACTTCATATTTAGAGCTCACTATGGCATTAAAAATACCAGGTTAATTCCAAATAGCTTCATTTTATAAACAAAAGATTAATACAGTGCTAATATGATTTCAAAGGGATGGGGTTATTATTATATCACTCCGGTGTCGATGCTCTTTTACTAATTTACTCTTTTAACATATATAAGTTAATTTTTGTAAATTCATGATATTATATTCTTATTTTGAAGTTAAATACATGTAGTTCTTTGGTTGGAACAAATCGGGCTATGATATGTAAATTTTTAATGATTTACGAGAAAAATGGGTAGAACACATAATTCAAATTATAACATCATAAGAAGAATCTGATGATCTGGAATAGCATAGGAAAATATCATGGTAATTTTTATAATGCTTTAATTTCTCTATTCCTCTGTCTTTGAAGTTTGGACACCTTGTTTGATCGATGTTTATGTGCTCATGTATTTAGGGGAATGAACTGTTATATGGACATCTTTTTCGCCTAAATTCCATCTCATCTCTCTTGCCTAGTTCCTTGGTTACTATGAGTGGGACATTGTTGATGATTCTAAGCAAACCAAGCTTCCTCTATTTGAAATAAAGTGAGAATATCACAAAATCCATGACAAAAGAGGCAAAATCATTTTATTTGTAATTTAAGTTAAATATATATATAAATGTATTATATGTAAATTATCTTTTGTAATAAATGTAATTATGAAGTAATTAATTAATATTTAATTTTTTAATTATTTGTAGTATTTAAACTTGTTTATACAAATTTTTATTTTTTCTGCTATTATGTGATCGAATAAAAGTTATGAAATAGTAGAAAATGAGTAAAATGTGTAAAACCAAAATACCAAATTTAAAATCAACTCACGGGTTGAACTGACTTTAAATAAGTCTCCCATTTTGAAGTCAATTCACCTAATCGACTTTAATAGTATATTTTGGCGTAGTGGCCTTTTTTGTTTTATTTATCATAAGTATTTTTATTCTTTTATTTTCTTAAGGATGGATTAGGCCCAATCCTTAACTAAATACGCCATTATGTCCAATTGGTCTAGGTTTTTATTTTAAGGTTTCTTGCTTATAAAAAAGAGAAACTATATAATTCAGAGGGAGACCATATAACATTATGAAATTTTTTATTTCAGAAAGCTTCTTGCTTTACCTTTTTGTGTTCTTCATTAAATGCTTGAATTTGACTTATCAAAGGGAGTAATTATCCTTTGTGGTATCTCAAGGTTAGGATTTTAAGGACTTTGTTCCTTTAGGGTTCGAATCGGATCATACCAAAGGTTAGGTTTTTAAGGACTTTGTTTCCTTAGGATTTTAATCCAATCATCTTCAATATGTTCCAAGAAAATCGATTGTTCCTATTCCTTTGAGTTCGTGGGTTCCTAGGGTTGTTTACCTAGAGGGTCCACATCATTTGATAATGGATATTGAGATGCTAATCAAATTGATGTTTACAAATATTCTCAAGATCCTTAAGATCCTACAAATATTCTCAATATCCTATGCAAGGGATAGATTTGAAAGATCAAGTTCCGTGCAAGGATTAATTTAGGAAGTAATTTTGTTTTAGTTAATTGTGGGTCTTTTATGGTTTAATTATCATAAGTTTTTTTAGTCTTTTATTTTTTTATGAATGGATTAGGCTCACTCCAGAACTAAGTAGGCTCATTAGGCCCATTTCATCTAGGGTTTTTCTTTTAAGGTTTCTTGCTTATAAAAAAGAGTAGCTATGTAATTTAGAAGGTGACTATATATCATTAAGAAAAAAATAATTTTAGAAAAAAATAATTTTTTTTCCTTTTTCTGCATTTTCAAAAATATGTCTTAATTTCAAATATGCTTTTTTTCCTTATCTTTTTGGAATGAAAATATTTCTTTTTTTCTTTGGGATTTTGATTTGTGATCTTCTTGTTTGGCCAAATTATTTACCTAGGGTTGTTTGCATAGAAGGTCTGTATCAAAAAATTGAATAATCTACTACTTTTTTCTCCTTTTTAATTTTTTTTACTACTGTTATGAATAGAAAATACATAAAAAAATTCATAAACCGAATGAACCAAAATAGGAAATAAAGCAAAAAGATGCGGCAAAATTTAAACACTCAGTAAGTGGTATAAATGATGGAATTTGTTATGTAAAATGTAGAGAATAATGATTATAGCATGTTCCATTTATAGGGATCGAGCTTAGATTCGATTTGATATGCTATAATTGTTGTTTCAATACTCGAGTCAAAAGTTATGGCTGTTTAAAGTTGCAACTCCAATTTATCAATTTTTCTGTATCTATGAACATCAACAATCTCTCTTCTCTTTTTTTTTCAAGAAAAAATATGGATTAAAAATATAAAATAAAGCACAAGAAAAAGATAGGAAGAATTCAAAGCAAACTACGAAAAGAAATCAAAAGACAAAAACAACGACAACAAAATTAAAAGATAACGCATAACTACGAAGGACAAATTTTTTTTAAATCAAGAACTCAATCAAAGATAGATGTAGAGAGATAACCTATTTCCAGGAACCAAAGCTTTGATACCAAATGATGTGGACCTTCTAGGCGAACAACCATAAGAAGCCATTAACTCAAAAGAATAGGAACAATCGATTTACTAAGAACATGTTGAAGATGATCGGATTAGAATCGTAAGGAAACAAAGTCCTTAAAATCTAACCTTGAGATGCCACAAAGGATGATCACTCCTTTTGATAAGTTGAATTCAAGCATTCAATGAAGAACACTAGAAGAAAAGCAAAAATCTTCTCAAAATAAACTCAATAAATGAAAAAGGTTTCCACTAAAAATTACATAGCTACTCCTTTTTATAAGCAAAAAATCTTTAAAGAAAAACCCTAACCGAAATGGGCCTATTTAGTTGTGTATTGGGCCTATTCAATCCTTTAAAAAACAAAAGACTAAAAGACTTATGATAAATAAGACATCAAAGTCCCACAATTAACTAAAACAAAAATTGTTTCCTAAATTAATCCTTGCATCCAACTTAATTTTCCAAATCTATCCCTTGCATAAAAAGATAATAGACCATCCTTGGTGAAGCTTTGGAATCCTCGAATTTAGTTTTAGATTCTTCTTGAACAAATTGCACTTCCATGATTAAGCCTTGTAAAGATTCTTTCATCCTCTTTGTCTTTGCCCTAGTCATTGGATGACCAATTCCTTGCAAAAAATCTTGAGAATATTTGGGAACATTAGTTGGTTCAGAACCTCAATCTCCATTGCTAATGCAATCTTATCATTGGATTGAAATCATTCACAATATTTTGGATGCAAACAGATTGATTAGATCAATGGATTATTTGTACACCCCTAAAATATAGTCATTGCCATTGTTATAGTTAGAATAATCAATATTTAACACAATCAATTCATACAAAATATAATCACAACCATAATAAGTACTTTGAAGATAAATATTAACATTGTGTTCATTAAACTTAAAAAAATATCCCAAGCTTAACATGCCAGTACTTGAAAGTAGATTTCGCTAAACTTTAGATGCGTACAAGACATCATGGAGATATAAAGTGTGTCCACTACTCATGTCTAGTTTATAAGTTCCAATGCTAAGGAGTTCTACATTGGATTCATTCCCTATATAAATTATTTTATTACCACTAGGAACTCGACATTACTCAATGTATTTATCTCTTATCCTCGTTATATGGTTAGTTGCTTCTGAATCTATAACCCTAAAATGAGGAAAATGAGCAACTAATGCTTAACTAGATACAAAGCATTACAAGCAAGAAAATAAGTTAGTGATGAGAATCAATAGCATTTGCAAATACCAAGTGGACCAATCACAAGATCAAAGCCCAAAAAGCCTAAAGAAACATTAAATGAGATTATTCAAAAGCTATACATTGATGCATAGAAAGGCCTACAAAAAGAGTCTAAGAAAGGCCCAATATTAATGAATGAAATAAGAGCTATTGATGTAGCTATGCATCTGGGCCAAGACTACGTGCCTAATTTCCTATACCATGTCACTGTCTACTATAGTCTAGGAATTAATTTTATCGACTTAAACCCAATTATTTGTATTCTTGGACATATTTTATGTTAACTTTTTAATGGCCTTGTATTTCTTGTAGGGGTGGCACACTTAAATGTTAATTAACCTTAGGTGGTCGGTTAAGTTTTTATTTTGCTAGGTTTCCATTTACATTAGGATCCTATCTATTACGGTTTCATTTAGGTTTTAATTTAGGCTACAAATAACAAAGCAATCATGTATGGTTGATTAGCATCAATAATATTGAGAATTTTTTAAGTTGTTACCCTTAGCTATTGGTTCCTAAGCCAAAGCCAAACTTATCAAAGCTTTGTTACCTTAGAGTCATCTTTTACATGTGACTCTGCAATAGCCATAGGGTAAAGGTTTAACCAAATCTGAATTTCTTAGCTTTCTTTGGATTTCTAGCCAAATTGTGGGTTCTTGGTACATATTTTTACAATTTTTGATGGCAACAACTGGTATCAAAGCTCAAGTCTTAAAAATTTAGACTTATATCATTTTACTTTCTGTAATTTTATTTTTTCTTATTTTCTCGTTTTGTAGTTTCTAACTTCTTTGTGTTCTTTCAGGTTCTGTTGTTGTTTTTCATTGGAGTCTTCCTAGTCATCTTCATTTTCATTGGAGTCTTTGTTTTCTTCTTTCTAGTCAAGTTCTTGTTTGTCATCTTATTTTTTCTTTTTCTTGTCAAATTTTCCACCTTTTAATCTTTTTTGAAGTTAAAGTTATAAAAAAACAAATCTGATACAAAAAAGAAGAAAGATTTGATAAAAGAAAAACATAAAGTGGGAAAAAAGGCTAAAAAAAAGAAAGAAAAGGAAATAAAAAGAATTTCAATGGAATTGTTCTTCTTGAGAGACTAATATTAGAGTTCTTAGAATTTAAAATGCAACTCATTCAACAAGACTTTGAGAGGCTAAATATAGAATTGGGTGGCATGAGGGACCAAATGGACATATTTGAAACTAATTTGCAAAAGTGGAATCTTAAAAGAGTCTAAACTCAGCTAGATGTTATGCTTAATGAGTTGAACTATCATCAGCAAAAGATAAACAAGGAGGTTGAATTAATTGTGAAAAGAGAGAATGATCTAAAGAAAGAAATGGAGTTGAAAGGGAAAAGTAAATAATAAAAAAAAATAGATATTGTGGTAAGAATAAAGAGTGAATCAATACTAAAAGAGAGTGAAGACAAAAAGAGTAAAACTGATAGCTTAAAAAACAAGCAAAAAGGATGAGTTGAGTGAAGAGAATTCAGAAGAAAATAAGTGATCAAAAGATATATGTGAGATGGATAGTGAAAAACAAAGAGATTCAAGAAAAATCAAAAGAAGTAAGAAAAGTGAGTTAATTGAGAAGAGAGAAAACACATGAGCGAGTGGGGAAAAGGCATGTTTTATTACTCAGAAACTTTTGCCTCATGTAGTTGTTACCTTCTTATAAAATAATGAACTCCATAATTGACCATTAAGGTTTTGAGAATGTTCCAAGGTATCAGTTCAATTAAACTTGCCAAAATTCAAGCAGCTAAAGGAAGCTTTGAATTTGGGCCAAGGACATTTAAAGCACTGGATGTGGCTAAGGAAGGACTTTTAGGATGCATTAA
The DNA here is from genome assembly GCA_030763125.1 of Hippophae gyantsensis. Lineage (NCBI taxonomy): Eukaryota > Viridiplantae > Streptophyta > Magnoliopsida > Rosales > Elaeagnaceae > Hippophae > Hippophae gyantsensis. Next base: position 31,279,831 of record CM061029.1, on the reverse strand, counting down.
TCGTGACTTCTTTAGTGGCACTTGGAGTAATTTACAAGCAATATAAATAAATCCTTGATTTAAAAGTTAACTTGAATAGCTATTAGTATTGATGCCACATTTTCTCATTAACTTATGGGCCAGCAAAATTTATTGAAATAAAATTTTCCCAATTTGTATATATACTAGGCCAAGAAGGGCTCTCTATCTGCATCACGAAATATGGAATGATTTTCATTATCTTGTAAAATCATTTTTTTCTAGGATTTTATTATTCCTTTATTAGTTACATTTAACATATATATATAAACTGTGGCTGCCAAATTAAATGGTCCTTGATGAATAAAAATTTATAAAGTTCAAAGCTTTAAGCTTTTGTGTTCCTAACACAAACCTAGACTTATCAAATATTGGTACCCTTTGTAGCTTCCTTATACCATGTTTCATGTAATGGAGATTGAGGTACTGACCAAGTTGATGTTCCCAAATATTCTCAAGAGCCTTTGTAAGGAATTGGCGTTCCAATGACTAGGACAAAGACAAAAAGAATGAAATAAGTTTTGCAAGGCTAGATCTTGGAAGTGTAATACAAAGAGGTTATGCTAGAATAATCTAAAACTAAATTCAAGGATTCCAAAGCTTTACTAAGGATGCTCTATTATATTTTTATGCAAGTGATAGATTTTGAAGATCAAGTAGGATGCAAGGATTAATTTAGGAAGCAATTTTCGTTCTAGTTAATTATGGACCTTTTATGTTTTATTTATCATAAGTCTTTTTAGTCTTTTTTATTTTTTGAGTATTGATTAGGCTCAATCCATAATAAATAGGCCCATTTCGTTTAGGGTTTTTTATTTTAGAGTTTGTTGCTTATAAAAATGAGCAACCATGTAATTTTGTCGGAACCTTTGGATCATTTTATCAAGTTTATTTTAGAAATATTTTTTCTTTGCCTTCTTGTGCTCTTGATTGAATGTTTAAATTTGACTTATCAAAGGGAGTGATCAACCTTTGGGTATTTCAAGGTTAGGATTTTAAGGACTTTGTTTCCTTAGGGTTCTAATCCAACCATCTTCATCACATTCCTAGAAAATCGATTGTTCCTATTCCTTTGAGTTTGTGGGTTCCTAGGGTTGTTCGACTAAAGGGTCCGTATCATAATGGTTCAGAAATAAGTTCATTCCATTTTATACCAAGGTCTTGGATCTTCTATAGCTAATGGGTCGAGATTCTATCAAAATTTGAACTTTTTATTTTTTCTTGAATTTAATCAACATCTTGTTTGTGGGTTCGGGACTCTTCTGGATTTTCATCAGTTAGAATATATCTCTTTTGGCTCATTGTACTCACAAGTAAAGTGTTATAGTTTTACATAGTTATAACATGTCATTTTTTCTGTCTTTCTTTTTCCACTTCTCGTGCCTCTAATGCTTGGACTTATATCCCTTTGTAGAATATCCACCATCACCTCTTCGTTGTTTGCACGAATCACTTTATCTCTCTTACATTTGTACCCATATATCCCATAAGAGTTATAATCCATAACTAAACTAGAGCTATAAATATGGATAGCTTCTAGGTAGTCTTACTCAAGCTCTAAGTGGTTCAATATATCGTTGCATGTATTGCACTTTCATAGTGCATCATCGATGCTTGAGTTTTTCATTTATAAAATAGTTTGCAAGTGCATAAATCACTTTATAAAATATTATAAGTATACTTTCAAGACCGGTTTAAAGAGGAACTATGTGGTTCTTAAATAATTCAACAAAAATTTTAAAAACAAAAAAAAATCTAAATATTCTATCACAAAGTTTATGTTTCGAAATATCTAAACGAATGACATCAAATAAAAGATAGATTTACAAACATTAGGAAAATAACATTTAAGTCTTAGTAGAAAATTTATGGGATAGATTAGTTAATTAGTTATGCTTTCTCAATATTAATTAATATAGTAACATAAATTAAGATTATCGATATCTCTTATAAGTACAAATAGTGCCTTCGATCGTATCTACTATTTTATTAATTAAAATCACTGAACACCATCGATTGGGTCTATCAACTAATTTTAATTAAATTATGCTTATTTTCTTGGAGATAATAAATAATTTAATTATCATCAAGTCTAACAATTTAAACTCTCATTCAAGGTGTCAAAGTTAGATTTAAAATTTAAATTTTTAGTTTTTAGGAAGTAACTTTCAGATTTTAAAATCTACTACAAAAAATATAACGTTAATATATTTTTAAATAATAATTCTTATAAAAAAACATTGAAATAGAGTATTACTTAGATCCAAATAATCAAATCCAAAATCAAAAGGCATTGACTCTAGATATGATCTAGATAATTAAATCCTAAATATAACTATCATATTTTTATTTTATTTGGAAAAATATTTTTTTCTTTAGCAAACTTTGTGTAAATCTTTATGAATAAATTAAAATTAATTTATTTTATAAAAAATATTTCTACCTACTTTAATATTTCACCAACATAACAACATTACTAATATCCTATAGTATTTTAAGTGAGACATGGTTAATTTAATAAATGATCACTAAATTATACATATCATCCAAAATAACACATAAAATTAATCTGAAAGTAAAACAATATCTTTAAAATTTTATACCGCAATCGTATCATTCCAAGTACATTTTCTGTACATGAAAAATCTCTAAATAGATTTCCCAATAATATTTATTTAATTTAAAGAACTACTACATAAACCAAACTTTATTCGACTCTTAAATTGAGACAAGAACTTTAAAAAAAAATTAAAAACTAAGAAATTTAAGAGAAAGTTAAGAAAGAGCTGAGAGGGATGATATATAAAGAAGGTGAAGGGTCCTTTATATAGATGAGAAAATGTTGCAAAAAAGAAAGAAAGAGAAATGTGCATCATATGGTCTGGTACCATGATTGTAAAACCTCATAAATTCATTATGAATAATTAAAGTACCCAAAAGAAATTCTAAATAATGTTTTATAATGTATGAATGTATCGAGAAAGTTTTGTATGAAAAATCGGAACAAACAAAAAGGAATTTGGAAAATCTTCATCACCTTGCTATTGCCTTTTCACCACCTTGTTGCCACCTTGCCACTATAGCTGGAGAGCATGCTTATGAGCTCCTTGGTGACCTCCTCGATTTGGCTATAAAAAGGGGTGAACCACCCCACCTTTACACACACATTTCCTCCCTCTTTTCTCTCACTAAAACTTCCTCTCCCTATGTTCTTTGGGTTTTTCAACACATTTTGGAGTATGTTTTGAGAATAAATATCTGAGTTTGAGTCTAGGATTTAAGATAGTTCTTACTCTAAATTTTTAAATTCATGCATTGTTTTGATAAATGAAATGGCATGCATCATATGTTTTGAATAGTAGTGGAAAACCAAATGCTATAGTTTTATAAATAATGTTATAATGTTATAAACATTTTTTATAATTAGATACTCATTACAAATATTTTATTATGCATACATTGGAAAAGTTTTACATATAAACTAGTATCAAATGTTCATATAAAATGAACATTAAAAATGTGACATGGCAATAGATAATTTTATACATACATCATGAGAATGATTTTATACATGGGGAGTACACTTGTATGTTGTATTGTAGAGTATAGTACCTATAGGTTACAGGCTGCAGTAGATTATTTTTGATAGACTGTAGGTATGTATTGTGTACGCATGTATCTTAGGAGTTATTTTATCAATGTGTCTATATTTGACCTTGGATTATTATGGTCATGCATTGTGATTGTGGAATATTAGTATGGATTGTTAGCCATAGTTTTTTTGCTCGTACACGGACCTCAAAGTTGGACCTTAATTATGTTTATAGTTGCTCACATATGGGCTCTAGAGTTGGATCCCCGATTTTTTTGGAGCTTTTTGTCTATCATGGTTTTGTTGACTTTTGGAGTCGACCACCCATAGTGGAGGGCCTATATGATATTGATTTGACTAATACATGTTCGGTATGAATTTTTATCATACATAGGGTTGAGAATGGACCGACATACATCTCAGAGTTGGACCACATATGTGCCTATGTATTTGGATGACCAATACATATAGGGTTGCAAATCATTCATTGGATTTATATTGCATAGCATGATTTGTACTTAATGAATAATTTTTTGTGTTGCTTGGAATGTACACTCCTCTAGTTCTCTGAAGTTGAAGAAGTATAGGTATACCATGATTTGGTAGTTAAAAATATCCCCACATTGTACGATGAATTACGCAATTAAATGAGAATAAATAGAGTAGACTACTATTGAGCTACTTATCTCACCATTTTTTCCCCTTAATTCCAGACAAGAGTTTGGCAAAGTGGTGCATGACTTGGAGACAAAGAATAGAAGAAAAATTTAGGTTATAAATTGTATTTCATCTTGTATCCTGTATTTGGAAAAAAATGCCAAGATATGTTGTAAAACTATCTTTTTATGTGCTTGATGATTTTCTATATTTCAAATAATTTTTGTTTTAAATTATGTTTTAAAATAGTGATATCCCAAAATTCAATATAAATTTAATAAATAGATCTTTTAAATATAACTTAAAAATTTAACCCCATTTTATCTTTCTTATCCATTTTTTTAGATGAGATAGTTTGGTAACAGAGCACGGTTCTGATCTCCCTGGAATAATATTCATCTATAATCTTAAAATATATTTGAACTATTTTTTTCTCAGCATGCCTTTAAAAAGAAAGGTAACCCAAAATCCATCCACAAGGGAAGCTGGAGAGTAACTCTCACAAAATGTAGATGAAAATCGTGGTCTATTACATGTGTTATGAAGATTAATTACTTAGGGAGGAGAGCACAAGGAAAGAGGTAAAGTTTACTACCTCAAAGAGCTTGAAAAGATGAGTCTATCACTTTATAATGGTACCTCCAATCCCAACATAATTGAAGGATGGATTCGGGAAATCAATAAAAATATAAATGCTCTAAACATTTTTGCACTTTTTAAAGCTGGTTTCGCCACATTAAAGCTAGCAGTGAAGCTGACTACTGGTGGGAATCTATCAGTAGAGGAAGAAACATGGAAAAAATCACATAGAAATTCGAGGTGTTGTTTTTGATGAAAGATTCTTTAATGAGATTACAAAGGCTAAAAAGGTTGTCAAATCTTAAATCTTAAGCAAGAAGACATGATTGTCGCATAGTATAAGAATCATTTTAATCCATTTTCCAGATTTGCAAAAAATATGCTAGAGAGAGACTATGATAAGGATGGAAAAGTTTTGATGGGCTTACGAGATGATATCCACTTACAGTTGATGAATTAAGGAGTGTAAACCCAGGATGCAATAGTTGCCACAGCTTATAGAGTTGACAAAGTAAATGCGGAGCAGTTAAAGAAAACCATATCATCTTAAAAGATCAAGGATAAATAAAAAGAAAAGAATAAATTTTGGCAAAGGAAAAGGTGTGTATTGTCAGATACTAATTCGTTTGGAAGTCCTCAGTATCATCCTTATACCTATCATAACTAAAATTAAATTGGACACCAAAAGTACAATTGTCCTTAGGTCATCGCCAGACAATATAGAAGAGGATTGAAGTCTATTTTTAGTTTTGGAGCATCAACTACTAGAAGGAATTTTCAAGGGAAAATTAAAAAAATGATTGGCGACCCCAATAGAATTTTCAACAACTAAGATCATCATTCCAAGAACAATCCTCAAGATCCTATCAAACTCTAAGATAATCTTTCCAGTAACCTTTTAATACGACACCACCTTTTCAATATTAACCATCTACTAGTAAAAAGGAAAAGGGTAAAGGCGTTTCCACTTAGGAACAATGAATGCAAGGTCAAGCCTTTACGATGCTTGGAAAACGAAAGGGACCCAAAATCAATGATGTTGTGGAAGGTAGCACTCTATCATATGACTCTTGATTATGAGTTATATTTGATACTTGTACCACCCAATCATTCATTTCTTTAACTTGTGCTCAAATATTAAAATTTTATTGTGAAGCCACTAAAACCCCCTTACTTTGAATACTCCTCTCGAAGTTGTTTCGAATGTCTTGTATATTTGTAAAAAAAGTTTGATTGACTATAATAATTATTGATTCCTAGTTGATCTTGTTATTCTTGATATGAGTTATTTTGCTCTCATTTTAAGAATAGACTAGCTGACCAAGTATTAAGCCATTGTAAATTTTTTGGAAAATAAGGTTATTGTCCAAACCCTTAAGGGCATAGAAGTTCAGTATTATAGTGAAAAAGGAATAAACCTTTCTAATGCTTTCCTTAAAAATTGCTTATGTAGAAGAAGAAACTAGTCAAGCATGGCTTTCATAAATTATTTGGAAGAAAAAAACGAACAATGAAAGAAGCTTCATGTAGATATTAGTGGTAAATGAATATTAGGATGTGTTTTAAAAATAATTACCTGGACTTCCTCTAACTAGAGAGAGAAATTTTGTGATTGAATTGTATCCTAAAACTGTGTCTATATCCATCACTCCTTATAGTATGGCATCTATTGAAAAAATATCTGAAGGATTAGTTGGATGAGATATTGGAAAAGGGATTTATTCAACCAAGTGCATCACCCTGGGAGCACCTATTCTTTTGTTCGAGAAGAAGGATGGAAGTTTCAGACTCTACATTGATTACTATCATTGAAAAGTGCAACCATAAAGAACAAGTATCCATTAACCCAGATTCATGAGTTATTTGACCAACATGGAGGAGCAAGTTTCTCCTTGAGGATCGATCTTAGATCAAGATATCATCAACTGAGGGTCAAAGAGTCAGATATATCTAAAACTTCTTTTCGTATGCAGTAATGGGCATTTTGAATTTTGTGTCATGTTGTTTGGTGTAACTAGTACCCCTGTTATTTTCATTGATTTATTGAAACGAGTATTTTGACCTTACTTAGATCAATTTATTGTTTTATTAATTGAAAATATATTGATTTATCCAATGACCTATGAAGAACATGAACAACATCTCAAAAATGCCTTGCAAACAATAAGGGAGCACCAATTGTATGCAAAGTATGATAAGTGTGACTTCTAGCTTACTAAAGTTAAATTCCTTAGAGATGTTATATTAGTAAGAGGAATTATAGTGGATCTTGATCACTACACAAATTGTGTGTGCAATGAATACGCAAGTATACATATCGTAACAAGTAATATAATGATAAGTAAAGATTGTTCCCACAGAGATTATTTTATTAGAAACTAATTTTTAAAACTAAAAATAATAAAAATCAATTTTTTTGGTGTTTTTATATTTTAAGGAAGAGAAATTAAAATAACTAAAAGTAAATAGCAATAACTAATTAAATCAGATTTTGTGACTAAAAAGATATATGAGAAAATATCTAGGAATACTTAATCCCCCAATTCTCTAAATATGTAAATCGCTAAAATCCCCCCAATATAATTATCAATTAAATCTAACCTAGCATGTATTCCTCTCTCAAGTAAACTACACATCATATAGTAATTAATTTAATCACACTCTCATGCCAATTAAATTGCATACTACTCATTAAGTTCATCAATTATGGATCACATACATAAGAATCATACATCTCTGCTTAGAAACTATGCATGTTATTTAATCAAGATAAACAATTAAATAATTCTCTCGAATATATTTAATTGCCTCTATAGATAAATTGTTGGCCAAACAATTAATAGCATACAAATCAGATTAAATAATATAATTAAATTAAAATTATAATTGGGGTAAAATATTAAATCATCACATGGTGAAAATTGGGTTCATAAAATCCCAAGATTAATAAATTAGTTACACATAATTGTGTTCATAAAGCTCATATATTTCATAAAGAAAGACATAAAATTGATAAAAAAAAGAAAGAAATACAATCAATCTCTTGAATTATAGTATTAATTTCCTCTTGAAGTTCCACCAAAATTGTGTCTTCTCTTGCATTTTTCTGTATTTTTCTCTCTTTTTAGCTCCAAATTAAGGTATATGGAGTCATTAGGGGTTAAATAAAGCTCAGGTGCTCTTTTGACCATCAGATCAACTTCAGATCAAGGGCTACGATCAAAACAAGCAAAATTGACAGTTTCAACCAATCACCATGTGACACGTGGCATGGAAAAATTCACTTGGTGAATCAGGGAGGGAGGCGTGAGAGGGGAGACCAGTCAGAGTTAACTCTTGCTGAGTCAGTGACACGTGGTGAAATGTGATTCATGGAAATGGATGGCGTGGCGCAAAACACGTGGAGCAATGGCATAGTGACACATGGCATGATGCATTGACCGATTTTGAACATGGATTGAACGCCATGTTGACACGTGGCGAATGTTTTGTCCTCCTCACACGAGGCACGATGTGATTTGCTCTCCGTTCTTACTTGGTGTCTGCATGGATTTCCTTGTCATATCTCTTGCTTACGTGGCAGCTCTTGATTGATCCTACGTTAAAAATTCATAATATATTCCATAAAAATTCCAGAAAAATCCCAAAAAATTTCAAAAATTATATTTTCACCCATTTTCTCTAAAATTTTATATTTTAATTTTTTTGCCATAAAAATACTATTTATTAAATAAAACAATTAAATATTGAGTAAAAAAGTGCACTAATGACTCTACTTTCATAGAGTTATCACACCCCCAAACTTAAATCTTTGCTTGTCCTCAATTAAAGATAAGTATAACTAAATAAAATAACTTGGGTAGTATATTCATAAATATACTTCTATTAGTACATGCATATTTCACGAAAATTATCCCTCTTGAAAGTTATACAATCCTATGATAAAGAGGTTCACATATTCATCAATCAACGTTCCATCAATACAAGGATATGAAAGGTTTTTGAAAAATTTATTCGTGTGTGTGTGTGATGCACATGATATCATTCAATGCACTCATGAAATCAACTTATATGAGCATGTTAATCAATTCAATCTTAGAACAAGTCTCATAAATCTATTTTTCACATCCCTCTCTAATAATATAAATATGCACTTAGCTCGAGATCAATAAGGACTTTACATGGTTGTAATGTAAGGCTTAGGTGGGGGGTCGATAAATGAAGACATTTTAGGCTCTTTCCACACCTTAGCTTTTTTTTTCATCGTGCACTTTTTAACTACAATTAAGCTTTTACTTGATATTTTGGTGCACCCTTTTTTGTCAATCTTTTCATATTATCTTATTCCAAATATCTTTTTTCTATTTTTTTTATAACTTCACAGCACCCCCAAACTTATTTTCAATTCTATATTCCTCTTCTTTAGAGGGATAATTGTATTGTGAGTTTTGCTTCTTCTTTTTTCTTTTTTTATAGGGTGTATTACATTTCACCTTACTCTAAAGTACAACACATGATTGTAATTGTTTTATTTTCATACAAGCTAAAGGTGCAAGGGTAAAGGTAATACTTATTAGTTAGGCATTAAATGTGGCTTAAAGATATGAATGGTTCTTTTTTTTGTTGCTTAAATGGGTGACTAAAGATATTAACAATGGTTACCTTGAAAGGCTCAATCGATCCAAATAAAGCCTAAATCATTTCTCTTGCTAAATACTATTTAGGATTTTGCTTAAAGGGATGATCAAATAGATTCCAAAACTTGGTATATCTCATCCACTCGTATGACTCACTACAAATTTTCTCTCAATAAGCACACCAAAATCAATCATGAATATGTGCATAAAAATTTGAATCAATTCAATTCAAAACTAGCAAGCATATCACACGATTAATGTAAATATCTTAACAAATATGTTACATTCTTTATCCTAGTCATGACAACCAATTTTTATCGTTGAGTTCATAAGTTTCATATTAAGTATATATGTATTTAATTTCCATATATTTATCAATTTCTACCCAAATGATGATTAAAAACATCCTAAAAATTAAAATTTCCTAAAAATTAAAAATGCATACTAAATACTAATGTAGAGAATGAAGTTCCCTCCCCCAAACTTAAGTTACAAATTTTCCCCAATGTGCACATATAAATATGAAAAAGTAAACGGAAAGAAAACTCCCTTAGTCATGGCACATCACATCTGTCACTGAAATGCTCATTCTTGTTGCGTCATTGCTCTCCACATTTATTCACCTACAAAACAAAAATAATAAAAATATAAGTAAAATAACGTTGGGTTTCCTCCCAACCAACGTCACGTTTAACATCCTTGACTAGACAGTCTTATCAAGTCCTAAGGTGCATCCACTAAGGTTATCACAAGTGTTTCATTTGATAGTTGATCTTCATAATAGTGTTTCACCCTACGCCCATTAACCATGAATCACTCTTTATCTTTATTTTCTAATTTAATGGCTCTATGGTTGGTTACCTTAGTGATGATGAATGACCCTGACCATCTACTCTTTAATTTGCCTGGAAACAATTTGAGTCTTGAGTTGTATAGTAACACTTTCTGACCCGGTTCACAGATACGGTGCATAATTTTTTTTTATCATGCCATCGTTTTGTCTTTTCTTTGTAAAGCTTGGCATTTTCATAAGCATTCCACCATAATTCATCCAATTCATTTATTTGAAGCATTCTTTTCTCACTAGCTGCATCTATGGACATATTCAACTGTTTCAATGCCCAATATTATTTGTTCTCCAATTCTAATGGTAAGTGACAAGCCTTTCCATAAAGTAGCTTATATAGGGTGGTACCAATTGGTGTTTTAAATGCAGTTTTGTACGCCCATAAAGCATCATCCAACTTAGATAACCAATCCTTTCTAGAGATGTTCCTAGTTTTCTCTAAAATTCTATTCACTTCTCAATTAGATACCTCTACTTTCCCACTTGTTTGGGGATGGTAAGGGGTAGACACTTTATACTTAATCCCATACTTAAACAATAAGGAACTAAATGCTTTATTAAAAAAGTGACTTCCTCCATCACTAATAATGATCCTAGGAGTTCCAAACCTAGTGAAAATATTTTTCTTCAGAAATTTCATGACAACTTTGGCATCACATTTGTTTCTAGCAATGGCTTCTACCCACTTTGATACATAATTCACTCCTACAAGTATGTATTGGTTGCCAAATGATGGAGGGAATGGTCCCATAAAGTCGATGCTCCACACATCAAACAATTCCACTTAAAGTATACTATTTAGAGGCATCTCGTTTCTTTTTGAAATATTACCTATCCTTTGACATCTGTCATATATCTTTACATAATTGTAAGCATCTTTAAATAGTATAGGCCAAAAATAACCAGATTGAAGTACCTTATCTGCTATTTTTAAGCTTCCAAAGTGACCTCTATAGTCTAAGCTATGGCAATGGCAATGGTAAAGGATACTTTCAACTTCATCATTAGGGACACACCTTCTCAAAATACCATCACCACATTCTTTATAGAGGTAAGGGTCATCCCAAAAATACTATTTAATGTCATGGAAAAACTTCTTTTTTTCCATGTGAGGTTCAGTGGAAGAACGTTGGCGGCAAGAAAATTTGCAATGTCTCCATACCATGGAACTTCTGTTTGAGCTATAGAAAATAGTTGCTTATATGGAAAAGATTCCCCAATCATCATATTATCATCCATTTTTCCTTCCCTCTCTAGTCTAGATAGATGGTCTACTACATGATTTTCTATTCCTTTTTTATAACAAATTTCCAAGTCAAATTCTAGTATAAGGATCACCCATCTTATCAATCTTGGTTTTGCATCCTTTTTCGTCATGAGATACTTGATTATAGAATGATCTAGGTAAACAATCACTTTGGTGCTAACCAAATAAGATCTGAATTTCTCAAAGGCATATACAATGGCCAGGAGCTCTTTCTCTATAGGAGCATAATTCATTTGGGCCTCATTCATTGTTTTGCTTGCATAGTATATGGAATGAAATATTTTGTCTCTTCGCTATCCAAGAACAGCTCCATTAGAAAAATCACTTACATCACACATCAATTCAAAGGGATTGTTCCAATCTGATGTGACTATAACTAGTGCTGACACTAGTCTCTCTTTAAGCACTTGAAATGTTGTTAAACATTTATCATCAAACTTGAAAGGCATATCCTTTTCCAATAGATTACACAAGGGTTTGGAGATTTGGGAAAAATCTTTTATGAATCTATGATAAAAGCTTGCATGCCCAAGAAAACTTCTAACTCCTCGAACATTGGTAGGTGGTGGTAGTTTCTCAATCACTTCTATTTTAGCTCTATCCACCTCAATGCCATTAGCTGAGATTTTGTGGCCCAAGATTATACCTTTATATACCATGAAATGACATTTCTCCCAGTTTAAAACCAAATTTGTTTCTTCACATCTTTGTAACACTAGGGAGAGATAGTGTAGACATTCATCAAATGAGTTTCCAAAGACCAAAAAATAATCCATGAAGATTTCTAGATGATTCTCCACTATGTCTGAGAAAATGGCCATCATGTAGCATTGAAATATAGCAAGTGCATTACATAATCCAAAGGGCATTCTCCTGAAAGCAAAAGTTCCATAAGGACATGTGAATGTGGTTTTTTCTTGGTCTTTAGATGCCACAACAATCTAGTTATAACCAGAGTATCCATCTAGAAGGCAAAAGAAAGAATGCCCAACTAATCAGTCAAGCATTTGATCCATAAATGGGAGAGGAAAATGATCCTTCCTTGTAGCTTTATTTACTTTACTAAAATCCATACATACTCTCCATCCCGTGACAATCCTAGTAGATATTAACTCATTAGACTCATTTTCCACCACAATGATTCCTCCTTTCTTCGGTACACATTGGAATGGACTTACCCATTCACTATCTGATATTGGGTTAATAATCCCCATGTCTAGACACTTGAGAATTTCCTTCTTCACCACTTCTTCCATAATGGGATTTAAGCGACGTTGTGCATCCTTGGTGGGTTTAGCCCCATATTCTAGCAAGATTTTGTGCATGCATATTGATGAGCTTATGCCTTTAATGTCGGCAATAGACCAACCTATAGCTCTTTTGAAGTTCCTTAGCACCTTTAGTAGTGCTTCCACTTGCTCCATACTTAGATCAATCGAGATTATGACTAGAAGTGTCTCGTCATCACCCACAAATGTATAACGAAGATGAGAAGGTAAAGATTTAAGCTCTAATTTTGGTGGCTCCTCAATGGATGGTTTCAACTGTGAGCTTATTTCAAGACATTCTACAACTGTATTTGATACACACATAAGAGACGTGTCCTCCAAAAAGTTCACAATATCAACCTTTGATTCCATATTTTCAAAATTAAAACAAGTTGAGTTATTTTTTGTTGAGTTAATGTCCTTGTTCATAGTATCATGTATTAAAGTCATAAGTTGGGGTGATTCAACAAGTGTTGTTAAGCTACCGACATGAATTTGTGCACCTACATGCATGTCATGGTATTCATTAGTATGTGTGTTTACAGAATTAATAGGCATAGACTCTAAAGCATAAATAAGGCACATGTCATAAAGCACATCAATGCTTAGCTCATCAATTCTATCTAGTCGAAAGCAATCACCAGCACTATCATTATCAAAAAATTTAATTGTTTTGAACACATTAAATGTTACTTGTTCTTCTTACACTCTTATTGTAAGTTCATCTTTTTGTACATCAATGAGTGCTCTTCCAGTTTATAAGAATGGACAACCAAGTATGATAGGAATTTCATGGTTATCTTCCATGTATAGCACAATAAAGTCTGCCGGAATGATGAATTTGTCTACTTTTACTAGCAAATCTTCTACCATACCCTAGGCTCTTTTAATTGACATGTCTACCATTTGCAATGTTACTGAAGTGAGTTTGGCTTTATCAACCCCTAATCTCTAGAAGACTAATAATGGCATGAGGTTAATGCTAGAACCTAAATCACATAGTGCCTTGCTAAAATGAATGTTCCCAATAGTACAAGGGATGTCAAAACTAACTAGATCTTTCAGTTTTTGTGGTAGTTTTCTATCAAGAATGGTACTACAACCTTCAGTCAAGGTTATTATTTCATGATCTCCAAGTCTCCTTTTATTTGATAGTATATCCTTCATGAATTTGGCATAAGATGGCATTTGTTCAAGTGCCTCTACAAATGGTATGTTTATGTGTAGCTTCTTGAAGACTTCCAAAAATTTTGAAAATTGTGTATCTGTATTTTGCTTTTGCAACCTTTGAGGAAAAGGAATAGTGGGTTTGTAGAGGTTGCTCTTTTTTTGATGAATTATTTCCTTTCCATTACTCTCTTTATCCACTACTTCCTTTTCATCCTTTTTAGTTTTTGGTTCCTCCTTATCCTTTTTAGTCTCATAATCCTCCTTATCCTTTTGAGTCTCATCTCTCTCTAGAGTTTTACCAATCCTCAAGGCTATAGCACTACAATGGGCCTTCCCTTCTCTTCTTGGGTTTATAATTGTGTCACTTGGAAGGTTACCTTGAGGCCTTTGGCTTATGACCTAGGCAAGTTTCCCCATTTAGTTCTCCAAATTTCGAATCGAAGCCTCTTGAGTCGGCACTTTTGTATTTACTGATTGGATGAAGTCTTTCATCATCCCCATTAAGGCATTTGTATTGTCCTCAATAGGTGTATTTTTCTCTTAGGCTTGTGATTGATGTGGTTTTTGAAAACCAGGTGGTTGAGATGATTGATGGATGAATTGATTACCACCTTGATTATTGTTACTCTAAGAGAAATTTGGATGTTGTCTCCATCCTAGGTTATATGTGTTTGAGTATGGATTATTGTTTCAATTCACATTACCCATACAGTAAATGGATTCAAGATTATTTGGACTTCCTCCACAAAACACACATGACACTCCTGAATCTTGGACCTAGTTTATACTCGCTGGCAAGTTTAGAGCCTTCAAAATATTAACCAAGATGACACTTGAGCTATAAGTGTTGTGATATCATTTACCTCATGCATTTTGGCTACTCATATTGTTGCTATCATTCTGTCCATTGACCATTGATAATTATTGCTAGCCATTTTCTCAAGTAAATCATAAGCTTAATTGTAAGATTTGGCTAGCAAAGCTCCATTAGCTGACGCATCAACTATAGTCCTTGTTTAAGCATTGAGACCATTGTAAAAAGTCTCCATTTAAATCCAAGAAGGAATACCATGATGAGGGCACTTCCTTAGCAATTCCTTAAATTTTTCACATGCTTCATATAGAGATTCTTCTTCGTGTTGTTAAAGATGCAACTTGAGAGTTAGAGT